>CM026395.1:29960488-29977499 GCA_014843695.1 Archivesica marissinica | reverse complement strand
GTTCTTTTAAAGCACCGACACGAGACCTCGGTTTAACGTCCCATCTGAAAGACTGTTAATTTTATTAGGGTCAGACGGGGGATCGAACCTGCGATCCCTGGATTACCAGTCCAGCGTGTTACCACTGGACTACAGATATATAGTAACATGTATATGACTGTTATTTATATATCTCTTCTAGCTTGAATAGGGGCGTAAGCGTGAAGCAGGATGTATTGGTGTGTACATGTGAATGCTAAATGTTAGAGGCCTTGGTTGTCTCCCTTGTAATGTGAATGTGCCATTGTGTTTGTTTGTTCTGTGCAAGTTAGAACTAAATTGAATATTGCTTGCACATATATGGTGGCCATGGATGCTTCTCTGTGGTATTTGCCAGGTTGTGTCGTATCGGACATATGGTTAACAGTTTGGTTTACACTTGCTTCTCTGTTCGAGCTAGTACATGTACATGTGCGGAATTTTATGAATTATAATTATTGCTATTCTTTCATGAGACTGGCATAAAAATATAAATGCATTGTCACCGGCTTGCTTGCTGGTGATTAATGCACGACAATGTGCTTTGTGGACCCGAATTAAAATATCTCATTGTAGTCTCTGGTGTATTTCGTCCTTTTCGTCAATAAACTGAAATGGTGTGATAAATTCATTTTTACAAAGGCGCTTACGAATGATCGTGTGACTCTCTTCCGAATAGTGCTGAAACCTGAGTGCTATTAACTTGCATAAAATGCCGCAAAAACCGACACGAGTTTTCTTGACATAAGGAAAATCAATTTGTCTTTGATTGGTTTATATACAGATGATAATTTTCAAACCAATATAATTTGCTATTTCCTTCAGACGGCAATTTGTGATCATGATTAAGTGCGTATTTTGCCAATAGCGACGTGTAATGCATCATTGTACATTTAAAGCTTTTGATAAAGTATATGGCCAGCGGGGAAATGTGTGTTTGTACCTATTGGTGGCAGAACAAGGTTAAAACATTAGAATGTTGCACAATGACTACATGTTTAAAAAAACAAATCACAGGATATTTCATTTCTGTGTTTGCCGAACTTGTTATTTTGTGCTGTAAACATAGCCGGAACATCACATATTGGATCCTCGTCGTGAATATAGTTTACTTTTCCTTGACATTCATGAACAATGCTCACAAATATTACCTGAAAAGTAGGTCATTGCAGGTAGGGCAGACGAGTTTTAGTTTTTCTGCTCTAACTGGTTTTACGCTAAATATGTAACATATTGAGCCAGTACTCCATCCATGGTCATAAGTCACTATGCAAAATCACCGGTCATTTCCGGTTGATACAGCAACATACAGATGATTGACGTCATCGTAATGACGCAGACTTCTGTCCTACACATATATAAAAACGTGTGTAGGAGGATTATTGTGTGGAGTGTGATCGACTATTAACTGAAGTTATTCACTGTGTTGCTCTTCGCAGATACATAAGCATCGGATGTCGAGGAAGCTTTACCTAACCAGCTTGTTGAAGTTCGGTGGTTCTATCGGTAAACGTCGTGATAGCGCAGTGCTAGAGCGTACGCTTCAGGTATGAAAGGCCCGGAGTTTGCACCCAGCTTGTAGCCGTTACCAATGTGTCATCATAGGCAAGGCACTTACATTCCACATTTCCTGTTCTCTTTCCCTCATAGCAATGGATTCCATCAGGAATGAGGTATCGAGAGCGAATCATATAATGTTGTCAGCACTTGTTCCGCAAACGAGCTAAAAGACATGTGTAAAACCTAAATATACCCGATGCAGAACCATGACTGAAGTATTACTCGGTGCGACATGGGTCGTCCTCCAGTATAGACAATTAGATAGTCGCCATTTCATATAGGTGGTCGATGTGAAAGGTATACAATATACACATACTAATAACGTACACTGTTTTAACACAACACAATTGCATCATACATATAATTATGCTTAATCGTTTAGAATCATGGAATTTCAAGAACTTTATATGTATGTTTCATCTGATCCTTGCTGTTGGCATGCAGGATCATTGAATGAATCTATGGTTACGTGTTTATAAATATATTTGTCTTATACGGCGATCCGGATCACGTAGGCTACGTCTCTTACGAGGACCAAGACTCTACATGCCAACATCCTTATCACTTTACTGGTCCATATTTCTTTCAAATACACTTTCTGTTCTTACGTAGTATTATATGTAGTATTGTTAACTACAACACATGTGTTATCTGTAAGCCATATACATGTAATAGGGTAGTGTATCTAACTAAGCTCACTATTGCTTTCGTTGGAATAGTTTGCTACAACGTTTGCTATCTACTGTTTAATATGTAAATGTGTTAATATAATCACTATGTGTTCATCAAGTGTGTACCCGGTATGCTAATTCCATACTGACTTGGATGTCCGATTAGTGCAGTGGTTAGCGCGCTCGTTTCTCACAATGCAACTTGGGTTCGATCCTCGGACTGGGAAGTATGTGAGATGGTACGGTGGTCGCCAGATCGGACAGGCGGCTTTTCTCCGGGTACTCCAGTTTCCTCCCACACGAATAACCACATTTACGCTTTCACATTTACGCCAACGAGAGTGATTAATATGAGTTGTAAGAACTTGCTTCGCAATCGTTGTAAAATAAATAACGTTTAAACATTAACCTGTCCTGCCTCATTGATTCGGGGCTTTATATGACCTCAATGTATACGCATTGACAAGTTATTGTATCGACAGATCGTACCATAACGTAATTAGTCATTAGGTACTGGCAATGTTGTGTATGCCACTGCTGTGTATGACTTGCGCAATTAATGTGTCCATACACCAAACATTGCCAAGTGAGATACTTGCAGCAGACATAATATGTCCTTATTTTGTATTCATTGACAAAGTATTGCTCAGTTTGTGTTTCATCGTTAATCACCCAGTCTTTGTTACCCATCTGTTTAGGAATGTGTTGCGAATGACGACATCGCTGTCAGTAGCAGGTGCTTGGCTTCTATTGTACACGCTAGAACTACCATACAGGGAAATGAGCATCTGATATTTGAACATCAAATAAACAAAGCAAGGAGTACATAACGTTACAGAAATGAGTTCGAATAATTTATAAAGTGCATAAACCCATCACACTTAGTGAAAACACAGAAATGCAGGATATTTCCATATGGTTAACGTGTAAACTGCATAAAGTTTGCATCAAGCTGCCATTGTTAGACACATCACAGTGTCAAGCAATGTTGCTAAAATGTTACCAATACATTGACGTATTTGGGCTTGATACTACGAAATGTGTTATATATACCAGACTGTTCTACGCGAAGTATATAATATATGGCCGACGCCATGAAACAATAGGCAATCTGCCATTTTTCAGGGAACTGTCAATAGTGGTTAATTTAGACAAACATTAAACATTTCCAACACCTTTATAGGACTGTATAATGTCCCATCACTTTACATTACTGTATAATGTCCCATCACTTTACATTACTGTATAATGTCCCCACCACTTTACATTACTGTATAATGTCCCACCACTTTACATTACTGTATAATGTCCCCACCACTTTACATTACTGTATAATGTCCCATCACTTTACATTACTGTATAATGTCCCATCACTTTACATTACTGTATAATGTCCCACCACTTTACATTACTGTATAATGTCCCCACTTTACATTACTGTATAATGTCCCACCACTTTACATTACTGTATAATGTCCCCACCTTTACATTACTGTATAATGTCCCCACCTTTACATTACTGTATAATGTCCCCACCTTACATTACTGTATAATGTCCCCACCTTTACATTACTGTATAATGTCCCATCACTTTACATTACTGTATAATGTCCCCACCTTTACATTACTGTATAATGTCCCCACCTTTACATTACTGTATAATGTCCCCACCTTTACATTACTGTATAATGTCCCCACCTTTACATTACTGTATAATGTCCCATCACTTTACATTACTGTATAATGTCCCCACCTTTACATTACTGTATAATGTCCCCACCTTTACATTACTGTATAATGTCCCCACCTTTACATTACTGTATAATGTTCCACCACTTTACATTACTGTATAATGTCCCACCACTTTACATTACTGTATAATTCCCCACCACTTTACATTACTGTATAATGTCCCACCACTTTACATTACTGTATAATGTCCCACCACTTTACATTACTGTATAATGTTCCACCACTTTACATTACTGTATAATGTCCCACCACTTTACATTACTGTATAATGTCCCACCACTTTACATTACTGTATAATGTCCCACCACTTTACATTACTGTATAATGTCCCACCACTTTACATTACTGTATAATGTCCCACCACTTTACATTACTGTATAATGTCCCACCACTTTACATTACTGTATAATGTCCCACCACTTTACATTACTGTATAATGTCCCCACCACTTTACATTACTGTATAATGTCCCCACCTTTACATTACTGTATAATGTCCCACCACTTACATTACTGTATAATGTTCCACCACTTTACATTACTGTATAATGTCCCACCACTTTACATGACTGTATAATTCCCCACCACTTTACATGACTGTATAATGTCCACCACTTTACATTACTGTATAATGTCCCACACTTTACATTACTGTATAATGTCCCACCACTTTACATTACTGTATAATGTCCCACCACTTTACATTACTGTATAATGTCCCCACCCTTACATTACTGTATAATGTCCCACCACTTTACATTACTGTATAATGTCCCACCACTTTACATTACTGTATAATGTCCCACCACTTTACATTACTGTATAATGTCCCACCACTTTACATTACTGTATAATGTCCCACCACTTTACATTACTGTATAATGTCCCCACCACTTTACATTACTGTATGATGTCCCCACCTTTACATTACTGTATAATGTCCCCACCTTTACATTACTGTATAATGTCCCACCACTGTACATGGCTGTATAATGTTCCACCACTTTACATTACTGTATAATGTCCCACCACTTTACATGACTGTATAATTCCCCACCACTTTACATGACTGTATAATTCCCACCACTTTACATTACTGTATAATGTCCCACCACTTTACATTACTGTATAATGTCCCCACCTTTACATTACTGTATAATATCCCACCACTTTACATTACTGTATAATGTTCCACCACTTTACATTACTGTATAATGTCCCACCACTTTACATTACTGTATAATGTCCCACCACTTTACATTACTGTATAATGTCCCCACCACTTTACATTACTGTATAATGTCCCCACCTTTACATTACTGTATAATGTCCCCACCTTTACATTACTGTATAATGTCCCACCCTTTACATTACTGTATAATGTCCCACCCTTTACATTACTGTATAATGTCCCCACCTTTACATTACTGTATAATGTCCCCACCTTTACATTACTGTATAATGTCCCCACCTTTACATTACTGTATAATGTCCCCACCTTTACATTACTGTATAATGTCCCCACCTTTACATTACTGTATAATGTCCCACCTTTACATTACTGTATAATGTCCCCACCTTTACATTAGTATAATGTCCCCACTTCATTACTGTATAATGTCCCCACTTTACAATTACTGTATAATGTCCCCACCTTTACATTACTGTATAATGTCCCCACCTTACATTACTGTATAATGTCCCCACCTTTACTTACTTTATAATGTCCCCACCACTTACATTACTGATAATGTCCCCACCTTTACATTACTGTATAATGTCCCCACCTTTACATTACTGTATAATGTACCCACCACTTTACATTACTGTATAATGTCCCCACCTTTACATTACTGTATAATGTCCTCACCTTTACATTACTGTATAATGTCCCCACCTTTACATTACTGTATAATGTCCCCACCTTTACATTACTGTATAATGTCCCCACATTTACATTACTATATAATGTCCCCACCTTTACATTACTGTATAATGTCCCACCACTTTACATTACTATATAATGTCCCCACCTTTACATTACTGTATAATGTCCCCACCTTTACATTACTGTATAATGTCTCCACCTTTACATTACTGTATAATGTCCCCACCTTTACATTACTGTATAATGCCCCCACCTTTACATTACTGTATAATGTCCCCACCTTTACATTACTGTATAATGTCCCCACCTTTACCTTACTGTATAATGTCCCACCACTTTACATTACTATCTAATGTCCCCACCTTTACATTACTATATAATGTCCCCACCACTTTACATTACTGTATAATGTCCCCACCTTTACATTACTATATAATGTCCCCACCTTTACATTACTATATAATGTCCCCACCTTTACATTACTGTATAATTTCAAGGGATTATTAGCTAAGGTCATGTCATATAAATTTCGATATCAAATAGCGTAAACATTTCGACACTGTTGCCATACCAACAATTACTGAAGTCATAAGCGACCAAACAAAGACATATGTATACATGTGTCATTAAACAAGTCACAACTACAGACGGATATGTAGTCCAGTGGTAACACGCTGGACTGGTAATCCAGGGATCGCAGGTTCGATCCCCCGTCTGACCCTAATAAAATTAACAGTCTTTCAGATGGGACATTAAACCGAGGTCTGGTGTCGGTGCTTTACACCGTGCACGTAAAAGAACCAGAGGAGATTCTGGAATGGGTCTCTATCTGTATCATGCACTATCCTCCAAAATCACTAATCTCTTCAGGAGGCGTCGCTCATATGGGTAACCGGTAGCGACGATAAATAAACGTAAAAACACACACAAGTCACAACTTTCTAAATTGATAACACATGTAGCTGAATTGTTTTATTACAGGTTTTATTTTGGAATCATTGTGATATAAACACGATATTGATACTGTTTTGTTAAAAAGACATTACATCGCAAAAAGCCAAAGAAATGCATGTTCACATATGAATGCACTGCTACTACAAATTCTTCCGAATACATTCGAACACAAATATTGAATCAATAAACAGTGTTTTGCGGTCTACATACTATACCCCGACGATAACGTGATTCCCGCGAAAAAGATAGCACGGGCTAATATTATTATAATGGGTAAAAAGAAGTTTAATATCATTTATGTATGCATTACTTGGCACACAGGATTATTTATTACAACCTACGTATTGAGTTGGCTTATTCCAAATCTATTTATAGTAATGCTTGTAAATAACACGTTATCGTTGGGCCATAAAACTTTCAAAAGTGAATGCAGGATTTCATATACCGGTCATCCACGCTCCTGAATTGACATGTCTTTGTCATTGTAGTTGATACTAAACGCTTGATACTGTCGTTTAGAGATAATAAATATAACTATGATTAGTCTACAAATAAATATGCATAGGCACACATTTGAGCTATAACGGTAAATATGTACAATAAATCTCGTTATTCGTGATACACAGGTTGTATAACCCATGTATATCGACCCTATTTACATTATATGTCAACAAACCGCGTATACGACGCTTGTTTAATAGTTGAAATACTCAGTTTTTGAGGCAAATATTTGGAAAACAAGTATACCATATAATAGGAAAATACGTTCTGTATAAATTTGCGTGTTCACTGATGTATTTCCGCTTTAATAATGTCGGAGTGCCCCATTTGCATGTGTTGCCGGCTATATCTAGTTCCATGGAAAATACGAGTCTAAGGATAGGAGACATATGATGTTGCCAAATGTGTCCCCATTAATTATTCCATATTAAATGGCTTTGCACTTCTGTCAAATATGACCTATTGGTTTATTTTTTGCGTGTTCACTGGTGTAGTTCCGCTTTAATAATGTCGGATTGCCCCATTTGCACCCTGATCATACTGGCGCTACGAACGTTGGGGACATAGCTAAGTGTGCTCTGTTGTGCACTAATTCTCATAACCAGTGGGCACTACCGAGAAATGGCTGCCGACAGTATAGTATTCAGATATAACATGTAAGAATCACCAAAACTAATGTATTTCATCTCAACTAGATCGTTTCTGACATCCCCCATCCGAAAAATGGATCTGAGACTGGACGTTTTGAAATAGTTATAACTAAAGTGTCAATATCTGCCTATATGTGTATGTCGCCTTCAATACGTGTACTGGTCTAGCTAATTTGTCTAAGGTCTAGTTGCTAAGGTCTAGTTGCACTAATTAGTGTATGCTTCTCCACAGGTGAAAGTATATACCGATATTACACAAATAGCAATAGTATGTATGGGTAGCCTATGTAGCACTGTTCAAGTAGGCTTAACTATAAAACATACAAATGAACATTATTTTGCTTTATTATTTACAAAACCCAACAGCACCTACCGTTGCCGTAACGATATAAGACACGTTACCACAGATGGGACATTAAACCGAGGTCTCGTGTCGGTGCTGTACACCGTGCACGTAAAAGAACCAGAGGAGACTCTGTAATGGGTCTCTGTCTGTATCATTGCACTATCCTCCAAAAATCTAAAATGACCAATCTCTTCAGGAGGCGTCGCTCATATGGGCAACCGGTAGCGACGATAAATAAACGCAAAACACACACGTTACCACTAGTATTGTTCACTTTAGACAATTAAGCATTTTAATCAATATTGTAGTGAATAGCTTCAAATGTCTTCTAATTATTAAACAAGTGTTCATTTTGATTTACTCAAGATTTACATGGACGTTTGCCTTGAAACTGAAGCTAAATTGCGTAATACGCGTTGCCATTGATTCAAAGCGAGGTCCGTACGTTGTTTAGCCGATCCAATTGCATGTGTGAAGGATGTGTATGTACCACGCATACACGTATGCCTTATATTCTGTGTATATATGCACTACAGAACTTCGGTTGTTTATTAATACTCGTAGTCCTGTTTACAGCATTATAACGTAACTGTATTGCACGATTTATCAGACGTTTGAGTCGTGAATAAGGTAAGTAGTGAATTTAGCACATATCTTTGTCACGTATGCACAAGCATAATTATATTAATTTAACAGCTAGAACATTAATTATGTTCCAACTGATCTCATCATGGCGTGCACGTCGCGGTCGGGGTACATCACGCAGCAACAGTGTATGATACTGAGATCGTTGTCGAACTTGCGTCACAAGACACAAGCTCCAGTATCTCTGTCTCATTCAACCACTACAAGTGGTGACGGTATGGACTAATCCGGGAGCGACATAGACGACCAGATGACCAGCAGTGAGGAGGATGGTCGTAAATGGTATTTGTTTTCGAAAGAAGCTGCCAACACCTAAGGATTCGTCAGCCTGAAAAGAAAGAAGACGCCGTCTCACTACTCCACAAAACATCATCCAAGAACATCTACACGAGTACACGAGTACACGAATAATCGACGGTACGTAACACTAATCATCTTGGAACGCTCGCGCACATGGTTCGCCGGAGGCGAGGATAAATAAATTGAAATATCATCACCACTTCTGTGTTTACGTCATTACTAATTTGAACCCGATAGATTTTGAACACAGTGTCGTTATTCATTATGTAGTACCCCCACAGCGGCGCATAAATTTCTGTTTTAAATTTCACTGGTAACTTTTCACTAGTGAATAGGCGAAATAGAAGTCTAGACTGCTATCATTCGATAGATAAATGAGTGCTGTGATTAACGAAAGTAGTGGATTTATAAGTAAGTTACGCAAACCGGCTGAGTACTTTTGTGAGTATGTTTTACACGCAGGCCCGGACGCAGAGGGGATGGGGCAATGAATGCGTACACACACCCTAAATATGCCGATGCCCGCTTTTGGCCGGTACATTTATTAACAAGTAACGTTCGTAGATGCACGTTATGAAGCCTGCATATCATATTCTTTGCCAACCCAATATGTGATTGCAACCAAGATTTCTCTGGATTCAAGCAGATCTCGATGAGTCCGGAATTTTCTTTTGTTATCTCCCTTGCCCGTTCGACATTTAGTGTAGCCCTTGCAAGGTTAATGTCGATTGGTGGTGAAATGTGTGTTTGTGTGTGTGTATGTGTGGGGCTGAAAGTCGCAACAACAGCTCGGGTTATTCGGCGACTCTCCCGCCATTATCGGTGGAGTACGATCCCGGGTAGAATAACCAATACCTTCCTCACATGTTCGACACTCCAAGTAGGAACCTACAGCGGTGAAGTGCCAGTGAAGTCAACGACATTAGCCACTCACTCGTAATAACTTCAGCGCCGTGTTCAATCGTTATCGCGGGATAATGGTGTAATAACTTCAGCGCCGTGTTCAATCGTTATCTCGGGATAATGGTGTAATAACTTCAGCGCCGTGTTCAATCGTTATCGCGGGATAATGGTGTAATAACTTCAGCGCCGTGTTCAATCGTTATCTCGGGATAATGGTGTAATAACTTCAGCGCCGTGTTCAATCGTTATCGCGGGATAATGGTGTAATAACTTCAGCGCCGTGTTCAATCGTTATCGCGGGATAATGGTGTAATAACTTCAGCGCCGTGTTCAATCGTTATCGCGGGATAATGGTGTAATAACTTCAGCGCCGTGTTCAATCGTTATCGCGGGATAATGGTGTAATAACTTCAGCGCCGTGTTCAATCGTTATCGCGGGATAATGGTGTAATAACTTCAGCGCCGTGTTCAATCGTTATCGCGGGACAATGGTGTAATAACGTTAGCGCCGTGTCCACTCGTTATCTCGGGATAATGGTGTAATAACTTCAGCGCCGTGTTCAATCGTTATCGCGGGACAATGGTGTAATAACTTCAGCGCCGTGTTCAATCGTTATCGCGGGATAATGGTGTAATAACTTCAGCGCCGTGTTCAATCGTTATCGCGGGACAATGGTGTAATAACGTTAGCGCCGTGTCCACTCGTTATCTCGGGATAATGGTGTAATAACTTCAGCGCCGTGTTCAATCGTTATCGCGGGATAATGGTGTAATAACTTCAGCGCCGTGTCCACTCGTTATCTCGGAATAATGGTGTAATAACTTCAGCGCCGAACTATAAGGGTGGAACCTCCCTTAGTGAATGCTGCTCTACTCCTTTATTATTCCATTTGGAGTAAAATTAAACAAGGTTTATAACTGTCCAAATATATATATACATGAAACATTAGGGATGACGGGCAGCAGCTTGTTGACATACTGGTAACGTTTAGGGTGACGTTATTATTTCAAATTGCGTTTTCTCCATTATTGCATCAATGCTTGGACTTTATATCTTATGAATGTGTGGACTATGATGTACGATTCATAGAAATATGCAATACTAGTATCCTAATATATTGGTTTCTATAAGTGCGATCAATTAATGAGCAAATTAGAAGTTTTTCTCGTAACCAAGAGCGGTCAATGATTTCAAGTGGATCGGACGTTATCTTCATCTAGATTGTTTTGTCAATTTGTCAGGTCAATGTCATGGTCCGTAACCTTCTAATAGGCAAATGTCATTTTCTTATTTTTCTGGAAAGAAAACACAGTATAAAAGTAAAACGGTAAAGTGTCTGCGTATTGGGTACAATGTTTTATTTTCTGGTGGCATATCGATCACAGTATGATCTTATAATACAACATCGCATTGTATGTATGTACCATTAATGTCAAACCCCTTGCGGGGACCTAGACATGTTTTCCTGGGCATGCTTAGCCGACCATAGCGGTTAACCAGTACTAAGCAATGTGTGTGAGGTGCCTTGCTCAATGACACTACATACGTGGCCTGACTGCGTATCGAACCCGGACCGTTCGATTCCAAATCCGACGTTCTCTCCCATTGGACCGCGGACGCCACACATTTGTAAACAATGTAACTATTCTCGTCACATAACCGTAGTAATTATATAACAGTATATACAAATGCAATCTTAGGCATCTTAGAACTGAAAATGCACAGGGTAATATATTCATCCAGTCTACCTCCGACTTTCGCTGGCACAAATTCGTCTGTTAATGACAGACGGAGATATGAAACCTGAACACACACTGAAGGGAGTACAGCAGCCCACATAGCCCTCTAAACATCTAATTATAATAACTTCGATAGGTCAAAATCAACACTTGTATATTTAAACATCTTAGAAAATGCATTTATGCGGCAGCTGGTGTGTCGGTGGTTCAAGCTTCTATCCAGTCGGTGGTTCAAGCTTCTATCCAGTCGGTGGTTCAAGCTTCTATCCAGTCGGTGGTTCAAGCTTCTATCCAGTCGGTGGTTCAAGCTTATATCCAGGTGCTTGTGTACATGTATGCACTAATGCTCTGGCCTGAACAGCTATATGACCCTATCCGTTCGTGCTAATCTATTTCCAGTAATCAAACAAGCACTCACACGGCTGGTATTCCTTTACACAGTTGCATGCGACATTCTCATTAATTACGTCAACATGTATCTACTATTACAAAAATTGGAATCAAACAAACTCTCTCAGACATTTACATCCGTTGCTTTAGTGACACTAGGCACGTTCTCATCAGCTCAACCAGGAAGTTGAACAAGCGCCTGGTCGAGTTCAAATATCTACACAGCTTTTAACATATAGTCATCCAAAACTCTTGTTATATTAAGTTATTATAAATGAGCATATATATCACATATCATATTCGTCACATATTTGTCATAAACGATATACACGCACAGTGTACGGGGATCTCAAAGCTTAGAAACTGGTTTGTTCTAGAAGAATGGATTACGCATCAAATATACCGCCCCGTGTGTGTGTGTGTGTGTGTGTGTGTGTGTGTGTGTGTGTGTGTGTGTGTGTGTGTGTGTGTGTGTGTGTGTGTGTGTGTGTGTGTGTGTGTGTGTGTGTGTGTGTGTGTGTGTGTGTGTGTGTGTGCGTGCGTGCGTGCGTGCGTGCGTGTGTGTGTGCGTGCGTGCGTGCGTGCGTGTGTGTGTGTGTGTGTGTGTGTGCGTGTGTGTGTGTGTGTGCGTGCGTGCGTGCGTGCGTGCGTGCGTGCGTGCGTGCGTGCGTGCCCGTATTTCCTTAATTTCGCAATTTGATTAATTGGTTTCACCGGAAAGAACTATAAGATTTACCATCCGTCTGTCCGGACACGATTTTCCGATAACTTGAATATGAAATGATGTAGCATCGTGATATTTGACACATATTTACTGTAGGTTAGCATGAAACTGAAAACCATCATAGATGTATACACTATGTTGTCAAAGTATGTCTATTTATGTTTATATCAAACCGTTATAACTTCAAAAGATTCTGAAACGAGTATTACGTATTAGTTATTGGTCTTATATCACATGTTATGGTATTTATTGCAAGGGAGGCGATAGCCGACCGCAGCAATAAGTTCCATAAAATGTGATATCAGACCGATAACTGGCTTACAGATTGTAATATTAGTCACGTACGCATGCCGCCTTTAGTCTTTGAGGTGCATATCGGCCCGCCCATTAATCTTGATTGACAGCTTCAGACCAGAAAAAGAGCGTCGCGAGGTCACACGACCTTGTCAATCACATCGTTTCAACTCAAGGCTTCATTTCACAAATTGAATTCAGCTGGTGCAGTACATGTACGATTTTTGTGAATTTAAACATGGCAGAAAACAGTGACGCCCAGACTGGGCAGTTTCAAGTATTAAATGATGACGATTTTTACACGGATTATATATTTTCACCTGTTGAAATGGATGGAATTAAAGATGTGACCGTGTCACAATTAATGACAACTGACACGCAACAGCTATACCGGGACGCTGCTTTTGTTTGTTCTATAAATATTACTACTGCCTGATTATGTTTATTCAAGCGTACTTTAATGTGAAGCTGTTTCTTTTGTCATTATAATATATGTCAATTATTTGTGCTGGTTTCCCATGACTTGAGACCTCCGTGAGTGACCGTGCCATGTAGATTGTCCTACTTTCTTGTCCAATCATATTTTGAAAAAATAAATCCCATTTTAAAATACAAATTGGCTGATATATATGCAAAAATAAGTAGCATATTGTATGTGCTATGAGCAGGAAGTAGCGTGAACCTTGTTAAGCTCCTGTGGACGGACCGTATGCGGATTAGCACGCGGGCTATTGAATGGCGATATTATACGGGAAATGTAACGTTTAACATGTCCGCAGCCCTCAAAACGTTACATTTCCCGTATTGTTTACATGTATAATATTGCAGTCAATAGCCCACATGCTAATTTTGCATAAGGCCCGCCCACAAGAGCTTAGCAAAGTTCACGTCACTTGCTGCTCATATCACATAAAATATGTTACTTATTTTTTCATATATCAGCCAACTTGTATTTTATGTGATATATTTTTCAAATTTTAAACCAAATACAGCTATATGATTGGACAAGAAAGTAGGGCAATCTGTAATAATATTTACAGTAAATGAGTTTCATTTACTGACACTGAAGATATAATAACATGTTTCACTGATTTCTATACCGACTATAAAACACCAGGTTGTGTTAGCTTGACACTTGCTTTCTACATTAAATTATTTGACATATTTGGTGATATTTTGGAGAAACTACTTGAAATTAATTATGTTTTGAACTAAGTGAAATGTCTATATAACTCTCATAATATTTTATATGTAACTCTTATATGCAAAGATAAAAATAACTCGCCTGAAACGTAGAATTACAGAACTATTTCACTTTCAGATGTTGATAGAATAATTTGCAGATATTAGTCAGACCTGTTCGATTAAAGCGAGATACATTTTTGATAATATACACTTAATTAGATATATTTTGATTACATAGAACAGAACATTTTGTGTGCATGTTTAATAAACCCTGATCTAGAGAAAGCATGTGACTGTGTGGATATCTTGGTCGCACAGGTTTGAAACATTACACTTTCAGCTGTGTGGATATCTTGGTCGTACAGGTTTGAAACATTACACTTTCAGCTGTGTGGATATCTTGGTCGTACAGGTTTGAAACATTACACTTTCAGCTGCGTGGATATCTTGGTCGTACAGGTTTGAAACATTACACTTTCAGCTGTGCGGATATCTTGGTCGTAAAGGTTTTAAACATTACACTTTCAACCAACTGTGTGGATATCTTGGTCGTACAGGTTTGAAACATTACACTTTCAGCTGTGTGGATATCTTGGTCGTACAGGTTTGAAACATTACACTTTCAGCTGTGTGGATATCTTGGTCGTACAGGTTTGAAACATTACACTTTCAGCTGTGTGGATATCTTGGTCGTACAGGTTTGAAACTTACACTTTCAGCTGTGTGGATATCTTGGTCGTACAGGTTTGAAACATTACATTCATGTGGTTTTAGCAAAGTTTGTATACATTGGATAAAGTTATTATGTCATGACATTTCATCGTCTGTAAATGTTAACCACTTTGTTTCAGAACCATTATAATTTTGCCGTACAACGTTCCGTAAGACATTTTCTCACTTATCCCCTTTGCTTTATGTATCCTGTGTTGAGCTGTTTCCAAATATTCATGGTATAATAGCCCCAGGAGGAAATATTTCAATCATAAATGTCCTTATTCTTAGATGATAATACTGGTAGATTTACTGGTGATAATTCTGGTAATACTGTTTGATGAAATTTGTTAGCCGCATTGGTGATACTAATACTGTTATTGTTCGGACTGATGAAGTACCAGAAAGAACGTTGTGCATTTTACCACAAACTGGTATGCCGCTAAGCAAACATCATTTAATATATAGTAACAAGATCACCTGAATTGATTAACGATGTTTACATAAATATTGGTATAGTACCAGTCTCGTTCTGTTTTGACATGGACTTTAATCTTTTCAGATCGCATTATTAATTCGATTCAAAATTATATAAATCCAGAAAACCGTAACTATAATCATACAAGTAATTATGACGGACAAGTTTGATGTGTAAAATATACCTCCTGACTCTTTGAATTCAGTTATTATGGTGCATTGTATCCATTGTGCTATTGTTAGACTTGAACAAAGTCTTAGATGTCAACATGATCAGGAATATTCAGATATTTGTAAAGCGTTTGCATATGAAATAACAGTACAAAATAAGTTACAAAGATGTTACAATTACATCTGGTAACATGTCTAACAAGAAACGACGCTTAGAAAAGCCCTTGTGGAACGATAACCTTTATGTAATACCTTATGTGAGTGAAAAGCATTGGTTAAGATGTAAAAATGAATCGGAGAAAAGAATCCTTATTGTTGTTTTTATTATGGCTCGAACGAATTTTTCAACGAGAGGTTCAAAAAAATAAGCTATCTTATTGGGTTACTTTTCAGGAGGACTTTGTTTCTGACTGCGATAATCATCAAGAAATTTGGAAAACCATCGGCAAGATGGAGTTGATAATATCCCAATATATATTCTACGAAATGGTTGTTCAGTATCAGTACTTAGTCCAGGGTGTGTGGCATTTCTACTATCAGATAGAGGTTCAGGGTATGTGGCATTTCTACTATCAGATAGAGGTTCAGGGTATGTGGCATTTCTACTATCAGATAGAGGTTCAGGGTATGTGGCATTTCTACTATCAGATAGAGGTTCAGGGTATGTGGCATTTCTACTATCAGATAGAGGTTCAGGGTATGTGGCATTTCTACTATCAGATAGAGGTTAAGGGTATATGGCATTTCTACTATCAGATAGAGGTTCAGGGTATGTGGCATTTCTACTATCAGATAGAGGTTCAGGGTATGTGGCATTTCTACTATCAGATAGAGGTTCAGGGTATGTGGCATTTCTACTATCAGATAGAGGTTCAGGGTATGTGGCATTTCTACTATCAGATAGAGGTCCAGGGTAGTGACATTTCTACTATCAGATAGAGGTTCAGGGTATGTGACATTTCTACTATCAGATAGAGGTCCAGGGTGTGTGATATTTCTACTATCAGATAGAGGTCCAGGGTGTGTGACATTTCTACTATCAGATAGAGGTCCAGGGTAGTGACATTTCTACTATCAGATAGAGGTTCAGGGTATGTGGCATTTCTACTATCAGATAGAGGTTCAGGGTATG
>CM026395.1:29914242-29959488 GCA_014843695.1 Archivesica marissinica | reverse complement strand
TCGCGAACAATGTCCGCACCTCCAGGCCTGCATGGGGCCATCGACCACTGTCTGCACCTCCAGGCCTGCATGGGGCCATCGACCACTGTTCGCACCTCCAGGCCTGCATGGGGCCATCGACCACTGTTCGCACCTCCAGGCCTGCATGGGGCCATCGACCACTGTTCGCACCACCAGGCCTGCATGGGGCCATTCTTTTGTGTTTGAATGTTAATTAATTGAACAATAAACAAACAGCTATATGATTTATATGAATTGTATTAAACATTTATTTGAATAAAACCCAAAAATGCCAGTTTTGATATTCAAATACGAACTTAACATTCGAATATTCGCACATTCATTGTCATCGCTATCTTTTAGATATGGTTACCTCATAAAAGCCGGCATAGTTACATGCAATTATTTATGTATGTTCCATTAATGCCAAACCCCTCTCGGGGACCTAGACATGTTTTCCTGGGCAGGCTTAGCCGACCTAAGCGATTAACCAGTACTAAGCAATGTGTGTGATGTGCCTTGCTCAATGACACTACATACGTGGCCTGTTCGAGTATCGAACCCGGGACCGTTCGATTCCAAATCCGACGCTGGACCACAGACGCCACACTATAATTACATAAAATACATTATAATGTTCCAGTGCTATCTATTCATAGA
This sequence comes from Archivesica marissinica, assembly GCA_014843695.1. Taxonomy (NCBI): domain Eukaryota; kingdom Metazoa; phylum Mollusca; class Bivalvia; order Venerida; family Vesicomyidae; genus Archivesica; species Archivesica marissinica. The sequence continues at coordinate 29,958,828 of CM026395.1, read as the reverse complement.
GATGTACTTTCCTTGTGCTGTGAATATTGTGTATTACATTTCAGTTTGGTGTGTTTGAGACACTATCTAGTGGATTTCTGGATACGTTCCCGCGACTGAGGAAGCGGAAGATCCTTGTAACGGCATGTTTATGTGTAATACTGCTTCTGCTGGATATACCATACACAACCAATGTAAGACACACTCACTCAAGTACAGGCATAAATGGCCATAGACAACAATAGCCACCATAACTGCTGAATTAGTGCCTATCCACACATCATACTTCTTGTAAGTGTGTGTGTGTTTTACGATTATTTATCGTCGCTACCGGTTGCCCATATGAGCGACGCCTCCTGAAGAGATTAGTCATTTTAGATTTTTGGAGGATAGTGCAATGATACACACAGAGACCCATTCCAGAGTCTCCTCTGGTTCTTTTACGTGCACGGTGTAAAGCACCGACACGAGACATCTGTTTAACATCCCATCTGAAAGACTGTTAATTTTATTAGGGTCAGACGGGGGGATCGAACCTGCGATCCCTGGATTACCAGTCCAACGTGTTAACCGCTGGACTACAGATCTGTCTGTGACTCTATTTAAGTTGCAGACTATTTATACTCTTAGGCCGCAAACTGATGTGGTTCCCATGGTTATTTCAGTTTAGACTAGAATCAAAGAAAATTGTGGGATAGATTTCTTGCTATGGTTTGGCAGTCTAAACTGACGGAAAACTGTTTTTTTGTATATCTAAGATCTACTTGCAGTTCTTGTTCATCCTTGGATTGCTATGAAGATTTCTTGGCTGGTTTATAAATGCTTGAGTGTATTTGCATTAATGTTTTGACAATATGATTGAAGTAAGTTTGAGTTTTGTCCTATAGACCACCATTGCTATATTTCAGAGTGGTATATATCTGTATCAGCTGGTCGACTGGTACTTTGCTGCTTTCTGTGTCCTCATCATATCATTTTTAGAGTGCTTTCTCATAGCTTGGGTGTATGGTATGTATAAACTATATAATCATTGTACTACATACAGTAACACCCCTCTATATGTATAAACTATATAATCATTGTACTACAGTAACACCCCTCTATATGTATAAACTATATAATCATTGTACTACAGTAACACCCCTCTATATGTATAAACTATATAATCATTGTACTACAGTAACACCCCTCGATATGTATAAACTATATAATCATTGTACTACAGTAACACCCTCAATATGTATAAACAATATAATCATTGTACTACATACAGTAACACCCCTCTATATGTATAAACTATATAATCATTGTACTACAGTAACACCCCTCATATGTATAAACTATATAATCATTGTACTACAGTAACACCCCTCGATATGTATAAACTATATAATCATTGTACACATACAGTAACACCCTCATATGTATAAACTATATATCATTGTACTACATACAGTAACACCCCTCTATATGTATAAACTATATAATCATTGTACTACATACAGTAACAACCCTCTATATGTATAAACTATATAATCATTGTACTACAGTAACACCCTCGATATGTATAAACTATATAATCATTGTACTACAGTAACACCCTCGATATGTATAAACTATATAATCATTGTACTACATACAGTAACACCCTCTATATGTATAAACTATATAATCATTGTACTACAGTAACCCCCTCTATATGTATAAACTATATAATCATTGTACTACATACAGTAACACCCTCTATATGTATAAACTATATAATCATTGTACTACATACAGTAACACCCTCATGTATAAACTATATAATCATTGTACTACAGTAACACCCCTCTATATGTATAAACTATATAATCATTGTACACATACAGTAACACCCCTCTATATGTATAAACTATATAATCATTGACTACATACAGTAACACCCCTCGATATGTATAAACTATATAATCATTGTACACATACAGTAACACCCCTCGATATGTATAAACTATATAACATTGTACTACAACACCCCAAAAAACAAAACAACACAAACACCCCCAAAAAACAAAACAACACAAACACCCCAAAAAACAAAACATACTACAGTAACACCCCTCGATATGTATAAACTATATAATCATTGTACACATACAGTAACACCCCTCGATATGTATAAACAATATAATCATTGTACTACAGTAACACCCCTCGATATGTATAAACATATAATCATTGTACTACATACAGTAACACCCCTCTATATGTATAAACTATATAATCATTGTACTACATACAGTAACACCCCTCGATATGTATAAACATATAATCATTGTACTACATACAGTAACACCCTCTATATGTATAAACTATATAATCATTGTACTACAGTAACACCCCTCGATATGTATAAACTATATAATCATTGTACTACATACAGTAACACCCCTCGATATGTATAAACTATATAATCATTGTACTACATACAGTAACACCCTCGATATGTATAAACTATATAATCATTGTACTACAGTAACACCCCTCGATATGTATAAACTATATAATCATTGTACTACATACAGTAACACCCCTCTATATGTATAAACTATATAATCATTGTACTACAGTAACACCCCTCGATATGTATAAACTATATAATCATTGTACTACAGTAACACCCTCGATATGTATAAACTATATAATCATTGTACTACAGTAACACCCCTCGATATGTATAAACTATATAATCATTGTACTACAGTAACACCCCTCTATATGTATAAACTATATAATCATTGTACTACAGTAACACCCCTCTATATGTATAAACTATATAATCATTGTACTACATACAGTAACACCCCTCTATATGTATAAACTATATAATCATTGTACTACAGTAACACCCCTCTATATGTATAAACTATATAATCATTGTACTACATACAGTAACACCCCTCTATATGTATAAACTATATAATCATTGTACTACAGTAACACCCCTCTATATGTATAAACTATATAATCATTGTACTACATACAGTAACACCCTCTATATGTATAAACTATATAATCATTGTACTACAGTAACACCCCTCTATAGTATAAACTATAATCATTGTACAATACAGTAACACCCCTCTATATGTATAAACTATATAATCATTGTACACAAACACCCCAAACAACAAACACCCCCATATGTATAAACTATATAATCATTGTACACATACAGTAACACCCCTCTATATGTATAACTATATAATCATTGTACTACATACAGTAACACCCCTCGATATGTATAAACTATATAATCATTGTACTACAGTAACACCCTCTATGTATAAACTATATAATCATTGTACTACAGTAACACCCCTCGATATGTATAAACTATATAATCATTGTACTACATACAGTAACACCCTCGATATGTATAAACTATATAATCATTGTACTACAGTAACACCCCTCGATATGTATAAACTATATAATCATTGTACTACAGTAACACCCCTCGATATGTATAAACTATATAATCATTGTACTACAGTAACACCCTCTATATGTATAAACTATATAATCATTGTACTACAGTAACACCCCTCTATATGTATAAACTATATAATCATTGTACTACAGTAACACCCCTCTATATGTATAAACTATATAATCATTGTACTACAGTAACACCCCTCGATATGTATAAACAAATAATCATTGTACACATACAGTAACACCCCTCGATATGTATAAACTATATAATCATTGTACTACATACAGTAACACCCCTCTATATGTATAAACTATATAATCATTGTACTACAGTAACACCCCTCTATATGTATAAACTATATAATCATTGTACTACAGTAACACCCCTCTATATGTATAAACTATATAATCATTGTACTACATACAGTAACACCCCTCTATATGTATAAACTATATAATCATTGTACTACAGTAACACCCCTCTATATGTATAAACTATATAATCATTGTACTACATACAGTAACACCCCTCGATATGTATAAACTATATAATCATTGTACTACATACAGTAACACCCCTCAATATGTATAAACTATATAATCATTGTACTACATACAGTAACACCCCTCGATATGTATAAACAATATAATCATTGTACTACATACAGTAACACCCCTCTATATGTATAAACTATATAATCATTGTACTACAGTAACACCCCTCGATATGTATAAACAATATAATCATTGTACTACATACAGTAACACCCCTCGATATGTATAAACAATATAATCATTGTACTACATACAGTAACACCCCTCGATATGTATAAACTATATAATCATTGTACTACAGTAACACCCCTCGATATGTATAAACTATATAATCATTGTACACATACAGTAACACCCCTCTATATGTATAAACTATATAATCATTGTACTACATACAGTAACACCCCTCTATATGTATAAACTATATAATCATTGTACTACATACAGTAACACCCCTCTATATGTATAAACTATATAATCATTGTACTACATACAGTAACACCCCTCGATATGTATAAACTATATAATCATTGTACTACAGTAACACCCCTCGATATGTATAAACTATATAAACATTGTACTACAGTAACACCCCTCTATATGTATAAACTATATAATCATTGTACTACAGTAACACCCCTCTATATGTATAAACTATATAATCATTGTACTACATACAGTAACACCCTCTATATGTATAAACTATATAATCATTGTACACATACAGTAACACCCCTCTATATGTATAAACTATATAATCATTGTACTACAGTAACACCCCTCTATATGTATAAACTATATAATCATTGTACTACAGTAACACCCCTCTATATGTATAAACTATATAATCATTGTACTACAGTAACACCCCTCTATATGTATAAACTATATAATCATTGTACTACATACAGTAACACCCCTCGATATGTATAAACTATATAATCATTGTACTACATACAGTAACACCCCTCGATATGTATAAACTATATAATCATTGTACTACATACAGTAACACCCCTCGATATGTATAAACTATATAATCATTGTACTACATACAGTAACACCCCTCGATATGTATAAACTATATAATCATTGTACTACAGTAACACCCCTCTATATGTATAACTATATAATCATTGTACTACAAACACCCCTCGATATGTATAAACTATATAATCATTGTACTACATACAGTAACACCCCTCAATATGTATAAACTATATAATCATTGTACTACAGTAACACCCTCGATATGTATAAACTATATAATCATTGTACTACATACAGTAACACCCCTCTATATGTATAAACTATATAATCATTGTACTACATACAGTAACACCCCTCTATATGTATAAACTATATAATCATTGTACTACATACAGTAACACCCTCGATATGTATAAACTATATAATCATTGTACTACAGTAACACCCCTCGATATGTATAAACTATATAATCATTGTACTACATACAGTAACAACCCTCTATATGTATAAACTATATAATCATTGTACTACAGTAACACCCTCGATATGTATAAACTATATAATCATTGTACTACATACAGTAACACCCCTCAATATGTATAAACTATATAATCATTGTACTACATACAGTAACACCCCTCGATATGTATAAACTATATAATCATTGTACTACAGTAACACCCTCGATATGTATAAACTATATAATCATTGTACTACAGTAACACCCCTCAATATGTATAAACTATATAATCATTGTACTACAGTAACACCCTCGATATGTATAAACTATATAATCATTGTACTACAGTAACACCCCTCTATATGTATAAACTATATAATCATTGTACTACATACAGTAACACCCCTCAATATGTATAAACTATATAATCATTGTACTACAGTAACACCCTCGATATGTATAAACTATATAATCATTGTACTACAGTAACACCCCTCGATATGTATAAACTATATAAACATTGTACTACAGTAACACCCCTCATATGTATAAACTATATAATCATTGTACTACAGTAACACCCCTCTATATGTATAAACTATATAATCATTGTACTACATACAGTAACACCCCTCTATATGTATAAACTATATAATCATTGTACTACAGTAACACCCCTCATATGTATAAACTATATAATCATTGTACTACAGTAACACCCCTCGATATGTATAAACTATATAATCATTGTACTACAGTAACACCCCTCGATATGTATAAACTATATAATCATTGTACTACAGTAACACCCCTCTATATGTATAAACTATATAATCATTGTACTACAGTAACACCCCTCTATATGTATAAACTATATAATCATTGTACTACATACAGTAACACCCCTCTATATGTATAAACTATATAATCATTGTACTACAGTAACACCCCTCTATATGTATAAACTATATAATCATTGTACTACAGTAACACCCCTCTATATGTATAAACTATATAATCATTGTACTACAGTAACACCCCTCGATATGTATAAACTATATAATCATTGTACTACAGTAACACCCCTCTATATGTATAAACTATATAATCATTGTACTACATACAGTAACACCCCTCTATATGTATAAACAATATAATCATTGTACTAATACAGTAACACCCCTCGATATGTATAACTATATAATCATTGTACTACATACAGTAACACCCTCGATATGTATAAACTATATAATCATTGTACTACATACAGTAACACCCCTCGATATGTATAAACTATATAATCATTGTACTACAGTAACACCCCTCGATATGTATAAACTATATAATCATTGTACTACAGTAACCCCTCAATATGTATAAACTATATAATCATTGTACTACATACAGTACACCCCTCTATGTATAAACTATATAATCATTGTACTACATACAGTAACACCCCTCGATATGTATAAACTATATAATCATTGTACTACAGTAACACCCCTCGATATGTATAAACTATATAATCATTGTACTACATACAGTAACACCCCTCGATATGTATAAACTATATTCATTGTACTACAGTAACACCCCTCGATATGTATAAACTATATAATCATTGTACTACATACAGTAACACCCCTCGATATGTATAAACTATATAATCATTGTACTACATACAGTAACACCCCTCTATATGTATAAACTATATAATCATTGTACTACATACAGTAACACCCCTCGATATGTATAAACTATATAATCATTGTACTACATACAGTAACACCCCTCTATATGTATAAACTATATAATCATTGTACTACATACAGTAACACCCCTCTATATGTATAAACTATATAATCATTGTACTACATACAGTAACACCCCTCTATATGTATAAACTATAATCATTGTACTACATACAGTAACACCCCTCTATATGTATAACTATATAATCATTGTCTAACATACAGTAACACCCTCGATATGTATAAACTATATAATCATTGTACTACAGTAACACCCCTCGATATGTATAAACTATATAATCATTGTACACATACAGTAACACCCCTCTATATGTATAAACTATATAATCATTGTACACATACAGTAACACCCCTCTATATGTATAAACTATATAATCATTGTACTACATACAGTAACACCCTCGATATGTATAAACTATATAATCATTGTACTACATACAGTAACACCCCTCTATATGTATAAACTATATAATCATTGTACTACAGTAACACCCCTCTATATGTATAAACTATATAATCATTGTACTACATACAGTAACACCCCTCGAAAAAACAAAACAACACAAACACCCCCATATGTATAAACTATATAATCATTGTACTACATACAGTAACACCCCTCAATATGTATAAACTATATAATCATTGTACTACAGTAACACCCTCGATATGTATAAACTATATAATCATTGTACTACATACAGTAACACCCCTCAATATGTATAAACTATATAATCATTGTACTACAGTAACACCCTCTATATGTATAAACTATATAATCATTGTACTACAGTAACACCCTCGATATGTATAAACTATATATCATTGTACTACATACAGTAACAACCCCTCTATATGTATAACTATATAATCATTGTACTACATACAGTAACACCCTCGATATGTATAAACTATATAATCATTGTACTACATACAGTAACACCCCTCTATATGTATAAACTATATAATCATTGTACACATACAGTAACACCCTCGATATGTATAAACTATATAATCATTGTACTACAGTAACACCCTCTATATGTATAAACTAATAAATTGTACTACAGTAACACCCCTCTATATGTATAAACTATATAATCATTGTACTACAGTAACACCCCTCTATATGTATAAACTATATAATCATTGTACTACATACAGTAACACCCCTCTATATGTATAAACTATATAATCATTGTACTACAGTAACACCCCTCTATATGTATAAACTATATAATCATTGTACTACATACAGTAACACCCCTCAATATGTATAAACTATATAATCATTGTACTACAGTAACACCCCTCGATATGTATAAACTATTAATCATTGTACTACAGTAACACCCCTCAATATGTAAAACTATATAATCATTGTACTACATACAGTAAACCCCTCTATATGTATAAACTATATAATCATTGTACTACATACAGTAACACCCCTCGATATGTATAAACTATATAATCATTGTACTACATACAGTAACACCCCTCGATATGTATAACTATAAATCATTGTACTACATACAGTAACACCCCTCGATATGTATAAACTATATAATCATTGTACTACAGTAACACCCTCGATATGTATAAACTATATAATCATTGTACTACATACAGTAACACCCCTCAATATGTATAACTATATAATCATTGTACTACAGTAACACCCTCGATATGTATAAACTATATATCATTGTACTACATACAGTAACACCCCTCTATATGTATAAACTATATAATCATGTACTACATACAGTAACACCCCTCTATATGTATAAACTATATAATCATTGTACTACATACAGTAAACCCTCGATATGTATAAACTATATAATCATTGTACTACAGTAACACCCCTCGATATGTATAAACTATATCTCATTGTACTACATACAGTAACACCCTCTATATGTATAAACTATATAATCATTGTACTACAGTAACCCCCTCTATATGTATAAACTATATAATCATTGTACTACATACAGTAACACCCTCTATATGTATAAACTATATAATCATTGTACTACATACAGTAACACCCCTCGATGTATAAACTATATAATCATTGTACTACATACAGTAACACCCCTCTATATGTTAAACTATATAATCATTGTACACATACAGTAACACCCCTCTATATGTATAAACTATATAATCATTGTACTACATACAGTAACACCCCTCGATATGTATAAACTATATAATCATTGTACTACATACAGTAACACCCCTCAATATGTATAAACTATATAATCATTGTACTACGTAACACCCCTCTATATGTATAAACTATATAATCATTGTACTACAGTAACACCCTCTATATGTATAAACTATATAATCATTGTACTACAGTAACACCCCTCTATATGTATAAACTATATAATCATTGTACTACAGTAACACCCCTCGGTATGTATAAACTATATAATCATTGTACTACATACAGTAACACCCCTCGATATGTATAAACAATATAATCATTGTACTACATACAGTAACACCCCTCGATATGTATAAACATATAATCTTGTACTACATACAGTAACACCCCTCGATATGTATAAACTATATAATCATTGTACACATACAGTAACACCCCTCTATATGTATAAACATATAATCATTGTACTACAACATAACACCCTCTATAATGTATAAACTATATAATCATTGTACTACAGTAACACCCCTCTATATGTATAAACAATATAATCATTGTACTACATACAGTAACACCCCTCTATATGTATAAACAATATAATCATTGTACTACATACAGTAACACCCCCCTCGATATGTATAAACTATATAATCATTGTACTACAGTAACACCCCTCGATATGTATAAACTATATAAACATTGTACACATACAGTAACACCCCTCTATATGTATAAACTATATAATCATTGTACTACAGTAACACCCCTCTATATGTATAAACTATATAATCATTGTACTACAGTAACACCCTCTATATGTATAAACTATAATCATTGTACTACAGTAACACCCCTCGATATGTATAAACTATATAATCATTGTACTACAGTAACACCCCTCTATATGTATAAACTATATAATCATTGTACTACAGTAACACCCCTCTATATGTATAAACTATATAATCATTGTACTACATACAGTAACACCCCTCAATATTATAAACTATATAATCATTGTACTACAGTAACACCCCTCTATATGTATAAACTATATAATCATTGTACAATACAGTAACACCCCTCTATATGTATAAACTATATAATCATTGTACTACAGTAACACCCTCTATATGTATAAACTATATAATCATTGTACTACATACAGTAACACCCCTCGATATGTATAAACTATATAATCATTGTACTACATACAGTAACACCCCTCGATATGTATAAACTATATAATCATTGTACTACAGTAACACCCTCGATATGTATAAACTATATAATCATTGTACTACATACAGTAACACCCCTCTATATGTATAAACTATATAATCATTGTACTACATACAGTAACACCCCTCTATATGTATAAACTATATAATCATTGTACTACATACAGTAACACCCTCGATATGTATAAACTATATAATCATTGTACTACAGTAACACCCCTCGATATGTATAAACTATATAATCATTGTACTACAGTAACACCCTCGATATGTATAAACTATATAATCATTGTACTACAGTAACACCCCTCTATATGTATAAACTATATAATCATTGTACTACATACAGTAACACCCCTCGATATGTATAAACTATATAATCATTGTACTACAGTAACACCCCTCGATATGTATAAACTATATAATCATTGTACTACAGTAACACCCCTCTATATGTATAAACTATATAATCATTGTACTACAGTAACACCCCTCGATATGTATAAACTATATAATCATTGTACTACAGTAACACCCCTCGATATGTATAAACTATATAATCATTGTACTACATACAGTAACACCCCTCTATATGTATAAACTATATAATCATTGTACTACAGTAACACCCCTCGATATGTATAAACTATATAATCATTGTACTACAGTAACACCCCTCGATATGTATAAACTATATAATCATTGTACTACAGTAACACCCCTCTATATGTATAAACTATATAATCATTGTACTACAGTAACACCCCTCTAATCCAGAATCACTTCTACATATTCTCCAGTCCCGAATTTTCCCCTTCCAGTTTCATTGTAATAAAAAGTCTTCCAATCCAGAAGCCTCTCTAAACCTTAGATTAGAGAGATTTTACTGTATTCACACATACATTTTGAGACTGTTGACTAGATCGTCGCCTGATCTTAAATATGTATTAAGGGGACATCCGTGGTATCCAGCTGGCTTGTACAGGTTGTGAGGAAGCTATCCAGCTGGCTTGTAGAGGTTGTCAGGAAGGTATCCAGCTGGCTTGTACAGGTTGTGAGGAAGCTATCCAGCTGGTTTGTAGATGTTGTGAGGAAGCTATACAGCTGGCTTGTACAGGTTGTGAGGAAGCTATACAGCTGGTTTGTAGATGTTGTGAGGAAGCTATACAGCTGGCTTGTACAGGTTGTGAGGAAGCTATCCAGCTGGCTTGTAGAGGTCGTGAGGAAGCTACCCAGCTGGTTTGTACAGGTTGTGAGGAAGCTATCCAGCTGGTTTGTACAGGTCGTGAGGAAGCTATCCAGCTGGTTTGTATAGGTTGTGAGGAAGCTATCCAGCTGGTTTGTAGAGGTCGTGAGGAAGCTATCCAGCTGGCTTGTAGAGGTCGTGAGGAAGCTATCCAGCTGGTTTGTACAGGTCGTGAGGAAGCTATCCAGCTGGTTTGTACAGGTCATGAGGAACACCACGAGGAAGCATCCAGCTGGCTTGTAGAGGTTGTGAGGAAGCTATCCAGCTGGCTTGTAGAGGATGTGAGGAAGCTATCCAGCTGGCTTGTAGAGGATGTAGGAAGCTACCCAGCTGGCTTGTAGAGGATGTAGGAAGCTACCCAGCTGGCTTGTAGAGGATGTAGGAAGCTATCCAGCTGGCTTGTAGAGGTTATGAGGAAGCTATCCAGCTGACTTGTAGAGGTTATGAGGAAGATACCCAGCTGGATTGTACAGGTTGTGAGGAAGCTACCCAGCTGGCTTGTACAGGTTGTGAGGAAGCTACCCAGCTGGCTTGTACAGGTTGTGAGGAAGGTATCCAGCAAGGTTGTGAGGAAGCTATCCAGCTGGCTTGTACAGGTTGTGAGGAAGCTATCCAGCTGGCTTGTACAGGTTGTGAGGAAGCTATCCAGCTAGCTTGTACAGGTTGTGAGGAAGCTATCCAGCTGGCTTGTAGAGGTTGTGAGGAAGCTATCCAGCTGGCTTGTACAGGTTGTGAGGAAGCTATCCAGCTGGCTTGTACAGGTGGTGAGGAAGCTATCCAGCTGGCCTGTAGAGGTTGTGAGGAAGCTATCCAGCTGGCTTGTACAGGTTGTGAGGAAGCTATCCAGCTGGCTTGTACAGGTCGTGAGGAAGCTATCCAGCTGGCTGTAGAGGTTGTGAGGAAGCTATCCAGATGGCTTGTAGAGGTTGTGAGGAAGCTATCCAGCTGGCTTGTAGAGGTTGTGAGGAAGCTATCCAGCTGGCTTGTAGAGGATGTGAGGAAGCTATCCAGCTGGCTTGTAGAGGTTGCGAGGAAGCTATCCAGCTGGCTTGTAGAGGTTGTGAGGAAGCTATCCAGCTGGCTTGTAGATGTTGTGAGGAAGCTATCCAGCTGGCTTGTACAGGTTGTGAGGAAGCTACCCAGCTGGATTGTACAGGTTGTGAGGAAGCTACCCAGCTGGCTTGTAGAGGTTGTGAGGAAGCTATACAGCTGGCTTGTAGAGGTTGTGAGGAAGCTACCCAGCTGGCTTGTAGAGGTTGTGAGGAAGCTATACAGCTGGCTTGTACAGGTTGTGAGGAAGCTATACAGCTGGTTTGTACAGGTTGTGAGGAAGCTATCCAGCTGGCTTGTACAGGTTGTGAGGAAGCTATCCAGCTGGCTTGTAGAGGTTGTGAGGAAGCTACCCAGCTGGCTTGTACAGGTCGTGAGGAAGCTATCCAGCTGGCTTGTACAGGTTGTGAGGAAGCTATCCAGCTGGCTTGTACAGGTTGTGAGGAAGCTATCCAGCTGGCTTGTAGAGGTTGTGAGGAAGCTATACAGCTGGCTTGTACAGGTCGTGAGGAAGCTATCCAGCTGGCTTGTACAGGTTGTGAGGAAGCTACCCAGCTGGCTTGTAGATGTTGTGAGGAAGCTATCCAGCTGGCTTGTACAGGTCGTGAGGAAGCTATCCAGCTGGCTTGTACAGGTCGTGAGGAAGCTATCCAGCTGGCTTGTAGAGGTCGTGAGGAAGCTATCCAGCTGGCTTGTAGAGGTTTTTAATTTTACTGTGTTGCCCTTCCTTACCTGTAATACCTCTTGGATGAGCACCCGGGGTCTAATTCCACCAATAATAGCTGGAGAGTTTCCATATGACCTATACTGTCAGCACAACGTTTAAGCCCACAAACAATACAAAGAAAGAAATATGTAGCTACTGTAGAAACGGAATATGAAGAGTCAGCCAAATAAAAAACAGACTATTCTAGTCAAAATATGATCTTCTCAACAATGTACATTAAAAATGTACAATGATTGATTTTATTACTTTTAATTAGGGATGGCAACGAATAGCGATTTTGGTATTCGAATATTCGGTCGGGAAGGTATTCGAATATTTGATAGAATTCTATCAAATACTCAAAATCACTCAAACTCTTATAAAAATTGCGTAAACGTCATCTTCCTGTAAGGCCATGCAAATATGACGACGACTCATTCAGTTATTGTTATCGGCCACTGTACATTGGTTTAAACATTGTTTATTCTAACATTTTACATATAAATTAACAGCAGTATACTGAAAGGGACAAGAACGAAAGAAAAAACATGCATAGTTCTTTTCCCTATCAATTGATTGATATACAATAGGCAGGAGAATAATATATATATAACAATGAATATACGTGAAATCTATGCTAGGTATATGCTAAAGAATTTCAGGAGTTATTGTATTAGTGAGTCAATATAGTTTTGGATGTTAAAAGGAAAATGGTTAATATTTAAAGGAATATTTAAAGAAAGCTCAAGAACGTGAAATATAAAATTGGAGCACGAAAAGAAGATATTAGTATAAAGAAAAGTGGTTGAATAGGATATACATTCATGGGTGTTTTCACAAATAAAACCACAAGTTATTTAAAATTGTATGATACAGGTACGTGTGGGTAGATGTTGTTTGCAGAGTCTGTAATATGTCATTCTGTCTAAACAGTTTTGACATCATAATTAAATAATACCTACCTTAACACCTACTGTACTTATCCGATTACATGGTGTGTCTATTAACACCTGCCATGGATGCAACCACAACATAATTTATTCCCACCTCCTGGAGCGATTTCTTTTGTATTGGATGGTTTCAAACGAAAATAAAGTATCTGATTTATGACAGTTTATTTCATTTTTGCAAATATATTTTTCGCATATTCGTTGACTACTTTTAATGGATAATACTGGTTTTTTAACGGATAAAATTGTATCATAGCAACATTCTTTGAAATTGTGAGAGTGGGTTTGAACAGAAATGTGACTGTAAAAGTTGCAGCTCCAAGGTCAACCTTTACCCTTCTCTCTCAAGATGCTCTATATAATAATATTAGTATCAATGTGTCGTATAACCCAAGCACAACACCACTATATGTAAGCACTGTGTTTACAGTAACATGTACACAGCACTAGCTGGACTGACTACTGCCTTACACTCTTCATATTAATCCTTTCCTTCATACTATTATATCTCCATACAAACGACAGCCATTTAGCTATCGTGCAGTGTATAAGTAGTGGCCATATCTATCCCACCTCCATAGATATTACTGGGACTACATGTGATTCTAGCCTTTATTATGAACATTGGTTTGGCTACTACTGTACATCGTATGTGG
This sequence comes from Archivesica marissinica, assembly GCA_014843695.1. Taxonomy (NCBI): domain Eukaryota; kingdom Metazoa; phylum Mollusca; class Bivalvia; order Venerida; family Vesicomyidae; genus Archivesica; species Archivesica marissinica. The sequence goes on along the minus strand of CM026395.1, from coordinate 29,943,558 downwards.
TATTGGTAATGGCATCTAGAGGTGCTTCTAGGAGGGAAAGGGTTAACCCACTAGCCCGGAACTAGGCCATTTGATTTTGGGCTAATTTCAATTGTTGATCGTTTAGTCTCTGGACTATTAGATTTGGTAATGCTATATTCATGCTGCTCTAGTACTATGTACATGCTGCGGTGAACAATGCCATTATCAAATCTAGTAGTCAAAAAACTAAGCTTTTAGTGGAAGTCGTGATAGCGCAGTGGATGCGCGTTCGCTTCAGGTGCGAAAGGTCCGGAGTTCGAGCCCCACTGGAGCCGCTACGATTGTATACTGGCAAGGCATTTAAATTGAAATAACTTGTTTCACAATCGAGCTAAAATAAATTTGTATAAACTAAGCTTTTAGTAATTTCTACTAGCCCCAAAATGACACAGATAGTGAGTTACGGTGAACATTGCAAGTATTAAACGTGTATGTAATCCGTATGATTTTGTGGATAATATTTACCTGATGTTCCTAGGTGCAGGCAGGTTTTGCACAGATGTGGAGTTGATGGTAGGACAAACTCCACCCATGTTCATCAAGATATGCTGGCGTTTCGTGACTCCATCGATTTTATTTGTAAGTAACAGAATATATACATAATGGCCGAGTAATCAATGTCGAAGAAGCATGTAATTCTGTACATGGTTCTATAATACACCTGTAATTATGTACATGGTTCTATAATACATCTGTAATTCTGTACATGGTTCTATAATACATCTGTAATTCTGTACATGGTTCTATAATACATCTGTAATTCTGTACATGGTTCTATAATACACCTGTAATTCTGTACATGGTTCTATAATACACCTGTAATTCTGTACATGGTTCTATAATACATCTGTAATACTGTACATGGTTCTATAATACACCTGTAATTCTGTACATGGTTCTATAATACATCTGTAATTCTGTAGATGGTTCTGTAATATACATGTAATTCTGTAGATGGTTCTGTAATATACATGTAATACTGTACATGGTTCTATAATACATCTGTAATTCTGTACATGGTTCTATAATACATCTGTAATTCTGTACATGGTTCTATAATACACATGTAATTCTGTAGATGGTTCTGTAATATACATGTAATTCTGTACATGGTTCTATAATACACCTGTAATTCTGTACATGGTTCTATAATACACCTGTAATTCTGTACATGGTTCTATAATACACATGTAATACTGTACATGGTTCTATAATACACATGTAATACTGTACATGGTTCTATAATACATCTGTAATTCTGTACATGGTTCTATAATACATCTGTGATTCTGTACATGGTTCTATAATACATCTGTGATTCTGTACATGGTTCTATAATACACATGTAATTCTGTAAATGGTTCTATAATACATCTGTGATTCTGTACATGGTTCTATAATACATCTGTGATTTTGTACATGGTTCTATAATACATCTGTGATTCTGTACATGGTTCTATAATACATCTGTACTTCTGCTGTACATGGTTATATAATACATCTGTGATTCTGTACATGGTTCTATAATACATTATAATTATGTACAAGGTTCTATAATACACCTGTGATTCTGTACATGGTTCTATAATACACATGTAATTCTGTACATGGTTCTATAATACACCTGTGATTCTGTACATGGTTCTATAATACACCTGTAATTCTGTACATGGTTCTGTAATACACCTGTAATTCTGTACATGGTTCTGTAATACATCTGTAATTATGTACATGGTTCTATAATACATCTGTAATTATGTACATGGTTCTATAATACCAGAGCTCCAGTTAAGGCGCATGAATGCATAATCACGCATTAAAGATATTTTAAAAACGCATTGAAAATAAAATTACCAATCAGCAAAACGCATTAGAATATTATTCTCTGAGTAAAATAGATTAAATTTAATCAAAAAGAGCGTGTAACGCGTTGGTTACCTGTCATTATTTTCCCCTGTAAGCTGCAATTGTAAGTAGTAAGCCTGGAACTAACTTCTCTAATGCGCCTATATTTCTGTAGCCTGGGTTCCAGCCTGTCAATTTTTCACTTTTTGACTTCTGGCAAAATGACAGCCTGGGGAATCTGGATTTCTGATCGTATGCGCCATCTACTTAAACCCACTTTTATGAGGGTATAGATTTGAAGAACGACAATTCTTCTCTAAAAGATAATATCGCTAAATATAGAAACGGAAATCGCCGAACAGGCACGATTATACACGATCATTTCCGAATATACACGAATGCTCCCGTAGACTCATTTACATTGCAAACATATAATGTCCCGTTTCTGTGTTATATCAAGAGATGGCGGATTTTAAATATTACATTTAGATGGTAATGGATCGATTCGGCGTAATTGAACTAAGGACGACTTAAATATTGAGTAAATATGTCAAATCAGAAGCATATTGTACTTTTTAAAACTATTTATCGTTCCGTTGACCCGTAAACAATGGCGGCCAATTATAAAATGTTATCAACATTGCAGTGCCTTGCTTTCGATTAAAGTACGTCATTAATTAAGTCACATGCTAATAGGCCTATTAATAGGATTAATGCGAGTCAATAATTGCGCGGGCAGTCCCCCGCTTTTCCCCAGGCGTTGATATGATCAGAAACTCAATATGGCCCAATTAATAGTCCCGGTGTTAAAATATATTTGACTGAGCATGCAAAATATATCGACGCCTGTTCCCAGGCTAGTATTTCTGTACATTGTTCTCTAATGTACCTATATTTGTACATTGTTCTCTCATGCACCTGTATTTCTGTACATGGTTCTCTAATGCACCTGTATTTCTGTACATTGTTCTATAATGCACCTGTATTTCTGTACATTGTTCTCTAATGTACCTGTATTTCTGTACATGGTTCTCTAATGCACCTGTATTTCTGTACATGGTTCTCTAATGCACCTGTATTTCTGTACATGGTTCTCTAATGCACCTGTATTTCTGTACATTGTTCTCTAATACACCTGTATTTCTGTACATGGTTCTCTAATGCACCTGTATTTCTGTACATGGTTCTCTAATGTGCCTGTGTTTCTGTACATGATTCTCTAATGCACCTGTATTTTTGTACATGGTTCTCTAATGCACCTGTATTTCTGTACATTGTTCTCTAATGTACCTATATTTGTACATTGTTCTCTAATGCACCTGTATTTCTGTACATGGTTCTCTAATGCACCTGTATTTCTGTACATTGTTCTCTAATGCACCTGTATTTCTGTACATTGTTCTCTAATGCACCTGTATTTCTGTACATGGTTCTCTAATGCACCTGTATTTCTGTACATTGTTCTCTAATGCACCTGTATTTCTGTACATGGTTCTCTAATGCACCTGTATTTCTGTACATGGTTCTCTAATACACCTGTATTTCTGTACATGGTTCTCTAATGCACCTGTATTTTTGTACATGGTTCTCTAATGCACCTGTGTTTCTGTACATGATTCTCTAATGCACCTGTATTTTTGTACATGATTCTATAATGCACCTGTATGTCTGTACATGGTTCTCTAATGCACCTGTATTTCTGTACATTGTTCTCTAATGCACCTGTATTTCTGTACATGGTTCTCTAATGCACCTGTATTTCTGTACATGGTTCTCTAATGCACCTGTATTTCTGTACATGGTTCTCTAATGCACCTGTATTTTTGTACATGGTTCTCTAATGCACCTGTGTTTCTGTACATGATTCTCTAATGCACCTGTATTTTTGTACATGATTCTATAATGCACCTGTATGTCTGTACATGGTTCTCTAATGCACCTGTATTTCTGTACATGGTTCTCTAATGCACCTGTATTTCTGTACATGGTTCTCTAATGCACCTGTATTTCTGTACATGGTTCTCTAATGCACCTGTATTTCTGTACATGGTTCTCTAATGCACCTGTATTTCTGTACATGGTTCTCTAATGCACCTGTATTTCTGTACATTGTTCTCTAATGCACCTGTATTTCTGTACATTGTTCTCTAATGCACCTGTATTTCTGTACATGGTTCTCTAATGCACCTGTATTTCTGTACATGGTTCTCTAATGCACCTGTATTTCTGTACATTGTTCTCTAATGTACCTGTATTTCTGTACATGGTTCTCTAATGCACCTGTATTTCTGTACATGGTTCTATAATGCACCTGTATTTCTGTACATGGTTCTCTAATGCACCTGTATTTGTGTACATAGTTCTCTAATGCACCTGTATTTCTGTACATGGTTCTCTAATGCACCTGTATTTCTGTACATGGTTCTCTAATGCACCTGTATTTCTGTACATGATTCTCTAATGCACCTGTATTTCTGTACATGGTTCTCTAATGTACCTGTATTTCTGTACATGGTTCTCTAATGCACCTGTATTTCTGTACATGGTTCTATAATGCACCTGTATTTCTGTACATAGTTCTCTAATGCACCTGTATTTCTGTACATGGTTCTCTAATGCACCTGTATTTCTGTACATGGTTCTATAATGCACCTGTATTTCTGTACATGGTTCTATAATGCACCTGTATTTCTGTACATGATTCTCTAATGCACCTGTATTTCTGTACATGGTTCTCATGTTATTCTAGGTAACATTCCTGGTGATGTGTTATCAGTATGAGCCTCCAGCGTATGACGGCTATGAGTACCCGGTGTTTGCTAAGGTTTGTGGTAACATACTGGCTATGATTCCAGTCATTCCACTTCCTATTGTTATGATTTACCAAGTATGGAATGCCAAAGGCTCTATAACTGAGGTAAGCCACTTTATCTAGCTCATCGTGTACTACTCACCAATCAATATTCACTGTGTACTACTCACAAATCAATAGTCACTGTGTACTGTTCACAAATCAATAGTCACTGTGTACTGTTCACAAATCAATATTCACTGTGTACTACTCACAAATCAATATTCACTGTGTACTACTCACAAATCAATAGTCACTGTGTACTGTTCACAAATCAATATTCACTGTGTACTGTTCACAAATCAATAGTCACGGTGTACAGTTCACCGATCAATAGTCACTGTGTACTACTCACAAATCAATAGTCACGGTGTACTGTTCACCGATCAATAGTCACTGTGTACTACTCACAAATCAATATTCACTGTGTACTGTTCACCGATCAATAGTCACTGTGTACTGTTCACCAATCAATAGTCACTGTGTACTACTCACAAATCAATAGTCACTGTGTACTGTTCACAAATCAATATTCACTGTGTACTGGTCACCAATCAATAGTCACTGTGTACTGTATGGCCTATGTGTGATATACTGCTTGGAGGGGGGGCACACATGGTCTCACCAATGGTAGCTGGAGAGTCGCTGTATGACCTATGTGTGATATACTGCTTGGAGGGGGGGCACACAGGGTCACACCATTGGTAGCTGGAGAGTCGCTGTATGACCTATGCTGTTTGTGCTACTTCAAGGCCCCAATAACAATTTAAAATTTTACATCAGATTTATAAATCAGTTCTCGTTTCATTATGGTAATATGAAAACCGTTGTTGCATTTTCAGCGTATTCTTCACCTGTTACAGCCTGCTGCAGATTGGGGACCACATGTGTCTCGGTATAAAGAAGGCTACGCAGAATTACACACAAAATCTTCTGACAGAAATGTTGTGATGCAAAATCTTACTGCAATAGAAAGGATATAATCTTATGTTAAGATCGCCTGTTTCTGCCAGGCTGAATCAAAATTTGCACATCTAAATTTTTAATCCACACATTTAAAACTGGCCACTATAATTATGAGAGCCATAGTTTGTGGCCGGCTGTTGCCATTACAATTCTGCCCTCAGGCAAGGCAATTAAATTCCACATTGCCTCTTCTCCCTGCTTTATGGGGATGAATCGCATCAGGAATGAGGTCTCGAGAGCTATTAGACTAATGTTGTAAGAACTTGGTTCGCAATCCAGCTAAATTAAATCTGTATAAACTAAATTCAATTATTTACATGTTTCTACAATGATGTCTTTATGAATATATACAAATAAACAGTTTGAAGTACATTAACATCACTTCCGTTAGGATGCGATACGTCAGCGATACAGGATGCGCCATAAGAGTTTATGAAGTAAACTCGAAATACAAGAACAGCCAAACACCAAAAGAATATATTACTCAATCGTACAAAATGGATGTCAACGTGATTTTGTTATAATAACACCTTGTGATCTAGATTTTTGTCACCCACATATTCAGTCTGGTACTGAATAGAGTTTCAGTATTTATTTTTAAAAATTAACGACGATTTGTGTCCATTTTATACGATTTGCTTGAAATCAAGGTGTTCTTCTGGACTAGTGCATTTTGGGATCGGCTGTTTAGCATTTTGGGGTCGGTTGATTAGCATCTTGGCGTCGGTTGTTTAGCATCTTGGGGTCGGCTGTTTAGCATTTTGGGGTCGGCTGTTTAGCATTTTGGGGTCAGCTGTTTAGCATTTTGGGGTCGGCTGTTTAGCATTTTGGGGTCGGCTGTTTAGCATTTTGGGGTCAGCTGTTTAGCATTTTGGGGTCGGCTGTTTAGCATTTTGGGGTCGGCTGTTTAGCATTTTGGGGTCAGCTGTTTAGCATTTTGGGGTCGGCTGTTTAGTATTTTGGGGTCGGCTGTTTAGCATTTTGGGGTCGGCTGTTTAGCATTTTGGGGTCAGCTGTTTAGCATTTTGGGGTCGGCTGTTTAGCATTTTGGGGTCGGCTGTACAGCATTTCAAAAAGAGATGAAGGATTAAATAAGCTTTCTTCTATTATTCTTATCTTATATTTCTATCATTCATTTTCAATTTTTCATTAAAACTGGGGGCAGATTTCTGTCAAAGTTGCACATGGTCCTTTAGCCTAGTGTTAGCTTTACCAAACCACTAGTATAAAGTAATTGATGATTTTGTGAATGAATATCCATAAAGGGAGGTAATTTATAATTAATATTTGTCAACATTTTGCATAAAAATGAACTGAATCATTGAAGCATAATAATATATGACAATTGTCATGCTTTAGATTATCATGCTTTAGAATATCATGCTTTAGAATATCATGCTTTAGAATATCCTTGTTTAAAGTACATTATAAGAAAATGCATTATGGGGCTTTAAATATTTACGTGCTATTAGTTTACTATTGTTTACTTGTACCCTTTATACACATGTTTAATTTATTGCTATTAGTCTTAAGACTGTGTTATTATAATTAGTTATCCACATGCTATGTTGGTCTATGAACCAAATAGAAGCTTAACAGTATTTGATTTTCGCATCGTATATTCTCTGCCATCCACCTCAGTCATATGTCAAGGTGATACATTGTGGCCAGAAGACCTGAATTTAACATGCACTCACTTATAAGTCTATATAATTTATGTAATTATTTCAGAAAAGCCCTTTTCCTTAGAGCAGTAACAATCAGCAAATCGTTGAAATAAAAGGTTAAAGTAAGGCCATAATAATATAAATCCTAGATTTTCATCCAAATTTTTTTGAAATTTTATTTTTTATTTTATATTTTCAGGATATCGATATTTATGCTGATAAAATGGTGTTTTGACAAGATTTTTTTTTTTTCAAATAGTAATAAAAAAAATCGGGGCGGGCCCTAAAAACGGGGGCGGACGGGGATGAAAATCTAGGAAATATTTTATTATGGCCTAATATACAATGATAACAATACGGGTCATATTTAGTTTTCAAAATAATAAAATATAGTTTTAGATGTGACTACATGTATGTAGCCGCTACACAAGCAGCTTTTAATAAAAATGTTAAATTAAATATTGATACTGATAAAATGAACATAATTTGATTTTTTGGAAGTCGTGTGACTTGGTTAAATGGTCTTCAATGGAGGTGCACCAGTTATCCATTTATATAATCGTGCCAAACACGTAATTCATACTTGACTCATAATAATAACGGGATATTTTTAACATTTAATGCCACGCACATATTTTAACATTGTTGATCTATAAAGTGTACATAATCTTTGAAAGGGCTCTACCTCGTATATGCTTGGTGGAGGAAATAGTTCTACTCTGAAATTCAACCTCAGGTTCACCGATAAAGGCGGTTAAGATACAGATGGCCAATGCCATAATTTCTATTTGAGATAATCAAATTTTCATAACTTCTTTCTTTATAGTCAGATTTTTTAAACCAGTCCTTGAAGGATAAGATTTAATGATTTATTAGGGCTGTTGGAATATTATGTATGTTTCTGATCCCAAACATTCCTCATGTAAATGAATTGGGCCACATATAACCTAATTAGACCACGCGTTATGCATTATTATTGAATATCAGTTTGTTGTTTTGTCTGGACAAGTGTGAACATCCTTGTGTATGGTGAGTGAGTAGTGTATTGTTGTTTTGTCTGGACAAGTGTGAACATCCTTGTGTATGGTAAGTGAGTAGTGTATTGTTGTTTTGTCTGGACAAGTGTGAACATCCTTGTGTATGGTGAGTGAGTAGTGTATTGTTGTTTTGTCTGGACAAGTGTGAACATCCTTGTGTATGGTAAGTGAGTAGTGTATTGTTTTGTCTGGACAAGTGTGAACATCCTTGTGTATAGTGAGTAGTGTATTGTTGTTTTGTCTGGACAAGTGTGAACATCCATGGTGTGTAGTGTATTGTTGTTTGTCTGGACAAGTGTGAACATCCTTGTGTATGGTAAGTGAGTAGTGTATTGTGTTTTGTCTGGACAAGTGTGAACATCCTTGTGTATGGTGAGTGAGTAGTGTATTGTTGTTTTGTCTGGACAAGTGTGAACATCCTTGTGTATGGTGAGTGAGTAATGTATTGTTGTTTTGTCTGGACAAGTGTGAACATCCTTGTGTATGGTGAGTGAGTAATGTATTGTTGTTTTGTCTGGACAAGTGTGAACATCCTTGTGTATGGTAAGTGAGTAATGTTTGTTGTTTTGTCTGGACAAGTGTGAACATCCTTGTGTATGGTAAGTGAGTAATGTATTGTTGTTTTGTCTGGACAAGTGTGAACATCCTTGTGTATGGTGAGTGAGTAATGTATTGTTGTTTTGTCTGGACAAGTGTGAACATCCTTGTGTATGGTGAGTGAGTAATGTATTGTTGTTTTGTCTGGACAAGTGTGAACATCCTTGTGTATGGTGAGTGAGTAATGTATTGTTGTTTTGTCTGGACAAGTGTGAACATCCTTGTGTATGGTAAGTGAGTAGTGTATTGTTGTTTTGTCTGGACAAGTGTGAACATCCTTGTGTATGGTGAGTGAGTAATGTATTGTTGTTTTGTCTGGACAAGTGTGAACATCCTTGTGTATGGTAAGTGTGTAGTGTATTGTTGTTTTGTCTGGACAAGTGTGAACATCCTTGTGTATGGTAAGTGTGTAGTGTATTGTTGTTTTGTCTGGACAAGTGTGAACATCCTTGTGTATGGTGGTGTGTAGTGTATTGCACAAAACCAAAAACACAAAACACCAAACACAAACCAATTTGTTTTGTCTGGACAAGTGTGAACATCCTTGTTATGGTAAGTGTGTAGTGTATTGTTGTTTTGTCTGGACAAGTGTGAACATCCTTGTGTATGGTGGTGTGTAGTGTATTGTTGTTTTGTCTGGACAAGTGTGAACATCCTTGTGTATGGTAGTGTGTAGTGTATTGTTGTTTTGTCTGGACAAGTGTGAACATCCTTGTGTATGGTGGTGTGTAGTGTATTGTTGTTTTGTCTGGACAAGTGTGAACATCCTTGTGTATGGTGGTGTGTAGTGTATTGTTGTTTTGTCTGGACAAGTGTGAACATCCTTGTGTATGGTGGTGTGTAGTGTATTGTTGTTTTGTCTGGACAAGTGTGAACATCCTTGTGTATGGTGGTGTGTAGTGTATTGTTGTTTTGTCTGGACAAGTGTGAACATCCTTGTGTATGGTGGTGTGTAGTGTATTGTTGTTTTGTCTGGACAAGTGTGAACATCCTTGTGTATGGTGAGTGAGTAGTGTATTGTTGTTTTGTCTGGACAAGTGTGAACATCCTTGTGTATGGTGAGTGAGTAGTGTATTGTTGTTTTGTCTGGACAAGTGTGAACATCCTTGTGTATGGTGAGTGTGTAGTGTATTGTTGTTTTGTCTGGACAAGTGTGAACATCCTTGTGTATGGTGGTGTGTAGTGTATTGTTGTTTTGTCTGGACAAGTGTGAACATCCTTGTGTATGGTGAGTGAGTAGTGTATTGTTGTTTTGTCTGGACAAGTGTGAACATCCTTGTGTATGGTAAGTGAGTAGTGTATTGTTGTTTTGTCTGGACAAGTGTGAACATCCTTGTGTATGGTAAGTGAGTAGTGTATTGTTGTTTTGTCTGGACAAGTGTGAACATCCTTGTGTATGGTAAGTGAGTAGTGTATTGTTGTTTTGTCTGGACAAGTGTGAACATCCTTGTGTATGGTAAGTGAGTAGTGTATTGTTGTTTTGTCTGGACAAGTGTGAACATCCTTGTGTATGGTAAGTGAGTAGTGTATTGTTGTTTTGTCTGGACAAGTGTGAACATCCTTGTGTATGGTAAGTGAGTAGTGTATTGTTGTTTTGTCTGGACAAGTGTGAACATCCTTGTGTATGGTAAGTGTGTAGTGTATTGTTGTTTTGTCTGGACAAGTGTGAACATCCTTGTGTATGGTAGTGTGTAGTGTATTGTTGTTTTGTCTGGACAAGTGTGAACATCCTTGTGTATGGTGGTGTGTAGTGTATTGTTGTTTTGTCTGGACAAGTGTGAACATCCTTGTGTATGGTGGTGTGTAGTGTATTGTTGTTTTGTCTGGACAAGTGTGAACATCCTTGTGTATGGTGGTGTGTAGTGTATTGTTGTTTTGTCTGGACAAGTGTGAACATCCTTGTGTATGGTGGTGTGTAGTGTATTGTTGTTTTGTCTGGACAAGTGTGAACATCCTTGTGTATGGTGGTGTGTAGTGTATTGTTGTTTTGTCTGGACAAGTGTGAACATCCTTGTGTATGGTGGTGTGTAGTGTATTGTTGTTTTGTCTGGACAAGTGTGAACATCCTTGTGTATGGTGGTGTGTAGTGTATTGTTGTTTTGTCTGGACAAGTGTGAACATCCTTGTGTATGGTGAGTGAGTAGTGTATTGTTGTTTTGTCTGGACAAGTGTGAACATCCTTGTGTATGGTGGTGTGTAGTGTATTGTTGTTTTATTGTTGTGTGTTTATGATATACATCACTGATGATAGTTGATGCAGGTACGTCGGAGCATTCGACAGTTTTCACTCATAATGAACAATTATAATGCAAGTATATTTTTAATATATTCATCAATTTAACGTGTGTTTATAAAGATATTTACATTTATCTCCGATTTATCTGCATTGAAATATTATGTTAGCGTCTTTTTCGCTACATAACGTTATAGAACAATAATTATGCACAGAATTGAACAGATTTATACATGTTTACAAGTGTAACACTAAAACCAACTATATACAGTTTATATTTGGAAATACATGTATACATGAAATTTGAACGTTGCACAGTGATGCTCGTATTATATTTTTAGAATATGCATATCAATACATGTGTCAAGCTACTGAATGAAACACTCATTTTGTCTCCTGCTGGAATTGGAGTCATTGGGAGATTGTTTAGATAGCTTGTCTTTAAAACGAATATCCGCTTGTTCTATTCCCTGGACAGTTGCCGGTTACTTTGCCTTAGAAACGAATATCCACTTGTTCTATTCCCTGGACAGTTGCCGGTTACTTTGTCTTAGAAACGAATATCCACTTGTTCTATTCCCTGGACAGTTGCCGGTTACTTTGTCTTTAAAATGAATAACCGCTTGTTCTATTCCCTGGACAGTTGCCGGGTACTTTGTCTTTAAAACGAATAACCGCTTGTTCTATTCCCTGGACAGTTGCCGGGTACTTTGCCTTAGAAACGAATATCCGGTTGTTCTATTCCCTGGACAGTTGTCTGATACTTTGCCTTAGAAACGAATATCCGTGTGTTCTATTCCCTGGACAGTTGTCTGATACTTTGCCTTAGAAACGAATATCCGTGTGTTCTATTCCCTGGACAGTTGTCTGATACTTTGCCTTAGAAACGAATATCCGGTTCTTCTTGCTGATACAAATGTTGAAAGTTATGTTATTATTTGGGCAGACATTTTAAATGACTCAGCAAATTCTACATAATCAGTAGTGACTGTAGATTAGGGGCGTCCAGAGATGACTGGTGTCCAGAGATGTCTGTAGATTGGGGGTGTCCAGAGATGACTGTAGAGTGGGGGTGTCCAGAGATGTCTGTAGAGTGGGGGTGTCCAGAGATGTCTGTAGATTGGGTGTGTCCAGAGATGTCTGTAGATTGGGGGTGTCCAGAGATGTCTGTAGATTGGGTGTGTCCAGAGATGTCTGTAGATTGGGGGTGTCCAGAGATGTCTGTAGATTGGGGGTGTCCAGAGATGTCTGTAGATTGGGGGTGTCCAGAGATGACTGGTGTCCAGAGATGACTGTAGATTGGGGGTGTCCAGAGATGTCTGTAGATTGGGGGTGTCCAGAGATGACTGTAGATTGGGGGTGTCCAGAGATGTCTGTAGATTGGGGGTGTCCAGAGATGTCTGTAGATTGGGGGGTGTCCAGAGATGACTGGTGTCCAGAGATGACTGTAGATTGGGGGTGTCCAGAGATGTCTGTAGATTGGGGGTGTCCAGAGATGACTGGTGTCCAGAGATGTCTGTAGATTGGGGGTGTCCAGAGATGTCTGTAGATTGGGTGTGTCCAGAGATGACTGTAGATTGAGTGTGTCCAGAGATGACTGTTGATTGGGGGTGTCCAGAGATGACTGTAGATTGGGTGTGTCCAGAGATGACTGTAGATTGGGGTGTCCAGAGATGACTGTAGATTGGGTGTGTCCAGAGATGACTGTAGATTGGGGTGTCCAGAGATGACTGTAGATTGGGTGTGTCCAGAGATGACTGTAGATTGGGTGTGTCCAGAGATGACTGTAGATTGGGGGTGTCCAGAGATGACTGTAGATTGGGTGTGTCCAGAGATGACTGTAGATTGGGTGTGTCCAGAGATGACTGTAGATTGGGTGTGTCCAGAGATGACTGTAGATTGGGTGTGTCCAGAGATGACTAGATTGGGTGTGTCCAGAGATGTCTGTAGATTGGGTGTGTCCAAAGATGTCTGTAGATTGGGTGTGTCCAGAGATGTCTGTAGATTGGGGGTGTCCAGAGATGTCTGTAGATTGGGGGGTCTAGAGATAACTGTATATTGGGATTACATCGGGAATGAGGTCTTGAGGGGGATTAAACTAAATGTTGTAAGAACTTGTTTCGCAAATGAGCTAAAATAAATTAAATCCTGTGGTAATTCATCAAGGACCTATGGGTTACAATCATTGATTTCAAATCACTTATCCCTCTCCATATGTTCGAATCCCAAAGAGGATGTCGAATTTTTTCATATGAGGAAGCTATCCATCTGGCTTGCGGAAGGTCAGTGGTTCTACCTGGGATGCACGTCTGTGTATAATATACTGGTCGGAGAGGCACCCGGGTCTTCCTCAACCAAATAAAGCTGGAGAGTCACTATATAATACAGCTGTTTATCTCCCTTGGGGACTTCCTCTTGTTTGGTCAAAATCGTGAAAAAATAAATATTGTCAAATATCGTCTACTAGTATACTGGCCTGTTGAGAAAAGATATTTTCACTACAGGCAAACCTGTGTTAGTGGTCACCTCCATTAAGCAGCCAACCTGTATTAAGCAGCCACTTTCCAGATTCCCAATATGTTGCTTTGTTATACATTTGACCTCTATTAAGCAGCCACCTGTGCTAAGCAGCCACTTTCTGTGATTCCCTTGGCTGGCTGCTTAAGACAGGTTTGACTGTATTTATGTGTTGGCGATCCTTTTTTCCAGTTTGGCAGATTTCCCACCATTTTCCATTCACAGGTCTGACCTGACCTAATCTGTGGGTGCAACTTTAAACCCCCAACACAAGCAAATCATCAATCAAAATCATAGAGCAGTTTTACAATGTACAATAAATGACTACCGGTAAATATTATGACTGGAAATTGCACATTGTTTTTATTCACTGCATAGGTGATGCATGTGTGCTACTTTGCTGCCTTCATCACTGATGGTCACGGGTTCGAGCCCCGCTCAGGCCGTGTCTCATTTATATGAAAAAGTTGGCAGTTTCTTACGGAGGTTGGTGCACCCAAGTACTGGTTAACCGCTGGAGCCTGCCCAGGAAAGGTGTTGTTAGGTAAACTGCCCGCCGGCGATATAGCCCAAAATGGTGCTGATGCAGGCGTAAAACCCGAAATATAACATAAATATAACATATAACTTTGCTGCCTACCATTCTATGCTACGGTAGTTACTCTGTCTGCTGCTGTATATGTAGCATTCCCTTACATCACCTCACCCAAATTGTCTGACATCATGTTTATCTCACTTGTTTGTTCCTCGATGACCTTTTCATACTCTTGTGTGCTGTTGGATGTGAACGGATAGTACTGATTATTAATTGTCGACACCATGTTATGGCTATGTCAGCTGAAATAATCATCCACACACTTTCTTCCACAGATCTTCGACTGGAAGTCATGATAGCCCAGTGGTAACGCGTTCGCTTCAGGTGCGAAAGGCCCAGAGTCCACGTCCAGCTGTAGCCGTTATGATTGTGCCCTTAGGCAAGGCTTATAAATTCCACATTATCTCTTCTTTCTCCCCTGTGGCAATGGATCCCATCAGGAATGAGGTCTCGAGAGTGATTAAATTAATATAAATTGTTTCGCAATCAAGCTGAAATAAATTTGTATAACTAGACTACACACAGATGTTCAGCGGTCAACCTCTGCTCACAGTACTTCTCACATTTGGTTTTGTGTGTGTGTTTTACGTTTATTTATTGTCGCTACCGGTTGCCCATGTGAGTGACGCCTCCTGAAGAGATTAGTCAGTTTAGATTTTGGAGGATAGCGCAATGATACAGACAGAGACCCATTCCAGAGTCTCCTCTGGTTCTTTTACGTGCACGGTGTAAAGCACCGACACGAGACCTCGGTTTAACGTCCCATCTGAAAGACTGTTAAGTTTTATTATGGTCAGACGGGGGATCGAACCTGCGATCCCTGGATTACCAGTCCAGTGTGTTACCACTGGACTACAGATCCGTCTTGACATTTGGTGCTCTTGTTAACATCATTTATAACTTCCGTCATTGGAGCATGTTGTTGTATCTAAATGTTAATCTACGGTAAGTGTTAATCTAAATGTTAATCATAAATGTTAATCTACGGTAAGTGTTAATCTACGGTAAGTGTTAATCTACGGTAATAAGTGTTAATCTACGGTAAGTGTTAATCTACGGTAAGTGTTAATCTACGGTAAGTGTTAATCTACGGTAAGTGTTAATCTACGGTGTTAATCTACGGTAAGTGTTAATCTAAATGTTAATCCTCCTTATTTTAAATGCCTTGCCTAAGGGCACAATCGTAACGGCTCCAGTTGCCACGTTGCCTCTTCTCTCTCCCTCGTGGCGATGGATTCCATCAGGAATGAGGTCTCGAGAGTGATTTATATAAGTTGAAATAACTTGTTTCGCAATCGAGCTAAAATAAATTTGTATAAACTAAAATCCTCCTTTTTGACATAATTCTATACAATAGAAATACAATTCAAACAAGAGAGTAAGCATATCGCTACAATGTTAGGTTCTGTGCGTGTCTGTTTTGGTTGCAAGAGAGTGTCGTCCATCAGCACCGGGTTTTATACACAGCAATTGATCCGTCTTACAATGCCCTGTCCGCCAGTTGGTGGCTGTTTATCTTATTGCATAGAGCAGGGTGATAGCGAGAATTACTGACATGTGAACGAGATCACCGTGTAAATACAACAATATATCATCGTGACATTTTTTAGAATTGTGAAGAAACATTCCAATTTGCTTAGCAGCCTATTTAGTTGAGTCAGTATTAATGATATGATGATTGAGTATTTATGATGATTGAGTATTTATGATATGATGTTTGAGTATTTATGATGATTGAATATTTATGATGATTGAGTATTTATGATATGACGATTGAGTATTTATGATGATTGAGTATTTATGATATGATGATTGAGTATTTATGATATGACATTATGTTAATGACTAGCCACTGCCTACTTGTCCCTCTAGCTAATAATCCATAATAGTAGTTATAAACAGTATTAATTGTTGATGCCATACTTGAGGTATTCCAACTAGATATGTGGTTTCAAACTGGATATGCACTGTTCCAGTCGGCGTTGTGCTTTTCCAACCAGATATGCGCTGTTCCAACTGTATATGTGCTGTTCCATCCGGATATGTGCTGTTCCATCCAGATATGTGCTTTTCCAACTGGATATGCACTGTTCCAACCAAATATGTGCTTTTCCAACTGTATACAGTGGAACCTCTCTTAAGCAGCCACTCTTGGGAAGGGCACAAATTGGCTGCTTAAGGGAGGTGGCTGCTTAACGGAGGGAGACTGCTGGACAACTAGAAATTATTTTCAAAGCAAGCATGCCTGGAAAAGCTGTGATAACAATAATCTGTCAATGGGATTGCCTTATAGTATGATAACAACAAGAAATGAGACAACAGAATCTGAAATTTAAACTTTTATTATTATTAACATTTTATTTATTTTTCAATACATACATTTGTTCTTTTAAAAAAAAATCACTAATTTTAGATTAACTTTCATCAAACAATGCGATCGAATAATCGGCCTTTGATATCCCAGTAATCCGATCAAAACAATGGTTTTCAGCGCCTTGTGTGATCACTCCAAGTTTGTTTATGATTTAACAACCTATTGTGTGGAAAACCAGGATGACTCATCAATTTCCCGCATAATGGCGGATAATCACGTATGATTGGAGACTTCTATAAAAACGTGTGAAAAACTAATCAATATTGTTTTTAAGGCCAAAATATCATTTGATAGCTGTAATATAACTATTAAAAAATGATAATTATTAATAAAATATTTCTTTTTTTCCACTCTGTAAATTCAATCTTTCAATGTCTACATCTGATTTGAATGTTACATATTTTCGCGACCGCATCTCTGTAAATATTTTGCCGATTTTTGGTGGATTTTGACCGTTTAAGGTAGGACATTTTGTCCCAAAACGGTCACTTTGGTGGCCGCTGGCCGGAGATGAGAGGTGACCGCTCAACAGAGGTGTAATATATAGGAAAATCGCTCGGGGGAATAAAAGTGACCGTTTACCGGAGGTGACCGTTAGTGGAGGTTCCACTGTATGTGCTTTTCCAACTGTATATGTGCTTTTCCAACTGGATATGCACTGTTCCAAACAGATATGTGCTTTTCCAACTGTATATGTGCTTTTCCAAATGGATATGTGCTTTTCCAACTGGATGTGCACTGTTCCAAACAGATATGTGCTTTTCCAACTGTATATGTGCTTGTGCTTTTCCAACTGTATATGTGCTTTTCGAACTGTATATGTGCTTGTGCTTTTCCAACTGTATATGTGCTTTTCCAACTGTATATGTGCTTTTCCAACTGGATATGCACTGTTCCAACCAAATATGTGCTTTTCCAAATGGATATGTGCTTTTCCAACTGGATATGCACTGTTCCAAACGGAAATGTGCTTTTCCAACTGTATATGTGCTTTTCCAAATGGATATGTGCTTTTCCAACTGGATATGCACTGTTCCAAACAGATATGTGCTTTTCCAACTGTATATGTGCTTTTCCAACTGTATATGTGCTTTTCCAACTGTATATGCGCTGTTCCAACCGGTTATGCGCTGTTACAGTTTCAAAAGCACCGAATTGGACTAAATTATGTTACCATGTTCCAGATTTCATTACTATCGGCCGAGTAAGTGCACAGGTATAAGTTTATGTGTACTCATCGCCATCCCTAACAATAAATGAACAGTATGTGATGTTTAATGCTGTCCTATTGATTTTCAATATGATATGATTGTATCTTTTGTATATTCTGATTCACACTTTTGCAACTGAAAACATTAAAATTGACTGTTGCCAATCAAGAACTGATGAAACCAGTATGTTATAGTGCACGTGTTGAGTAGATAGGCAGTGAGCAGTTGAAGATAAAAATAGTCGTGGAAGTCGTGATAGCTCAGTGGTAGCGCGTTCGCTTCACGTGCGAAAGGCCCGGAGTTCGAACCCCGCTGGAGCCGTTACGATTGTGTCCTTAGGCAAGGCATTTACATTCCACATGCCTCTTCTCTCTCCCTCGTGGCGATGTATTCCATCAGGAATGAGGTCTCGAGAGTGATTAGTATAAGAATTAGTTATAAGAACTTGTTTCGCAATCGAGCTAACATAAATTTGTATAAAGTAAGATAAAAATAATTAATGAAAAATACATACCGGGTATTAACACTATCTCTTTGTTTGCATACCAGTAACATTGTGTCTGTGATAAGGTGTAAATAAAGTCATACATGACAACCTATGTTGTTTTTTTTTAAATACCCTCATTTCCCCTAGAACATCCCCAACCCACCGTTATGCCTTAAATATGCCCCCCACTCCTCTTTATTCCCACATTGTGAGACAGAGTAGGAGAACATGGATTAGATAGGTTTTATCATATGTTACCTTTACACATATGTCTAAACATAATGTACTGCATTGTATAAATGACTGGAAGGGACTTCTCTAAACATACTGTACTGCATTGTACATATGACTGGAAGGGACTTCTCTAAACATACTGTACTGCATTGTACACATGACTAGAGGGGACTTGTCTAAACATAATGTACTGCATTGTATACATGACTGGAGGGGACTTGTCTAAGCATAATGTACTGCATTGTATACATGACTGGAGGGGACTTGTCTAAACATAATGTACTGCATTGTACACATGACTGGAGGGGACTTGTCTAAACATAATGTACTGCATTATATACATGACTGGATGGGACTTGTCTAAACATAATGTACTGCATTGTATACATGACTGGAGGGGACTTGTCTAAACATAATGTACTGCATTGTACACAGGACTGGAGGGGACTTGTCTTGTCTAAACATAATGTACTGCATTGTACACATGACTGGAGGGGACTTGTCTAAACATAATGTACTGCATTGTATACATGACTGGAGGGGACTTGTCTAAGCATAATGTACTGCATTGTATACATGACTGGAGGGGACTTGTCTAAGCATAATGTACTGCATTGTATACATGACTGGATGGGACTTGTCTAAACATAATGTACTGCATTGTATACATGACTGGAGGGGACTTGTCTAAACATAATGTACTGCATTGTATACATGACTGGAGGGGACTTGTCTTGTCTAAACATAATGTACTGCATTGTGTGCGTGACTGGAGGGGACTTGTCTAAGCATAATGTACTGCATTGTATACATGACTGGAGGGGACTTGTCTAAACATAATGTACTGCATTGTACACATGACTGGAGGGGACTTGTCTAAGCATAATGTACTGCATTGTATACATGACTGGAGGGGACTTGTCTAAACATAATGCACTGCATTGTACACATGACTGGAGGGGACTTGTCTAAACATAATGTACTGCATTGTACACATGACTGGAGGGGACTTGTATAAACATAATGTACTGCATTGTATACATGACTGGAGGGGAATTGTCTTGTCTAAACATAATGTACTGCATTTTGTGCGTGACTGGAGGGGACTTGTCTAAGCATAATGTACTGCATTGTATACATGACTGGAGGGGACTTGTCTAAACATAATGTACTGCATTGTATACATGACTGGAGGGGACTTGTCTTGTCTAAACATAATGTACTGCATTGAATACATGACTGGAGGGGACTTGTCTAAGCATAATGTACTGCATTGTATACATGACTGGAGGGGACTTGTCTAATCATAATGTACTGCATTGTATACATGACTGGAGGGGACTTGTCTAAGCATAATGTACTGCATTGTATACATGACTGGAGGGGACTTGTCTAAACATAATGTACTGCATTGTATACATGACTGGAGGGGACTTGTCTAAACATACTGTACTGCATTGTACACATGACTGGAGGGGACTTGGCTAAACATAATGTACTGCATTGTACACATGACTGGAGGGGACTTGTCTAAACATAGTTTACTGCATTGTATACATGACTGGATGGGACTTGTCTAAACATAATGTACTGCATTGTACACATGACTGGAGGGGACTTGTCTAAACATAATGTACTGTATTGTATGCGTGACTGGAGGGGACTTGTCTAAACATAATGTACTGCATTGTATGCGTGACTGGAGGGGACTTGTCTAAACATATTGCACTGCATTGTACACATGACTGGAGGGGACTTGTCTAAGCATAATGTATTGCATTGTATACATGACTGGAGGAGACTTATCTAAACATAATGTACTGCATTGTACACATGACGAGGGGATTTGTCTAAACATAATGTACTGTATTGTATACATGACTGGATGGGACTTGTCTAAACATAATGTACTGCATTGTATACATGACTGGAGGGGACTTGTCTAAACATAATGTACTGCATTGTACACATGACTGGAGGGGACTTGTCTAAGCATAATGTACTGCATTGTATACATGACTGGAGGGGACTTGTCTAAACATAATGTACTGCATTGTATACATGACTGGAGGGGACTTGTCTAAGCATAATGTACTGCATTGTATACATGACTGGATGGGACTTGTCTGAACATAATGTACTGCATTGAATACATGACTAGAGGGGACTTGTCTAAACATATTGTACACTTGGCTGGAGGTGAATTGTCTAAACATAGTGTACTGCATTGTATACATGACTGGATGGGACTTGTCTGAACATAATGTACTGCATTGTATACATGACTGGAGGGGACTTGTCTTGTCTAAACATAATGTACTGCATTGTATACATGACTGGAGGGGACTTGTCTAAACATAATGTACTGCATTGTATGCGTGACTGGAGGGGACTTGTCTAAACATAATGTACTGCATTGTTTACATGACTGGAGGGGACCTGTCTAAACATAGTGTACTGCATTGTATGCATAACTGGATTGGACTTGTCTAAACATAATGTACTGCATTGCATACATGACTGGAGGGGACTTGTCTAAACATAATGTACTGCATTGTATGCGTGACTGGAGGGGACTTGTCTAAACATAATGTACTGCATTGTATACATGACTGGATGGGACTTCTCTAAACATAATGTACTGCATTGTACACGTGACTGGAGGGGACTTGTCTAAACATAATGCACTGCATTGTACACATGACTGGATGGGACTTGTCTAAACATAGTGTACTGCATTGTACACATGACTGGAGGGGACTTGTCTAAGCATAATGTACTGCAGTGTACACATGACTGGAGGGGACTTGTCTAAACATAATGTACTGCATTGTATGCGTGACTGGAGGGGACTTGTCTAAACATATTGCACTGCATTGTACACATGACTGGAGGGGACTTGTCTAAGCATAATGTATTGCATTGTATACATGACTGGAGGGGACTTGTCTAAACATAATGTACTGCATTGTACACATGACGAGGGGATTTGTCTAAACATAATGTACTGTATTGTATACATGACTAGATGGGACTTGTCGAAACATAATGTACTGCATTGTATACATGACTGGAGGGGACTTGTCTAAACATAATGTACTGCATTGTACACATGACTGGAGGGGACTTTTTCTAAGCATAATGTACTGCATTGTATACATGACTGGAGGGGACTTGTCTAAGCATAATGTACTGCATTGTATACATGACTGGATGGGACTTGTCTGAACATAATGTACTGCATTGAATACATGACTAGAGGGGACTTGTCTAAACATATTGTACACTTGGCTGGAGGTGAATTGTCTAAACATAGTGTACTGCATTGTATACATGACTGGATGGGACTTGTCTGAACATAATGTACTGCATTGTATACATGACTGGAGGGGACTTGTCTAAACATAATGTACTGCATTGTATGCGTGACTGGAGGGAACTTTTCTAAACATAATGCACTGCATTGTATACATGACTGGAGGGGACTTGTCTAAACATAATGTACTGCATTGTATACATGAATGGAGGGGACTTGTCTTGTCTAAACATAATGTACTGCATTGTGTGCGTGACTGGAGGGGACTTGTCTAAGCATAATGTACTGCATTGTATACATGACTGGAGGGGATTTGTCTAAACATAATGTACTGCATTGTATACATGACTGGAGGGGACTTGTCTTGTCTAAACATAATGTACTGCATTGTACACATGACTGGAGGGGACTTGTCTAAACATATTGTACACTTGGCTGGAGGTGAATTGTCTAAACATAATGTACTGCATTGTATACATGACTGGAGGGGACTTGTCTAAGCATAATGTACTGCATTGTATACATGACTGGAGGGGACTTGTCTTGTCTAAACATAATGTACTGCATTGTATGTGTGACTGGATGGGACTTGTCTAAGCATAATGTACTGCATTGTATACATGACTGGAGGGGACTTGTCTAAACATAATGTACTGCATTGTATACATGACTGGAGGGGACTTGTCTTGTCTAAACATAATGTACTGCATTGTACACATGACTGGAGGGGACTTGTCTAAACATATTGTACACTTGGCAGGAGGGGACTTGTCTAAACATACTGTACTGCATTGTACACATGACTGGAGGGGACTTGGCTAAACATAATGTACTGCATTGTACACATGACTAGAGGGGACTTGTCTAAACATAGTGTACTGCATTGTATACATGACTGGATGGGACTTGTCTGAACATAATGTACTGCATTGAATACATGACTGGAGGGGACTTGTCTAAGCATAATGTACTGCATTGTATACATGACTGGAGGGGACTTGTCTAAACATAATGTACTGCATTGTATACATGACTGGAGGGGACTTGTCTTGTCTAAACATAATGTACTGCATTGTACACATGACTGGAGGGGACTTGTCTAAACATATTGTACACTTGGCTGGAGGTGAATTGTCTAAGCATAATGTACTGCATTGTATACATGACTGGATGGGACTTGTCTAAACATAATGTACTGCATTGTATGCGTGACTGGAGGGGACTTGTCTAAACATAATGTACTGCATTGTATACATGAATTGAGGGGACTTGTCTAAACATAATGTACTGCATTGTATACATGACTGGAGGGGACTTGTCTAAACATAATGTACTGCATTGTATACATGACTGGAGGGGACTTGTCTAAACATACTGTACTGCATTGTACACATGACTGGAGGGGACTTGGCTAAACATAATGTACTGCATTGTACACATGACTGGAGGGGACTTGTCTAAACATAGTTTACTGCATTGTATACATGACTGGATGGGATTTGTCTAAACATAATGTACTGCATTGTATACATGACTGGAGGGGACTTGTCTTGTCTAAACATAATGTACTGCATTGTACACATGACTGGAGGGGACTTGTCTAAACATATTGTACACTTGGCTGGAGGTGAATTGTCTAAACATAATGTACTGCATTGTATACATGACTGGAGTTGACTTGTCTAAACATAATGTACTGCATTGTATACATGACTGGAGGGGACTTGTCTTGTCTAAACATAATGTACTGCATTGTGTGCGTGACTGGAGGGGACTTGTCTAAGCATAATGTACTGCATTGTATACATGACTGGAGGGGACTTGTCTAAACATAATGTACTGCATTGTATACATGACTGGAGGGGACTTGTTTGTCTAAACATAATGTACTGCATTGTACACTGACTGGAGGGGACTTGTCTAAACATATGTACATTGGCAGGAGGGGACTTGTCTAAACATACTGTACTGCATTGTACACATGACTGGAGGGACTTGGCTAAACATAATGTACTGCATTGTACACATGACTAGAGGGGACTTGTCTAAACATAGTGTACTGCATGTATACATGACTGGATGGGACTTGTCTGAACATAATGTACTGCATTGAATACATGACTGGAGGGACTTGTCTAAACATAATGTACTGCATTGTATACATGACTGGAGGGGACTTGTCTAAACATAATGTACTGCATTGTATACATGACTGGAGGGGACTTGTCTAAACATAATGTACTGCATTTTACACATGACTGGAGGGGACTTGTCTAAACATAATGTACTGCATTTTATACATGACTGGAGGGGACTAGTCTAAGCATAATGTACTGCATTATATACGTATCTGGAGGGGACTTGTCTAATCATAATGTACTGCATTGTATACATGACTGGAGGGGACTTGTCTAAACATAATGTACTGCATTGTATATAGACTGGAGGGGACTTGTCTAAACATAATGTACTGCATTGTATACATGACTGGAGGGGACTTGTCTAAACATACTGTACTGCATTGTACACATGACTGGAGGGGACTTGGCTAACATAATGTACTGCATTGTACACATGACTGGAGGGGATTGTCTAAACATAATGTACTGCATTGTACACATGACTGGAGGGGACTTGTCTAAACATAATGTACTGCATTGTACACATGACTGGAGGGGACTTGTCTAAGCATAATGTACTGCAGTGTACACATGACTGGAGGGGACTTGTCTAAACATAATGTACTGCATTGTATGCGTGACTGGAGGGGACTTGTCTAAACATAATGTACTGCATTGTATACATGACTGGAGGGATTTTTCCTGTCTAAACATAATGTACTGCATTGTACACATGACTGGAGGGGACTTGTCTAAACATAATGTACTGCATTGTACACATGGCTGGAGGGGACTTGTCTAAGCATAATGTACTGCATTGTATACATGACTGGAGGGGACTTGTCTAAACATAATGTACTGCAATGTATGCGTGACTGGAGGGGACTTGTCTAAACATAATGTACTGCATTGTACACATGACTGGAGGGGACTTTTTCTAAGCATAATGTACTGCATTGTATACATGACTGGAGGGGACTTGTCTAAGCATAATGTACTGCATTGTATACATGACTGGAGGGGACTTGTCTAAGCATAATGTACTGCATTGTATACATGACCTGATGGGACTTGTCTGAACATAATGTACTGCATTGAATACATGACTGGAGGGGACTTGTCTAAACATATTGTACACTTGGCTGGAGGTGAATTGTCTAAACATAGTGTACTGCATTGTATACATGACGGGATGGGACTTGTCTGAACATAATGTACTGCATTGTATACATGACTGGAGGGGACTTGTCTAAACATAATGTACTGCATTGTATACATGACTGGAGGGGACTTGTCTAAACATAATGTACTGCATTGTATATATGACTGGAGGGGACTTGTCTTGTCTAAACATAATGTACTGCATTGTATACATGACTGGATGGGACTTGTCTGAACATAATGTAATGCATTGTATACATGACTGGAGGGGACTTGTCTAATCATAATGTACTGCATTGTATACCTGACTGGAGGGGACTTGTATAATCATAATGTACTGCATTGTATACATAACTGGAGGGGACTTGTCTTGTCTAAACATAATGTACTGCATTGTACACATGACTGGAGGGGACTTGTCTAAAAATCTTGTACACTTGGCTGGAGGTGAATTTCTAAACATAATGTACTGCATTGTATACATGACGGAGGGGACTTGTCTAAAATAATGTACTGCATTGTATACATGACTGGAGGGGACTTGTCTTGTCTAAACATAATGTACTGCATTGTATGTGTGACTGGATGGGACTTGTCTAAGCATAATGTACTGCATTGTATACATGACTGGAGGGGACTTGTCTAAACATAATGTACTGCATTGTATACATGACTGGAGGGGACTTGTCTTGTCTAAACATAATGTACTGCATTGTACATGACTGGAGGGGACTTGTCTAAACATATTGTACACTTGGCAGGAGGGGACTTGTCTAAACATACTGTACTGCATTGTACACATGACTGGAGGGGACTTGGCTAAACATAATGTACTGCATTGTACACATGACTGGAGGGGACTTGTCTAAACATAGTGTACTGCATTGTATACATGACTGGATGGGACTTGTCTGAACATAATGTACTGCATTGAATACATGACTGGAGGGGACTTGTCTAAGCATAATGTACTGCATTGTATACATGACTGGAGGGGACTTGTCTAAAATAATGTACTGCATGTATACATGACTGGAGGGGACTTGTCTGTCTAAACATAATGTACTGCATTGTACACATGACTGGAGGGGACTTGTCTAAACATATTGTACACTTGGCTGGAGGTGAATTGTCTAAGCATAATGTACTGCATTGTATACATGACTGGAGGGGACTTGTCTAAGCATAATGTACTGCATTGTATACATGACTGGAGGGGACTTGTCTAATCATAATGTACTGCATTGTATACATGACTGGAGGGGACTTGTCTAAACATAATGTACTGCATTGTATACATGACTGGAGGGGACTTGTCTAAACATAATGTACTGCATTGTATACATGACTGGAGGGGACTTGTCTAAACATAATGTACTGCATTGTATGCGTGACTGGAGGGGACTTGTCTAAACATAGTTTACTGCATTGTATACATGACTGGATGGGACTTGTCTAAACATAATGTACTGCATTGTACACATGACTGGAGGGGACTTGTCTAAACATAATGTACTGCATTGTATACATGACTGGATGGGACTTGTCTAAACATAATTTACTGCAATGTATGCGTGACTGGAGGGGACTTGTCTAAACATAATGTACTGCATTGTATACATGACTGGAGGGGACTTGTCTAAACATAATGTACTGCATTGTATACATGACGGAGGGGACTGTCTAAACATAATGTACTGCATTGTACACATGGCTGGAGGGGACTTGTCTTGTCTAAGCATAATTACTGCATTATATACATGACTGGAGGGGACTTGTCTAACATAATGTACTGCAATGTATGCGTGACTGGAGGGGACTTGTCTAAACATAATGTACTGCATTGACACATGACTGGAGGGGACTTTTCTAACATAATGTACTGCATTGTATACATGACTGGAGGGGACTTGTCTAAACATAATGTACTGCATTGTATACATGACTGGAGGGGACTTGTCTAAGCATAATGTACTGCATTGTATACATGACTGGATGGGACTTGTCTGAACATAATGTACTGCATTGAATACATGACTGGAGGGGACTTGTCTAAACAATTGTACACTGGCTGGAGGTGAATTGTCTAAACATAGTGTACTGCTTGTACACATGACTGGAGGGGACTTGTCTAAGCATAATGTACTGCATTGTATACATGACTGGAGGGGACTTGTCTAAACATAATGTACTGCATTGTATACATGACTGGAGGGGACTTGTCTAAGCATACTGTACTGCATTGTATGCGTGACTGGAGGGGACTTGTCTAAACATAATGTACTGCATTGTATATATGACTGGAGGGGACTTTTCTTGTCTAAACATAATGTACTGCATTGAATACATGACTGGAGGGGACTTGTCTAAGCATGTACTGCATTGTATACATGACTGGAGGGGACTTGTCTAAACAAAGTTACTGCATTGTATACATGACTGGAGGGGACTTGTCTAAACATAATGTACTGCATTGTACACATGACTGGAGGGGACTTGTCTAAACATAATGTACTGCATTGTATACGTGACTGGAGGGGACTTGTCTAAAGATAATGTACTGCATTGTATACATGACTGGAGGGGACTTGTCTAAACATAATGTACTGCATTGTATACATGACTGGAGGGGACTTGTCTAAACATAATGTACTGCATTGTATACATGACTGGAGGGGACTTGTCTAAGCATAATGTACTGCATTGTATACATGACGGGTGGGATTTGTCTAAACCATAATGTTACTGCATTGTATACATGACTGGAGGGGACTTGTCTAAACATAATGTACTGCATTGTACATGACTGGAGGGGACTTGTCTAACATAAGTACTGCATTGTGTGCGTGGACTGGAGGGACTTGTCTAAGCATAATGTCCTGCATTGTATACATGACTGGAGGGGACTTGTCTAAAAATAATGTACTGCATTGTAACATGACTGGAGGGGACTTGTCTAACATCATGTACTGCATTGTATACATGACTGGAGGGGACTTGTCTAAACATAATGTACTGCATTGTATGCGTGACTGGAGGGGACTTTTCTAAACATAATGCACTGCATTGTATACATGACTGGAGGGGACTTGTCTAAACATAATGTACTGCATTGTATGCATGACTGGAGGGGACTTGTCTTGTCTAAACATAATGTACTGCATTGTGTGCGTGACTGGAGGGGACTTGTCTAAGCATAATGTACTGCATTGTATACATGACTGGAGGGGACTTGTCTAAACATAATGTACTGCATTGTACACATGACTGGAGGGGACTTGTCTAAACATAGTGTACTGCATTGTATACGTGACTGGAGGGGACTTGTCTAAATATAATGTACTGCATTGTATACATGACTGGAGGGGACTTGTCTAAACATAATGTACTGCATTGTATACATGATGGAGGGGACTTGTGTTGTTCATAATGTACTGCATGTATCCATGGACTGGTGGGGAATGTATAAGGCATAATGTACTGCAGTGTATACATGACTGGAGGGGACTTGTCTAAACATAATGTACTGCATTGTATACATGACTGGAGGGGACTTGTCTAAACATAATGTACTGCATTGTACACATGACTTTAGGGGACTTGTCTAAACATAATGTACTACATTGTACACATGACTGGAGGGGACTTGTCTTTTCTAAACATAATGTACTGCATTGTATACATGACTGGAGCGGATTTGTCTAAACATAATGTACTGCATTGTACACATGACTAGAGGTGACTTGTCTAAACATAATGTACTGCTGCATTGTACACATGACTGGAGGGGACTTGTATAAACATAATGTACTGCATTGTACACATGACTGGAGGGGACTTGTCTAAACATAATGTACTGCATTGTATGCGTGACTGGAGGGGACTTGTCTAAACATAATGTATTGCATTGTACACATGACTGGAGGGGACTTGTCTAAGCATAATGTACTGCATTGTACACATGACTGGAGGGGACTTGTCTAAGCATAATGTACTGCAGTGTACACATGACTGGAGGGGACGTGTCTAAACATAATGTACTGCATTGTATGCGTGACTGGAGGGGACTTGTCTAAACATAATG
>CM026395.1:29889458-29913242 GCA_014843695.1 Archivesica marissinica | reverse complement strand
ATTGTACACATGACTGGAGGGGACTTGTCTAAACATAATGTACTGCATTGTATACATGACTGGAGGGGACTTGTCTAAACATAATGTACTGCATTGTATACATGACTGGAGGGGACTTGTCTAAACATAATGTACTGCATTGTATACATGACTGGAGGGGACTTGTCTAAACATAATGTACTGCATTGTATACGTGACTGGAGGGGACTTGTCTAAACATAATGTACTGCATTGTACACATGACTGGAGGGGACTTGTCTAAACATAATGTACTGCATTGTATACATGACTGGAGGGGACTTGTCTAAACATAATGTACTGCATTGTATACATGACTGGAGGGGACTTGTCTAAACATAATGTACTGCATTGTATACATGACTGGAGGGGACTTGTCTAAACATAATGTACTGCATTGTATACATGACTGGAGGGGACTTGTCTAAACATAATGTACTGCATTGTATACATGACTGGAGGGGACTTGTCTAAACATAATGTACTGCATTGTATACATGACTGGAGGGGACTTGTCTAAACATAATGTACTGCATTGTATACATGACTGGAGGGGACTTGTCTAAACATAATGTACTGCATTGTATACATGACTGGAGGGGACTTGTCTAAACATAATGTACTGCATTGTATACATGACTGGAGGGGACTTGTCTAAACATAATGTACTGCATTGTACACATGACTGGAGGGGACTTGTCTAAACATAATGTACTGCATTGTATACATGACTGGAGGGGACTTGTCTAAACATAATGTACTGCATTGTATACATGACTGGAGGGGACTTGTCTAAACATAATGTACTGCATTGTATACATGACTGGAGGGGACTTGTCTAAACATAATGTACTGCATTGTATACATGACTGGAGGGGACTTGTCTAAACATAATGTACTGCATTGTATACATGACTGGAGGGGACTTGTCTAAACATAATGTACTGCATTGTATACATGACTGGAGGGGACTTGTCTAAACATAATGTACTGCATTGTATACATGACTGGAGGGGACTTGTCTAAACATAATGTACTGCATTGTACACATGACTGGAGGGGACTTGTCTAAACATAATGTACTGCATTGTACACATGACTGGAGGGGACTTGTCTAAACATAATGTACTGCATTGTATACATGACTGGAGGGGACTTGTCTAAGCATAATGTACTGCATTTATACTCTGGAGGGGACTTGTTAAACATAATGTACTGCATTGTACACTGACTGGAGGATTGTCTAAGCATAATGTACTGCATTGTACACATGACTGGAGGGGACTTGTCTAAACATAATGTACTGCATTGTACACATGACTGGAGGGGACTTGTCTAAACATAATGTACTGCATTGTACACATGACTGGAGGGGACTTGTCTAAACATAATGTACTGCATTGTACACATGACTGGAGGGGACTTGTCTAAACATAATGTACTGCATTGTACACATGACTGGAGGGGACTTGTCTAAACATAATGTACTGCATTGTATACATGACTGGAGGGGACTTGTCTAAACATAATGTACTGCATTGTATGCGTGACTGGAGGGGACTTGTCTAAACATAATGTACTGCATTGTACACATGACTGGAGGGGACTTGTCTAAACATAATGTACTGCATTGTATACATGACTGGAGGGGACTTGTCTAAACATAATGTACTGCATTGTATACATGACTGGAGGGGACTTGTCTAAACATAATGTACTGCATTGTATACATGACTGGAGGGGACTTGTCTAAACATAATGTACTGCATTGTATACGTGACTGGAGGGGACTTGTCTAAACATAATGTACTGCATTGTACACATGACTGGTACAAATACATGGAGGCTAACCGAGGGCTGGTATAATTGGAGGCCGAGGGAGAATACCTCCTACCCAACTTCCATCTTTTGTTTCACTTTGATTAATTACAACACCAAGCTAATTAAAATGATTTTTTAATGAATAAAATGAGCATGAAAGTACAATATTATTGACAGGTCAATCACTGTCATCACTAGAAGTGGTTGAATAATCTTCCGATTCACTTTCATCATCCGTTTCTGATTCACTTTTTGTCTTCTCATCACTAATTTCTGCTTTCTTGGAAGGTTTTTTTCGATGGACTCTTCGCTGCAAATACTTAACTATCACCAATATCAGAAACACAACAAAATCACAAATAAAAGCAATACATAAGTAAGTTGTATACATTATGATATCTGCAGGTCTATCTTCTTGTATTGTAACTGTATATTTGCGCTTAACATTCTTCTTAATCCAACAAGAGTAGGTGCCACTATCAAAGGGGGAGGCCGCCTTGAAATGCATGTTTCCGAACATGTCAATATTTACCCTTTTGTTTGTCGCGTTTTTAACTTTTACTGAATTAATTAATGTCGTACCATTCACCCAGTTGATAGTTTTTGTCAGGGAGCTGCCCTTACATTTCAGTATAAAATAGGAGCCAATTTTAATCTTTAATTTTTTGGGTTTTACGATTTCTGTCATTAACTACATGTACAACAAATACAAGTGTGTGTTTTACGTTTATTTATCGTCGCTACCGGTTTCCCATATGAGCGACGCCTCCTGAAGAGATTAGTCATTAGATTTTGTAGGAACAAATACAAGTACTACCATGACAGAATACATGTATGTATATATAAAGACAGAGGATGCATGGACATAGAGATCAAAATCGAGTACAATAAGTACATTTACGTGACTGCTGGCAACCGCGTCTATTGGGGAATAGAATATGTATGTTCCATTAATGTCAAACCCCTCTCGGGGACCTAGACATTTTTCCTGGGCAGGCTTAGCTGACCTAAGTGATTAACCAGTACTAAGCAATGTGTGTGAGGTGCCTTGCTCAATGACGCTACATACGTGGCCTTTCCGAGTATCGAACCCGGGACCGTTTTATTCCAAATCCGACGCTATACCACTGGACCACGGACGCCACACTAGCGATAGAATAGAATAGAAATATTCAGTGATATCAAACGACTTGTCGTTGATACCTGTGTAACCCAAGTCATATTTAATGTTATCCTACCTTCATGCGAAATAACGTACAAAAACGGCCTGCCTAATAAATTTTGCTTTATTAGTCAGTGCCTAATAAAGCTTTCGTGACGGACTACTTTTATGACCCAGATTACGGTTTGTAAATAAACAAAGCGTCTGTCGTCACATTGTGTTGTCTGCTGAGTTTGGAAAATGTCCCAAGAAGAAAGTCGTGTACAGGCAAACTTTCAGGTTGTTTGGGATGAATTAACAGCACTCGATGAGACCCCTCTGGAAACTACTGTTGTCAGAGAAATGTCATTTATCATTTTAAACTCTTGGTAATATGTTAAACATATTACCAAGTGCGTAGCGAGTTTGTAAACTGGCATGGCTAGGGGCTCGCCTTGTATTTTTTCTCCGACTCGCCTAATAAATTAAAATTTATAAGACAGTAACCTAATAGTCTCTATATATTAAATAATTATTGATGGTACATACATATATTCCATAACCCCGCTGCAAGCGTACCACCCAATAGTTTTCTATATATGGCCTAATGCAATCACTGGTCTGAGTTGTATTATAATTATATAGTATGGTCCCTATTATGTTATTGTATTCTAACTAATAAGTTTATTTAAAGTCACCACCACATACATGCATTTGGGCGACTGTATTGTATTCTGTATTACTATTGTGTCTATTATATTAGGGGTGAGAGATAGTGAGTGGTGATCAGGTCAGATGTGTGAATGAATGAATTCTAACAGAACTAAGTATGTGCACTTCCCGCTGAATGGTTGCATTTGTCGACGTAGCCCAGCCGGCATATATTTATTGAGGAGTTCTCTATGGTGTTACCAAGGGAACCAATAAACAACAACTCCTGAAAGTGATATAAATATCCTAGATACATGTATTTATTATAATTTATATTACCAATATATATATCGTAACTAGAAGTTACAATGTCCAGACCCGGTCGATCTCCTCATGACGTGCACGTCGTGACCGGGGCACATCCCGCAGCAGCAGCGTAGGATTCTGGGATCTTCTGGTCGTCGATCTTGTGAAGGGGGAGGCTCGCCAGCAGGTGGATCCACGGTTATGGCACATCAGGACAAATCTGCCATCTCTTCTGACAGTGTTTAGAGTATCACACTGTCTTCGCCGGCTTTTTTCGATCTTTCTCTTCCTTCTTCTACTTCTCCGGCGGACCTGAGGGAGCGGCAACGGTCGTGGCATCCACGCTTCCCTGAGTGACAACCGACGACCAGATGTCTAACTGTCAGATCCGTATAAATGCTGCTGCGGGGTGACGAACAGTGAGGAGGGTGGCCCTACAAAGGACCGATACGAAAGAAGCAACAGGACTTGTCACCCTGCGAAGTTAGAAGTTACCTTCCTAGATGTCAACTTAAGCAACTTAGAGATATCGACATAAACACCATAGAGAAACCAGTCGCCCAAATGCATGTATGCGGTGGCGACTATAAATAAACTTACAAGAAGAAGAACAATGTCCAGATATCAGGCATTACACAAGACACACGATCATCATAGGTTTAGCTACGGGTGACGGGTTAGTATTCAGTTAGTATAGATTAGCGTTGGAGGAATATAATAGGGTCAGTATATAACGGGATTATTTGGTCACAACAATAGGATGTCAGGTAAAAGAAAGTCAAGTCAATACACTGCAATTTAGTACCACCATGTTTTCCGATATAATTATTTCAATAAATTCAAACGGCATTAAGTTCTGTCCTACGACACATTTCTCTAACACTTCTTATCTACTCGACATCAGGATAGGTTGTAAAGGTTGTAAAGCTATCCATACAACTAAAATAAACTGTATTAAATAAAATAAACAGCGACTGTAGAAATAATTGCCATCAAGGCGCTGGTAATATGTGGTTTTTATATTCTTATTTTAAGTTGTAAATATGTATATTTGCAATGATTGAAATGTGTGATGAGTACCATTATTTGGAAAGAATGTTTATATTTATATTCTTTTTATTACAGGCTTTCTTTTTCCTTATCTCTGTGAACGATTACATATTGGATTGAACCGAGTTTAGCTAGTCAAATATAACCCCGGTGACACCTGCACATGTGTCCCAGCTGCAAGGTAGGTAGGCCCTATTCAGTGGGCAGCAGACCCTTGGTAGTATGTGAGCACAACAGAGATGACAGTGGACACTCGCAGTTGAACAATACATGTACATCTTCAATGTGACATATACACTGTACAAGGAAACAAAAATAAGGCCTTAAGAAGACTCATTCAAACAATAGTAAAATGGAACCATCTAGACGAAGATTCAGCGCTCAATCACTGGAAGTATTCAAGACAACGCATCAACAGTCTTACTAATAATTTCGTGCATTCTCTCACAATGTAATATGCCAGTATTGATCTCTACATCGAATTGATACAGATGGAAGAATAGTGGGAAGTGTTATTTAGAAATAAAGTCGGATTGTGTGTGGGTTCATAAAACATTAATCATTCTGGAATGAAAGATGCAGCATTCTGAACAATGACAAGAATACGCATATACACGTGTACTTGAATGCATAATTAGAGGTTATTAAACCGCGGAGGTTGGCCATTTGTGGATATTGGCGCACCCTATGAAGATATTGGCCCGAGGCCCTCGGGCCAATATCGGATAGGTGCGCCAATATCCACAAATGGCCCAGCGCAGCCGTTTAATAACTTCTTTATTGCATACATAGCCGTATGTTTCTTCTGCTGTTATTTGCATATTTCGCTCAGCCATTTTACCCACAGGGATTCGGCACGTTTGGGGGTACTAGTATATATATTTAAGTACTTAAAAGTACAGAGCCGAAAATCGAAATATATTGCCCGCGTCGACCAGATATTTTGGTTTTCTACCATTAAATTTGTTACTATTTATAGTAACGTATGCAAAAAAATCAGGTTATTGCATATGTTATCCCGGTGTTACTGGTTTCCGACGATGTAGTACATAACGGACTCCTATAGGTTTAGAATGGTCATACACTGCAAACAATTTTATGTCACCAAATAAACGATATGTTACCATTCATCCACAAAAATCTCGAAGAAAATCGAATGTTTACTTTTTGAGAAAAGTTGACAAAATAGCGGTACCTCATTCTCAGTAATCCGGAATGACGTCACATGTTTTCGCCTAACTGTGGAAATTGTCTACAGCGCCACCATTAGTATGTAAGCAACGTTCTTTTTTATAACAAAACAATAAACTAAGGAAGACTTACTTTAATAAGAGGCTTAATTTATCCACAGTTGGGCGAAAACCTGTTCTGGGCGAAAACTCTTCACGCCGGGATACTATAAATAGTAACAAATTTAATGGTAGAAAACCAAAATATCTGGTCGACGCGGGCAATATATTTCCATTTTCGGCTCTGCCGGGCCAATATCGGATATAATTATGCTTGAGAGTGATTTATTTGGAGTCCATAGATTTAACAGATGACGGATATAGTACGGATTAATGTACGTTTTATCATCATTCCGGTGTTACAGTGCAAATATGCCGGGCAGAATGGTTACACGTTTTTCATGTGGAAGAGATTATCACTGTGTTCCTGATATTAATAATGCACCAGACACAGCATGCAAACAGGGTATAGTTGATAACTCGTGAATAAGTTCACAGTATAAATTACCGATTTCCACATATGTTTACTAAAATCACTTATTGTACCAGTTACCGACCTGACCAATAGTCGTCTATATTAGTATATATATTCCATTGACTTTCCATTCCATACTTTCGGGGACCTAGACACATTTTCCTGGTCAGACCTAGCCTAAGCAATGTGTGTGAGGTACCTTGTTCAGTGACACTACATACATGTCCTGACCGAGTATCGACCCAGGGCCATTCGATTCCAAATATGCCTCTACTAGTCCAAATATTTAGACTTGAAAAATGTGACATTTAAATACTATCCAGGCATTTTTCCTGTCAAAACGCTAAACCTCAATTATGCATAGCATAATCTATATTCTAAAAAGTCATTTTTTTATATATTAAAATTGTTAACAAGATGAACACACATAGGCTACCGTTGTTTGAATTCTGCACAGTCTATAAGTTATAACGGGTCCCTAGAAATACCGAAAGACTCCTAAACAACGAAAACCAGTATATAACAGCAATATAAGTAAGAAGTAACGTGTTCTATCTATTTATTAAGCATATTACACCTTATTAACTTAATATATGCCCTTTATAGTAATTAATTATAATGTTATGAGAGTATTTTGGCGATTTCATTTTCAAGGGAGACTAATCCTACTCAACCGTATACCGAAAGACACTGAAGATATGTATAAAACAACACTAAAATGAATGAATTAATGTGTTTATAGCTACATATTAACATTTCTATACATTATAACTGTTTATTGAAATAAAATATGTCCTTTATGAGTGTATTACTGTATATATATTACACAATATCGCCGCCAGTTCTATACCGAAAGACACTTTCATTTTCAAGGGAGACTAATCCTACTCTACCGTATACCGAAAGACACTTACGTTCTGCATACAAAACAATAAAAATAATGAATTAACGTAGTTATAGATATTTATTAAGTTTAATATACCTAATAACTGTGAATTGACTTAATATCTGTCCTGTATAGACTAGTGATTTATTTTAATGTTCTGAGAGTAGTTCGGTGATTTCATTTATTTTCAAGGGAGACTAATCCTACTCTACCGTATACCGAAAGACACTTACGTTCTACATACAAAACAATAAAACTAATGAATTAGCTTAGTAATAGCTATTTATTAAGTTTAATATACCTAATAACTGTGAAGTGACTTAATATCTGCCCTTTATAGTGATTTATTTTAATGTACCGAGAGTATTTCGGCGATTTCATTTTCAAGGGAGACTAATCCTACTCTACCGAAAGACACTTAAGTTCTGCATTTATGTATAATTATATTACACAATATCACTTTTAAGATAAATAGCATGCCCCGTCACGTTTGCCAACATATAAATTCCTTGTTTGTGTTTAAATACATTTGGCAAAGTTTATTCATGAGAAGGAATTTATATGTTGTTTCCAGCTGGCACCATCGTGGAGGTGTGACTAGGACTTGTTGCTAAATGCAACCATCTGCCAGCCTTTTTTATAAGCACTTCTTTTGTGGTGTCTTGCCAAACGACACTTCTTTTCTTGGTGCTTTGCAAATGAAAAACTAACGCTATTATAAAAAAATAAGCGTGTTTGGTGTCAGATACATCTTTTAGTGTTGCTGTTTCCAGCACATCTTTTAGTGGTAGCATGACACATCTTTTGCTTTTTATAATACGAAGCACATCTATTGAAGGTGTCGTAATAGAAGACACATCTTTTGAAGGTGCTCATTATTTTAATATCAAATTATTACAATCACAACAAATTATGGTAATAGATACATGTTTAAAACACAACGAATATAATAGTAAAACTGTCCGTGGCCCACTATCTGAACTAAATGTTATATATCACTGTTTTCAGGTTGCTGTTGATGTCGGTTGATCGTGGATCTTGTTCTTTTCAGTCGACATTGTAGAAGCGTGTAAACAAACAGATTAAATAAACATCAATTACAATTTTATATTTATTATTTTAATATTGCTTTTGTCTAGCCAAAAGTACAGACAGATTTGAAAATAATATACAAAACAGAACTGAATATGTATATCTTATACAATACTACGATATTTTAAAGTTATAGATTTGATAGTACAATACATAGTACAATTATTCCCGAGAACCTGAGATGATTAATATGTATGTTCGATTATCAGGAAGGGACTAACAATGCCTACAATGCACTACCACCCCAGTATTGGGGCATCCGACGGGATTCAAGGCGTGTGTATTGTAATTATATGTTAGCTGCTGATAGCCAAAAGTACATAATTAATCACCAGTCTTTGTTCGTTTCATAGTCGTAGTTCGTACGTTTACTTTTCGTTTTGTTTGACTTGGTTTTCTACCATGCGTTCTGGGAGCAACGATAGTAGACTGTCCGTCTGTAGATGTCATGTAACCTGGTGTTTGGTAGCGATGGTTCTTATAACGTAGATACAGTCTATCTTTCTGGTCTTGTGTCAATGAAACGAAACCCATGCTGTTTTGCTAATCTTGAATTGTGCATGTGATTCGGCCAACCGAAATTCACCACTTCCAATCAAGGCACTACGGAGGTCTTTAAATTGACCATCAACAAGATAGAAAAGAGACTATACCAGGTATGTCAGTGGCTTCGACTTCCAGTCCACAGTCTGTTTGAGAACATGATTTAGTGACTCGCAGTTTTGGTCGGCAATGTTTTTCTTTGGATTAGTGGTCGGTCTGAGTTATGTATTTTTTCTTGTAGTACAATTGCTGTAACCCTGACGGTCTTGAAACCTCGTCATATTGATGTTTGAGTCTATCAAATATCTCTTTTGGCTTTTTTTCTTGTCTGATCATGTCCTGTACGTCGTCCATAACATAGTCTGGTGTACGCGTGTATTTGTCCGGTTCAGGTTTTCTGTCATTACCATGTGGAACTAGACCCGGGAATTTCCCAATGTATTCAACGACGGCCATTGTACTTGAAATTCCACCCTCCCCAAACCATGACACCCTCTTCTTAAAAGAAGTGTCCAACTTCAACTTCGCATAATACCTGTGAATCATTACACTTGACATTGTTTGGGTTGCGGATTCATCGGTACATACTCAGTTTTTCGCTGGACGCGCCTCTTTGTGCAATATTGCCCATTCTTGAGGAATATCAAAGACAGATCCCCCTGGTTATCCCTCAAATAATACGATTTAGGAGATGCCCCACTCGACGAATTCCAAACCCCACAGTCATCCGAAAAACTGCTATGTTTCTTTTTTGCCCGCTTATCCACATTTTTACCATTCTCTAAAACAAAATAAACGTTCCCCTTAAGACCCCCGGGTATCTTTTAGCCCCACGTTACTATGTGTTAATATGTGCACCACTTGTTTTGTTTCAAGGAACACCGATTCTAGTCTCCCCACATTTTCAGTGTTGGTGACGGACTCTGACACTAAAGGTTCGTCCTCTGTTGTAGGGTATTTCAGATGGTATATAATGGACATCTAAATCAGCCACCCGCCCAATAGGCACCTCGGTAATATTGAGGTCATAACTAAATGCATCAGCCTCATCAGCATCAATAACTTCTGGACATTTGTCAGAATCAATTGGTTTTATCGGGACTAATGGCACGAAATGATTTGGTACGTAATGACAGATGTTCCTCGGCACGAACATTTGAGTCCACATAATACATATATTTCACCGTCTCCGTGGCCCAGTGGTTAAGGCGTCCGTCTACAGAGCGGGAGGTCGAAGGTTTGAATCTCGTCAGGGGTTCATTCTGATATGGCCGGTTGGTGAGCCGCCAGCTAGTTAAATAATGGTTACCGATTGCCTACCAGTCTGGCGTCTGGCATACAAGTATAGGATTCGGGAAGTACTGATGTTCGTAAAATGAGGTGTCTCATAAGTCAGAAATGGCTGGCCCTTTAAATAGGGGTGACACTATAATAAAACAAACACTTTACACTTTACTTTTATTTGTAGACTGGTCAGTGACTGCCCTTCCCACTACCCTACGTGTATTCTGGGTTAACCTGTGGAGGGTAATACGATCGGATAGGCCTATTAAGACTGGCACCGAGTGCATACATGTGCGCCATCTCCGAGTAGGAATTTATGACAACGGCATCATGCACTAGTTTGTCATATTGACTAACTACAACTCTTATATCCCCCATGAAATTCTCAGATTTATAATATGCATCATGTTGTATTAGTTCAAGAGCTGTTATTAGGCGTAATAGTGTATGGTGCTGTTCTGTACCAGACATAGCTCTCGATACAGCTCTATACAAACAGTTACCGTCACCTAATGTCTGAAGTGGTTTATTCTGTATTCCCATAACAGGGTGATACATCTGCAGAATTTCAACAGCAATTTGATCTAGCTGGCCTACAGGTAATTGACTTACTTCTACTTCAATGGGAGCAATTTTGTAAGTCTCCATGAGTTTCTGTTCTGCTCTGGCAGCGTTTCGTAGTAAATTTTCATTTCTCGTCATGAGAGCCGATTCGAGTCTGAAACCATTGGCAAACACCACAACAAGATCAATTTTGTACAAACGAATTGAATTATGTCAGACTCTGTGAAACACAAGTCGCAATGTACGATATTATAATATATACACAAATACATATACAATACCCACTTGCCATTATTTATGCTGTAGTGTGCTATGATGTATTATATTGTATATGCACTTTAATATTGGCAATAAAATATGTTTAAACTAGTAAAACTCTTATATAAGGCCTGTTTACATC
The DNA here is from genome assembly GCA_014843695.1 of Archivesica marissinica. Taxonomy (NCBI): domain Eukaryota; kingdom Metazoa; phylum Mollusca; class Bivalvia; order Venerida; family Vesicomyidae; genus Archivesica; species Archivesica marissinica. Next base: position 29,901,782 of record CM026395.1, on the reverse strand, counting down.
TCCGATTCTGACAACGGAAATATCTCAATGTATGCAATCCCCTATTATAGGGCCACCCCGTTAGTAATCAGACCAGTTTATGATAAAATGTATATACACTTGCCGTCCTGTGTATCATGTGTCATATATGTGTGAAAGTAGAGTATATTGTGTGCAATCATTATTGATACGACAATGTCAATAACCAACACAGATCATTAGAGCAATATACAACTATTTAATATTTATAATGTTATTTTCACTTTCAAGAAACCGGTTTTGACACTTCGAATATTTAAGTATTTACAGACATTTTGAGCGACGGGCAATATACCTAACAACACATTTCCCGGACAGGCTCCAGTGGTTAATGCACGGGGTTCGAACCCGTGACCATCAGTGTTATACACTATATATAGGGTGATTATCAAAAGTAATAATAGACGGATCTGTAGTCCAGTGGATAACACGTTGGACTGGTAATCCAGGGATCGCAGGTTCGATCCCCCGTCTGACCCTAATAAAATTAAGTCTTTCAGATGGGACGTTAAACCGAGGTCTTGTGTCGGTGCTTTACACCGTGCACGTAAAAGAACCAGAGGAGATTCTGGAATGGGTCTGTCTGTATCATGCACTATCCTCCAAAATCTAAAATAACTAATCTCTTCAGGAGGCGTCGCTCATATGGGCAACCGGTAGCGACGATAAATAAACGTAAACAAAAAAAACAAAAATAATAGTAATTCAATTAACCAACATTGAATAAACATGGCACAATAAACGTGCGTCTACATCAGATCAGATAAACAGCAGTCATGACAACGGATTGAATACACGGGTATAGGAAAAGTACGTACATTTTAGTATGCTATTTGGAAAGCACAGCGAGACCATGTTTCAATCATCACCGTTGATTAATAATTACATACATACATATTTAAATATAGATAAATAGCGGACACATATAATAAGCATATAAAGAAACTTACCTTGAAAGAGCAGCTCTTGAATTGTATTCCCCACCAATGAATGCACAACTTTTACACAAGTATTTAAGATATTCTAAAGACCAGGATTTTAAGTCTACTGAACTTAAGTTTGCACAGCGAGCATGAATCCAGTTTTGACAGCTTGAACATTGAATAGTGCCATCCTCGCACTCTTTTCAACAATTACACAAGGATATTCAGCCATTATACAGATTCCAAAACTCAATAAATGTAAACGCAACGGTAATGTTTCAATGAGGGGTGATTTGTAATATTAAACATACCAGTTTATATAAGGTTAGACATTTACTCATTAAAAGTGAGCAACAAAATAATTAGTCTTACCATCTCACCTTCTGTCATTACATCTTTGATGTTAAGTCGGCATTAATTGCAAAATAAGTCGTTGATGACCTATGCACTTTTCATGTTACCGAACCTGCTAATTGTAGCTGTTTGATGTCACTGTCTCTATTGAATTAACATAATGCTTCATAGAATAATACAGAACTATTTTGTAAATGCATTCTATGATTTGAAAAAAACATCTAAACTACAAGCACACTATCCTGGTCTACATTTTACAAATAAATACATTTCCTACGATTTATATTCTAATTTCTATATTTACAGACATATTACTATAAGGGCAGATATTAAGTCAATACGCAAACATATGGTAGATTAAACTTAATAAATAGCTATAACTACGCTAATTCATTATTTTCATTGTTTTTTATGTTTCGGTATAGAACTGGCGGCGATATTGTGTAATATATACAGAAATGCAGAACTTAAAAGTGTCTTTCGGTAGAGTAGGATTAGTCTCCCTTGAAAATGAATTCGCCGAAATACTCTCAGTACATTAAAATAAATCACTATAAAGGGCAGATATTAAGACTATTCACAGTTATTAGGTATATTAAACTTAATAAATAGCTATAACTACGCTAATTCATTATTTTTATTGTTTTGTATGCAGAACGTAAGTGTCTTTCGGTATACGGTAGAGTAGGATTAGTCTCCCTTGAAAATGAAAAAGTGTCTTTCGGTATAGAACTGGCGGTGCTATTGTGTAATATATACAGAAATGCAGAACTTAAAAGTGTCTTTCGGTAGAGTAGGATTAGTCTCCCTTGAAAATAAATTCGCCGAAATACTCTCGGTACATTAAAATAAATCACTATAAAAGGCAGATATTAAGTCTATTCACAATTATTAGGTATATTAAACTTAATAAATAGCTATAACTACGCTAATTCATTATTTTTATTGTTTTGTATGCAGAACGTAAGTGTCTTTCGGTATACGGTAGAGTAGGATTAGTCTCCCTTGAAAATGAAAAGTGTCTTTCGGTATAGAACTGGCGGCGATATTGTGTAATATATAGAGAAATACACTCATAAAGGACATATTTTATTTCAATAAACAGTTATAATGTATAGAAATGTTAATATGTAGCTATAAACACATTAATTAATTCATTTTAGTGTTGTTTTATACATATCTTCAGTGTCTTTCGGTATACGGTAGAGTAGGATTAGTCTCCCTTGAAAATGAAATCGCCGAAATACTCTCATAACGTTATAATGATGAATTATCCCATCCCACTGTAGATATACACCTGATGAATTATCCCATCCCACTGTAGGTAGATACCTGATGAATTCTCCCATCCCACTGTAGATAGACACCTGATGAATTATCCCATCCCACTGTAGGTAGATACATGATGAATTATCCCATCCCACTGTAGATATACACCTGATGAATTATCACATCCCACTGTAGATAGACACATGATGAATTATCCCATCCCACTGTAGATATACACCTGATGAATTATCCCATCCCACTGTAGATATACACCTGATGAATTATCCCATCCCACTGTAGATAGACACATGATGAATTATCCCATCCCACTGTAGATAGACACATGATGAATTCTCCCATCCCACTGTAGATAGACACATGATGAATTCTCCCATCCCACTGTAGATAGACACATGATGAATTATCCCATCCCACTGTAGATAGACACATGATGAATTATCCCATCCCACTGTAGATAGACACATGATGAATTATCCCATCCCACTGTAGATAGACACATGATGAATTATCCCATCCCACTGTAGATAGACACATGATGAATTATCCCATCCCACTGTAGATAGACACCTGATGAATTATCCCATCCCACTGTAGATAGACACATGATGAATTATCCCATCCCACTGTAGGTAGACGCATGATGAATTATCACATCCCACTGTAGATAGACACCTGATGAATTATCCCATCCCACTGTAGATAGACACATGATGAATTATCCCATCCCACTGTAGATAGACACATGATGAATTATCCCATCCCACTGTAGGTAGACGCATGATGAATTATCACATCCCACTGTAGATAGACACCTGATGAATTATCCCATCCCACTGTAGATAGACACATGATGAATTATCCCATCCCACTGTAGATAGACACATGATGAATTATCCCATCCCACTGTAGATAGACACATGATGAATTATCCCATCCCACTGTAGATAGACACATGATGAATTATCCCATCCCACTGTAGATAGACACATGATGAATTATCCCATCCCACTGTAGATAGACACATGATGAATTATCCATCCCACTGTAGATAGACACATGATGAATTATCCCATCCCACTGTAGATAGACACATGATGAATTATCCCATCCCACTGTAGATAGACACATGATGAATTATCCCATCCCACTGTAGATAGAACATGATGAATTATCCCATCCCACTGTAGATAGACACATGATGAATTATCCCATCCCACTGTAGATAGACACATGATGAATTATCCCATCCCACTGTAGATAGACACATGATGAATTATCCCATCCCACTGTAGATAGACACATGATGAATTCTCCCATCCCACTGTAGATAGACACCTGATGAATTCTCCCATCCCACTGTAGATAGACACATGATGAATTCTCCCATCCCACTGTAGATATACACCTGATGAATTATCCCATCCCACTGTAGATAGACACATGATGAATTCTCCCATCCCACTGTAGATATACACCTGATGAATTATCCCATCCCACGGTAGATAGACACATGATGAATTCTCCCATCCCACTGTAGATATATACCTGATGAATTATCCCATCCCACTGTAGATATACACCTGATGAATTCTCCCATCCCACTGTAGATAGACACCTGATGAATTATCCCATCCCACTGTAGGTAGATACATGATGAATTATCCCATCCCACTGTAGATATATACCTGATGAATTATCCCATCCCACTGTAGATAGACACATGATGAATTCTCCCATCCCACTGTAGATAGACACATGATGAATTCTCCCATCCCACTGTAGATAGACACATGATGAATTATCCCATCCCACTGTAGATAGACACCTGATGAATTCTCCCATCCCACTGTAGATAGACACATGATGAATTCACCCATCCCACTGTAGATAGACACATGATGAATTATCCCATCCCACTGTAGATAGACACATGATGAATTATCCCATCCCACTGTAGATAGACACATGATGAATTATCCCATCCCACTGTAGATAGACACATGATGAATTATCCCATCCCGCTGTAGGTAGACGCATGATGAATTATCACATCCCACTGTAGATAGACAAATGATGAATTATCCCATCCCACTGTAGGTAGACACATGATGAATTATCCCATCCCACTGTAGATAGACACATGATGAATTATCACATCCCACTGTAGATAGACACCTGATGAATTATCCCATCCCACTGTAGATAGACACATGATGAATTATCCCATCCCGCTGTAGATAGACACATGATGAATTATCCCATCCCGCTGTAGGTAGACACATGATGAATTATCACATCCCACTGTAGATAGACACCTGATGAATTATCCCATCCCACTGTAGATAGATACATGATGAATTATCCCATCCCACTGTAGATAGACACCTGATAAATTATCCCATCCCACTGTAGATAGATACATGATGAATTATCCCATCCCACTGTAGATAGACACATGAAGACTTATCCCATCCCACTGTAGATAGATACATGATGAATTATCCCATCCCACTGTAGGTAGATACCTGATGAATTATCCCATCCCACTGTAGATAGACACATGATGAATTATCCCATACCACTGTAGATAGACACCTGATGAATTATCCCATCCCACTGTAAGTAGACACCTGATGAATTATCCCATCCCACGGTAGATAGATACATGATGAATTCTCCCATCCCACTGTAGATATATACCTGATGAATTATCCCATCCCACTGTAGATAGACACCTGATGAATTATCCCATCCCACTGTAGATAGACACATGATGAATTCTCCCATCCCACTGTAGATAGACACATGATGAATTATCCCATCCCACTGTAGGTAGACACCTGATGAATTATCCCATCCCACTGTAGATAGACACATGATGAATTATCCCATCCCACTGTAGATAGACACATGATGAATTATCCCATCCCACTGTAGATAGACACATGATGAATTATCCCATCCCACTGTAGATAGACACCTGATGAATTCTCCCATCCCACTGTAGGTAGACGCATGATGAATTATCACATCCCACTGTAGATAGACGCATGATGAATTATCACATCCCACTGTAGATAGACACATGATGAATTATCACATCCCACTGTAGATAGACACCTGATGAATTATCCCATCCCACTGTAGATAGACACATGATGAATTATCCCATCCCACTGTAGATAGACACATGATGAATTATCCCATCCCACTGTAGATAGACACATGATGAATTATCCCATCCCACTGTAGATAGACACCTGATGAATTCTCCCATCCCACTGTAGATATACACATGATGAATTCTCCCATCCCACTGTAGATATACACCTGATGAATTATCCCATCCCACTGTAGATAGACACATGATGAATTATCCCATCCCACTGTAGATAGACACCTGATGAATTATCCCATCCCACTGTAGATATACACCTGATGAATTATCCCATCCCACTGTAGATAGACACCTGATGAATTATCCCATCCCACTGTAGATAGACACATGATGAATTATCCCATCCCACTGTAGGTAGATACATGATGAATTATCCCATCCCACTGTAGATATATACCTGATGAATTATCCCATCCCACTGTAGATAGACACCTGATGAATTATCCCATCCCACTGTAGGTAGACACCTGATGAATTCTCCCATCCCACTGTAGATAGACACATGATGAATTATCCCATCCCACTGTAGATAGACACATGATGAATTATCCCATCCCACTGTAGATAGACACATGATGAATTATCCCATCCCACTGTAGATAGACACATGATGAATTCTCCCATCCCACTGTAGATAGACACATGATGAATTATCCCATCCCACTGTAGATAGACACATGATGAATTATCCCATCCCACTGTAGATAGACACATGATGAATTCTCCCATCCCACTGTAGATAGACACATGATGAATTATCCCATCCCACTGTAGATAGACACATGATGAATTATCCCATCCCACTGTAGATAGACACATGATGAATTATCCCATCCCACTGTAGGTAGACACATGATGAATTATCCCATCCCGCTGTAGGTAGACGCATGATGAATTATCACATCCCACTGTAGATAGACACATGATGAATTATCCCATCCCACTGTAGGTAGACACATGATGAATTATCCCATCCCACTGTAGATAGACACATGATGAATTATCACATCCCACTGTAGATAGACACCTGATGAATTATCCCATCCCACTGTAGATAGACACATGATGAATTATCCCATCCCACTGTAGATAGACACATGATGAATTATCCCATCCCACTGTAGGTAGACACATGATGAATTATCACATCCCACTGTAGATAGACACCTGATGAATTATCCCATCCCACTGTAGATAGACACATGATGAATTATCCCATCCCACTGTAGATAGACACCTGATGAATTATCCCATCCCACTGTAGATAGACACATGATGAATTATCCCATCCCACTGTAGATAGACACATGAAGACTTATCCCATCCCACTGTAGATAGATACATGATGAATTATCCCATCCCACTGTAGGTAGATACCTGATGAATTATCCCATCCCACTGTAGATAGACACATGATGAATTATCCCATACCACTGTAGATAGACACCTGATGAATTATCCCATCCCACTGTAAGTAGACACCTGATGAATTATCCCATCCCACGGTAGATAGATACATGATGAATTCTCCCATCCCACTGTAGATATATACCTGATGAATTATCCCATCCCACTGTAGATAGACACCTGATGAATTATCCCATCCCACTGTAGATAGACACATGATGAATTCTCCCATCCCACTGTAGATAGACACATGATGAATTATCCCATCCCACTGTAGATAGACACCTGATGAATTATCCCATCCCACTGTAGATAGACACATGATGAATTCTCCCATCCCACTGTAGATAGACACATGATGAATTATCCCATCCCACTGTAGATAGACACATGATGAATTATCCCATCCCACTGTAGATAGACACCTGATGAATTATCCCATCCCACTGTAGATAGACACATGATGAATTATCCCATCCCACTGTAGATAGACACATGATGAATTATCCCATCCCACTGTAGATAGACCATGATGAATTATCCATCACTGTAGAAGACACTGATGAATTATCCCATCCCACTGTAGGTAGACACATGATGAATTATCCCATCCCACTGTAGATAGACACCTGATGAATTATCCCATCCCACTGTAGATAGACACATGATGAATTCTCCCATCCCACTGTAGATAGACACCTGATGAATTCTCCCATCCCACTGTAGATAGACACATGATGATTTCCATCCAGTAGATATGGTCCCACGTAGATAGACACATGATGAATTCTCCCATCCCACTGTAGATATATACCTGATGAATTATCCCATCCCACTGTAGATAGACACCTGATGAATTATCCCATCCCACTGTAGGTAGATACATGATGAATTATCCCATCCCACTGTAGATATATACCTGATGAATTATCCCATCCCACTGTAGATAGACACCTGATGAATTCTCCCATCCCACTGTAGATAGACACATGATGAATTCTCCCATCCCACTGTAGATAGACACATGATGAATTATCCCATCCCACTGTAGATAGACACATGATGAATTATCCCATCCCACTGTAGATAGACACCTGATGAATTCTCCCATCCCACTGTAGGTAGACACATGATGAATTATCCCATCCCGCTGTAGGTAGACGCATGATGAATTATCACATCCCACTGTAGATAGACACATGATGAATTATCCCATCCCACTGTAGGTAGACACATGATGAATTATCCCATCCCACTGTAGATAGACACATGATGAATTATCCCATCCCGCTGTAGGTAGACGCATGATGAATTATCACATCCCACTGTAGATAGACACCTGATGAATTATCCCATCCCACTGTAGATAGACACATGATGAATTATCCCATCCCACTGTAGATAGACACATGATGAATTATCCCATCCCACTGTAGGTAGACGCATGATGAATTATCACATCCCACTGTAGATAGACACCTGATGAATTATCCCATCCCACTGTAGATAGACACATGATGAATTATCACATCCCACTGTAGATAGACACCTGATGAATTATCCCATCCCACTGTAGGTAGACACATGATGAATTATCCCATCCCGCTGTAGGTAGACGCATGATGAATTACCACATCCCACTGTAGATAGACACATGATGAATTATCCCATCCCACTGTAGGTAGACACATGATGAATTATCCCATCCCACTGTAGATAGACACATGATGAATTATCCCATCCCACTGTAGGTAGACGCATGATGAATTATCACATCCCACTGTAGATAGACACCTGATGAATTATCCCATCCCACTGTAGATAGACACATGATGAATTATCCCATCCCACTGTAGATAGACACATGATGAATTATCCCATCCCACTGTAGTAGACGCATGATGAATTATCCCATCCCACTGTAGATAGACACATGATGAATTATCCATCCCACTGTAGATAGACACCTGATGAATTATCCCATCCCACTGTAGATAGACACATGATGAATTATCCCATCCCACTGTAGATAGACACATGATGAATTATCCCATCCCACTGTAGGTAGACGCATGATGAATTATCACATCCCACTGTAGATAGACACCTGATGAATTATCCCATCCCACTGTAGATAGACACATGATGAATTATCCCATCCCACTGTAGATAGACACATGATGAATTATCCCATCCCACTGTAGATAGACACATGATGAATTATCCCATCCCACTGTAGATAGACACATGATGAATTCTCCCATCCCACTGTAGATATATACCTGATGAATTATCCCATCCCACTGTAGATATACACCTGATGAATTCTCCCATCCCACTGTAGATAGACACATGATGAATTCACCCATCCCACTGTAGATAGACACATGATGAATTATCCCATCCCACTGTAGATAGACACATGATGAATTATCCCATCCCACTGTAGATAGACACCTGATGAATTCTCCCATCCCACTGTAGGTAGACACATGATGAATTATCCCATCCCGCTGTAGGTAGACGCATGATGAATTATCACATCCCACTGTAGATAGACACATGATGAATTATCCCATCCCACTGTAGGTAGACACATGATGAATTATCCCATCCCACTGTAGATAGACACATGATGAATTATCCCATCCCGCTGTAGGTAGACGCATGATGAATTATCACATCCCACTGTAGATAGACACCTGATGAATTATCCCATCCCACTGTAGATAGACACATGATGAATTATCCCATCCCACTGTAGATAGACACATGATGAATTATCCCATCCCGCTGTAGGTAGACGCATGATGAATTATCACATCCCACTGTAGATAGACACCTGATGAATTATCCCATCCCACTGTAGATAGACACATGATGAATTATCCCATCCCACTGTAGATAGACACCTGATGAATTATCCCATCCCACTGTAGGTAGACACATGATGAATTATCCCATCCCGCTGTAGGTAGACGCATGATGAATTATCACATCCCACTGTAGATAGACACATGATGAATTATCCCATCCCACTGTAGGTAGACACATGATGAATTATCCCATCCCACTGTAGATATACACCTGATGAATTCTCCCATCCCACTGTAGATAGACACCTGATGAATTATCCCATCCCACTGTAGATAGACACATGATGAATTCTCCCATCCCACTGTAGATATATACCTGATGAATTATCCCATCCCACTGTAGATATACACCTGATGAATTCTCCCATCCCACTGTAGATAGACACCTGATGAATTATCCCATCCCACTGTAGGTAGATACATGATGAATTATCCCATCCCACTGTAGATATATACCTGATGAATTATCCCATCCCACTGTAGATAGACACCTGATGAATTATCCCATCCCACTGTAGGTAGACACCTGATGAATTCTCCCATCCCACTGTAGATAGACACATGATGAATTATCCCATCCCACTGTAGGTAGACACATGATGAATTATCCCATCCCACTGTAGATAGACACCTGATGAATTATCCCATCCCACTGTAGATAGACACATGATGAATTCTCCCATCCCACTGTAGATATATACCTGATGAATTATCCCATCCCACTGTAGATATACACCTGATGAATTCTCCCATCCCACTGTAGATAGACACATGATGAATTCTCCCATCCCACTGTAGATAGACACATGATGAATTATCCCATCCCACTGTAGATAGACACATGATGAATTATCCCATCCCACTGTAGATAGACACATGATGAATTCTCCCATCCCACTGTAGATAGACACATGATGAATTATCCCATCCCCTGTAGTAGACATGATGAATTATCCATCCCACTGTAGATAGACACATGATGAATTATCCCATCCCACTGTAGATAGACACATGATGAATTATCCCATCCCACTGTAGATAGACACATGATGAATTATCCCATCCCACTGTAGATAGACACATGATGAATTATCCCATCCCACTGTAGATAGACACATGATGAATTCCCATCCCACTGTAGATAGACACATGATGAATTATCCCATCCCACTGTAGATAGACACCTGATGAATTATCCCATCCCACTGTAGATAGACACATGATGAATTATCCCATCCCACTGTAGATAGACACATGATGAATTATCCCATCCCACTGTAGATAGACACATGATGAATTATCCCATCCCACTGTAGATAGACACATGATGAATTATCCCATCCCACTGTAGATAGACACATGATGAATTATCCCATCCCACTGTAGATAGACACATGATGAATTATCCCATCCCACTGTAGATAGACACATGATGAATTATCCCATCCCACTGTAGATAGACACATGATGAATTATCCCATCCCACTGTAGATAGACACCTGATGAATTATCCCATCCCACTGTAGATAGACACATGATGAATTCTCCCATCCCACTGTAGATAGACACATGATGAATTATCCCATCCCACTGTAGATAGACACATGATGAATTATCCCATCCCACTGTAGATAGACACATGATGAATTATCCCATCCCACTGTAGATAGACACATGATGAATTATCCCATCCCACTGTAGATAGACACATGATGAATTATCCCATCCCACTGTAGATAGACACATGATGAATTATCCCATCCCACTGTAGATAGACACATGATGAATTATCCCATCCCACTGTAGATAGACACATGATGAATTATCCCATCCCACTGTAGATAGACACATGATGAATTATCACATCCCACTGTAGATAGACACATGATGAATTATCCCATCCCACTGTAGATAGACACATGATGAATTATCCCATCCCACTGTAGATAGACCATGATGAATTATCCCATCCCACTGTAGTAGACACATGATGAATTATCCCATCCCACTGTAGATAGACACCTGATGATTATCCCATCCCACTGTAGATATACATGATGAATTATCCCATCCCACTGTAGATAGACACATGATGAATTATCCCATCCCACTGTAGATAGACACATGATGAATTATCCCATCCCACTGTAGATAGACACATGATGAATTATCCCATCCCACTGTAGATAGACACCTGATGAATTATCCCATCCCACTGTAGATAGACACATGATGAATTATCCCATCCCACTGTAGATAGACACATGATGAATTATCC
>CM026395.1:29876453-29888458 GCA_014843695.1 Archivesica marissinica | reverse complement strand
CCATCCCTCTGTAGATAGACACATGATGAATTATCACATCCCACTGTAGATAGACACATGATGAATTATCCCATCCCACTGTAGGTAGACACATGATGAATTATCCCATCCCACTGTAGATAGACACATGATGAATTATCCCATCCCGCTGTAGGTAGACGCATGATGAATTATCACATCCCACTGTAGATAGACACCTGATGAATTATCCCATCCCACTGTAGATAGACACATGATGAATTATCCCATCCCACTGTAGATAGACACATGATGAATTATCCCATCCCACTGTAGGTAGACGCATGATGAATTATCACATCCCACTGTAGATAGACACCTGATGAATTATCCCATCCCACTGTAGATAGACACATGATGAATTATCCCATCCCACTGTAGATAGACACCTGATGAATTATCCCATCCCACTGTAGATAGACACCTGATGAATTATCCCATCCCGCTGTAGGTAGACACATGATGAATTATCCCATCCCACTGTAGATAGACACATGATGAATTATCCCATCCCACTGTAGGTAGACGCATGATGAATTATCACATCCCACTGTAGATAGACACCTGATGAATTATCCCATCCCACTGTAGATAGACACATGATGAATTATCCCATCCCACTGTAGATAGACACATGATGAATTATCCCATCCCACTGTAGGTAGACGCATGATGAATTATCACATCCCACTGTAGATAGACACCTGATGAATTATCCCATCCCACTGTAGATAGACACATGATGAATTATCCCATCCCACTGTAGATAGACACATGATGAATTATCCCATCCCACTGTAGATAGACGCATGATGAATTATCACATCCCACTGTAGATAGACCTGATGAATTATCCCTCCCACTGTAGATAGATACATGATGAATTATCCCATCCCACTGTAGATAGATACATGATGAATTATCCCATCCCACTGTAGATAGACACATGAAGACTTATCCCATCCCACTGTAGATAGACACATGATGAATTCTCCCATCCCACTGTAGATAGACACCTGATGAATTCTCCCATCCCACTGTAGATATACACATGATGAATTCTCCCATCCCACTGTAGATATGCACCTGATGAATTCTCCCATCCCACTGTAGATAGACACATGATGAATTATCCCATCCCGCTGTAGGTAGACGCATGATGAATTATCCCATCCCACTGTAGATAGACACATGATGAATTATCCCATCCCACTGTAGATAGACACATGATGAATTCTCCCATCCCACTGTAGATAGACACATGATGAATTATCCCATCCCACTGTAGATAGACACATGATGACTTATCCCATCCCGCTGTAGGTAGACGCATGATGAATTATCACATCCCACTGTAGATAGACACCTGATGAATTATCCCATCCCACTGTAGATAGACACATGATGAATTATCCCATCCCACTGTAGATAGACACATGAAGACATATCCCATCCCACTGTAGATAGACACATGATGAATTATCACATCCCACTGTAGATAGACACCTGATGAATTATCCCATCCCACTGTAGGTAGACACCTGATGAATTATCCCATCCCACTGTAGATATACACATGATGAATTCTCCCATCCCACTGTAGATAGACACATGATGATTTCTCCCATCCCACTGTAGATAGACACCTGATGAATTCTCCCATCCCACTGTAGATATACACATGATGAATTCTCCCATCCCAATGTAGATATGCACCTGATGAATTCTCCCATCCCACTGTAGATATACACCTGATGAATTATCCCATCCCACGGTAGATAGACACATGATGAATTCTCCCATCCCACTGTAGATATATACCTGATGAATTATCCCATCCCACTGTAGATATACACCTGATGAATTCTCCCTTCCCACTGTAGATAGACACCTGATGAATTATCCCATCCCACTGTAGGTAGATACATGATGAATTATCCCATCCCACTGTAGATATATACCTGATGAATTATCCCATCCCACTGTAGATAGACACCTGATGAATTCTCCCATCCCACTGTAGGTAGATACATGATGAATTATCCCATCCCACTGTAGATATATACCTGATGAATTATCCCATCCCACTGTAGATAGACACCTGATGAATTCTCCCATCCCACTGTAGATAGACACATGATGAATTCTCCCATCCCACTGTAGATAGACACATGATGAATTATCCCATCCCACTGTAGATAGACACATGATGAATTATCCCATCCCACTGTAGATAGACACCTGATGAATTATCCCATCCCACTGTAGGTAGACACATGATGAATTATCCCATCCCGCTGTAGGTAGACGCATGATGAATTATCACATCCCACTGTAGATAGACAAATGATGAATTATCCCATCCCACTGTAGGTACACTGATGAATTTCCCATCCCACTGTAGATACACATGATGAATTATCCATCCCCTGTAGTAACGCATGATGAATTATCACATCCCACTGTAGATAGACACCTGATGAATTATCCATCCCACTGTAGATAGACACATGATGAATTATCCCTCCCCTGTAGAAATATGATTATCCCATCCCCTGTAGAGACCTGATGATTTCATCCCACTGTAGATAGACACATGATGAATATCCATCCCACTGTAGATAGACCTGATGATTATCCCATCCCACTGTGTGGTTTTGTGTGGTGTGTTATCCCACTGTAGATAGACACATGATGAATTATCCCATCCCACTGTAGGTAGACACATGATGAATGATCCCATCCCACTGTAGATAGACACATGATGAATTATCCCATCCCCTGTAGGTAGACGCATGTGTTTTTGTTGTGTATTATCCATCCCACTGAGATAGACACTGATGAATTTCCCATCCCCTGTAGATAGACCATGATGATTTCCCATCCCTGTAGTAGACGCTGTGTTGTGTGATGATGAATTATCACATCCCACTGTAGATAGACACATGATGAATTATCCCATCCCACTGTAGATAGACACATGATGAATTATCCCATCCCACTGTAGATAGACACATGATGAATTATCACATCCCACTGTAGATAGACACCTGATGAATTATCCCATCCCACTGTAGATAGATACATGATGAATTATCCCATCCCACTGTAGATAGATACATGATGAATTATCCCATCCCACTGTAGATAGACACATGAAGACTTATCCCATCCCACTGTAGATAGACACATGATGAATTCTCCCATCCCACTGTAGATATACACATGATGAATTCTCCCATCCCACTGTAGATATGCACCTGATGAATTCTCCCATCCCACTGTAGATATACACCTGATGAATTATCCCATCCCACGGTAGATAGACACATGATGAATTCTCCCATCCCACTGTAGATATATACCTGATGAATTATCCCATCCCACTGTAGATATACACCTGATGAATTCTCCCATCCCACTGTAGATAGAACTGATGAGTGTGTGTTTTGTGTTTTGTTGTTTGTTTGTGAATTATCCCATCCCACGTAGATAGACACATGATGAATTTCCCATCCCACTGTAGATAAACTGATGAATTATCCCATCCCACTGTAGATAGACACCTGATGAATTATCCCATCCCACTGTAGGTAGACACATGATGAATTATCCCATCCCGCTGTAGGTAGACACATGATGAATTATCCCATCCCACTGTAGATAGACACATGATGAATTATCCCATCCCACTGTAGATAGACACGATGAATTCTCCCATCCCACTGTAGGTAGACACATGATGAATTATCCCATCCCGCTGTAGGTAGACGCATGATGAATTATCACATCCCACTGTAGATAGACACCTGATGAATTATCCCATCCCACTGTAGATAGACACATGATGAATTATCCCATCCCACTGTAGATAGACACATGATGAATTATCCCATCCCGCTGTAGGTAGACGCATGATGAATTATCACATCCCACTGTAGATAGACACCTGATGAATTATCCCATCCCACTGTAGATAGACACATGATGAATTATCACATCCCACTGTAGATAGACACCTGATGAATTATCCCATCCCACTGTAGGTAGACACATGATGAATGATCCCATCCCGCTGTAGGTAGACGCATGATGAATTACCACATCCCACTGTAGATAGACACATGATGAATTATCCCATCCCACTGTAGGTAGACACATGATGAATGATCCCATCCCACTGTAGATAGACACATGATGAATTATCCCATCCCACTGTAGATAGACACATGATGAATTATCCCATCCCGCTGTAGGTAGACACCTGATGAATTATCCCATCCCACTGTAGATAGACACATGATGAATTATCCCATCCCACTGTAGATAGACACATGATGAATTATCCCATCCCACTGTAGGTAGACGCATGATGAATTATCACATCCCACTGTAGATAGACACCTGATGAATTATCCCATCCCACTGTAGATAGACACATGATGAATGATCCCATCCCACTGTAGATAGACACATGATGAATTATCCCATCCCACTGTAGGTAGACGCATGATGAATTATCACATCCCACTGTAGATAGACACCTGATGAATTATCCCATCCCACTGTAGATAGATACATGATGAATTATCCCATCCCACTGTAGATAGATACATGATGAATTATCCCATCCCACTGTAGATAGACACATGAAGACTTATCCCATCCCACTGTAGATAGACACATGATGAATTCTCCCATCCCACTGTAGATAGACACCTGATGAATTCTCCCATCCCACTGTAGATATACACATGATGAATTCTCCCATCCCACTGTAGATATGCACCTGATGAATTCTCCCATCCCACTGTAGATATACACCTGATGAATTATCCCATCCCACTGTAGATAGACACATGATGAATTCTCCCATCCCACTGTAGATAGACACCTGATGAATTATCCCATCCCACTGTAGGTAGATACATGATGAATTATCCCATCCCACTGTAGATATATACCTGATGAATTATCCCATCCCATTGTAGATAGACACCTGATGAATTATCCCATCCCACTGTAGGTAGACACCTGATGAATTCTCCCATCCCACTGTAGATAGACACATGATGAATTCTCCCATCCCACTGTAGATAGACACATGATGAATTATCCCATCCCACTGTAGATAGACACATGATGAATTATCCCATCCCACTGTAGATAGACACCTGATGAATTCTCCCATCCCACTGTAGATAGACACAAGATGAATTCTCCCATCCCACTGTAGATAGACGCATGATGAATTATCACATCTCACTGTAGATAGACGCATGATGAATTATCACATCCCACTGTAGATAGACACATGATGAATGATCACATCCCACTGTAGATAGACACATGATGAATTCTCCCATCCCACTGTAGATAGACACATGATGAATTATCCCATCCCACTGTAGATAGACACATGATGAATTATCCCATCCCACTGTAGATAGACACCTGATGAATTCTCCCATCCCACTGTAGATAGACACAAGATGAATTCTCCCATCCCACTGTATATAGACGCATTATGAATTATCACATCTCACTGTAGATAGACGCATGATGAATTATCACATCCCACTGTAGATAGACACATGATGAATGATCACATCCCACTGTAGATAGACACCTGATGAATGATCCCATCCCACTGTAGGCAGACTGTAGGTATACACATGATGAATTATCCCATCCCACTGTAGATAGACACCTGATGAATTATCCCACCCACTGTAGGTAGACACATGATGAATTATCCCATCCCGCTGTAGGTAGACGCATGATGAATTATCACATCCCACTGTAGATAGACACATGATGAATTATCCCATCCCACTGTAGGTAGACACATGATGAATGATCCCATCCCACTGTAGATAGACACATGATGAATTATCCCATCCCACTGTAGGTAGACGCATGATGAATTATCACATCCCACTGTAGATAGACACCTGATGAATTATCCCATCCCACTGTAGATAGACACATGATGAATTATCCCATCCCACTGTAGATAGACACATGATGAATTATCCCATCCCGCTGTAGGTAGACGCATGATGAATTATCCCATCCCACTGTAGATAGACACATGATGAATTATCCCATCCCACTGTAGATAGACACATGATGAATTCTCCCATCCCACTGTAGATAGACACATGATGAATTATCCCATCCCACTGTAGATAGACACATGATGAATTATCCCATCCCGCTGTAGGTAGACGCATGATGAATTATCACATCCCACTGTAGATAGACACCTGATGAATTATCCCATCCCACTGTAGATAGACACATGATGAATTATCCCATCCCACTGTAGATAGACACATGATGAATTATCCCATCCCACTGTAGATAGACACATGATGAATTATCACATCCCACTGTAGATAGACACCTGATGAATTATCCCATCCCACTGTAGGTAGACACCTGATGAATTATCCCATCCCACTGTAGATATACACATGATGAATTCTCCCATCCCACTGTAGATAGACACATGATGAATTCTCCCATCCCACTGTAGATAGACACCTGATGAATTCTCCCATCCCACTGTAGATATACACATGATGAATTCTCCCATCCCACTGTAGATATGCACCTGATGAATTCTCCCATCCCACTGTAGATATACACCTGATGAATTATCCCATCCCACGGTAGATAGACACATGATGAATTCTCCCATCCCACTGTAGATATATACCTGATGAATTATCCCATCCCACTGTAGATATACACCTGATGAATTCTCCCATCCCACTGTAGATAGACACCTGATGAATTATCCCATCCCACTGTAGGTAGACACATGATGAATTATCCCATCCCACTGTAGGTAGACGCATGATGAATTATCACATCCCACTGTAGATAGACACATGATGAATTATCCCATCCCACTGTAGGTAGACACATGATGAATTATCCCATCCCGCTGTAGGTAGACGCATGATGAATTATCACATCCCACTGTAGATAGACACATGATGAATTATCCCATCCCACTGTAGATAGACACATGATGAATTATCCCATCCCACTGTAGATAGACACATGATGAATTATCCCATCCCGCTGTAGGTAGACGCATGATGAATTATCACATCCCACTGTAGATAGACACCTGATGAATTATCCCATCCCACTGTAGATAGACACATGATGAATTATCCCATCCCACTGTAGATAGACACATGATGAATTATCCCATCCCGCTGTAGGTAGACGCATGATGAATTATCACATCCCACTGTAGATAGACACCTGATGAATTATCCCATCCCACTGTAGATAGACACATGATGAATTATCCCATCCCACTGTAGATAGACACATGATGAATTATCCCATCCCGCTGTAGGTAGACGCATGATGAATTATCACATCCCACTGTAGATAGACACCTGATGAATTATCCCATCCCACTGTAGATAGACACATGATGAATGATCCCATCCCACTGTAGGTAGACGCATGATGAATTATCACATCCCACTGTAGATAGACACATGATGAATTATCCCATCCCACTGTAGATAGACACATGAAGACATATCCCATCCCACTGTAGATAGACACATGATGAATTATCACATCCCACTGTAGATAGACACCTGATGAATTATCCCATCCCACTGTAGGTAGACACCTGATGAATTATCCCATCCCACTGTAGATATACACATGATGAATTCTCCCATCCCACTGTAGATAGACACATGATGAATTCTCCCATCCCACTGTAGATAGACACCTGATGAATTCTCCCATCCCACTGTAGATATACACATGATGAATTCTCCCATCCCACTGTAGATATGCACCTGATGAATTCTCCCATCCCACTGTAGATATACACCTGATGAATTATCCCATCCCACGGTAGATAGACACATGATGAATTCTCCCATCCCACTGTAGATATATACCTGATGAATTATCCCATCCCACTGTAGATATACACCTGATGAATTCTCCCATCCCACTGTAGATAGACACCTGATGAATTATCCCATCCCACTGTAGGTAGATACATGATGAATTATCCCATCCCACTGTAGATATATACCTGATGAATTATCCCATCCCACTGTAGATAGACACCTGATGAATTATCCCATCCCACTGTAGATAGACACCTGATGAATTCTCCCATCCCACTGTAGATAGACACATGATGAATTCTCCCATCCCACTGTAGATAGACACATGATGAATTATCCCATCCCACTGTAGATAGACACATGATGAATTATCCCATCCCACTGTAGATAGACACATGATGAATTCTCCCATCCCACTGTAGATAGACACATGATGAATTATCCCATCCCACTGTAGATAGACGCATGATGAATTATCACATCCCACTGTAGATAGACACATGATGAATTATCACATCCCACTGTAGATAGACACATGATGAATTATCCCATCCCACTGTAGATAGACACATGATGAATTATCCCATCCCACTGTAGATAGACACATGATGAATTATCCCATCCCACTGTAGATAGACACCTGATGAATTATCCCATCCCACTGTAGATAGACACATGATGAATTATCCCATCCCACTGTAGATAGACGCATGATGAATTATCACATCCCACTGTAGATAGACACATGATGAATTATCCCATCCCACTGTAGATAGACACATGATGAATTATCCCATCCCACTGTAGATAGACACATGATGAATTATCCCATCCCACTGTAGATAGACGCATGATGAATTATCACATCCCACTGTAGATAGACACCTGATGAATTATCCCATCCCACTGTAGATAGACACATGATGAATTATCCCATCCCACTGTAGATAGACACGATGAATTCCATCCCACTGTAGTAGACACATGATGAATTATCCCATCCCACTGTAGGTAGACGCATGATGAATTATCACATCCCACTGTAGATAGACACATGATGAATTATCCCATCCCACTGTAGATAGACACATGATGAATTGATGAATTATCCCATCCCACTGTAGGTAGACGCATGATGAATTATCACATCCCACTGTAGATAGACACCTGATGAATTATCCCATCCCACTGTAGATAGACACATGATGAATTATCCCATCCCACTGTAGATAGACACCTGATGAATTATCCCATCCCACTGTAGGTAGACACATGATGAATTATCCCATCCCACTGTAGGTAGACGCATGATGAATTATCACATCCCACTGTAGATAGACACATGATGAATTATCCCATCCCACTGTAGATAGACACATGATGAATTATCCCATCCCACTGTAGATAGACACATGATGAATTATCCCATCCCACTGTAGATAGACACTGATGAATTATCCCATCCCACTGTAGATAGACACATGATGAATTATCCCATCCCTGTGTACTGTAGATAGACACATGATGAATTATCCCATCCCACTGTAGATAGACACATGATGAATTATCCCATCCCACTGTAGATAGACACATGATGAATTATCCCATCCCACTGTAGATAGACACCTGATGAATTATCCCATCCCACTGTAGATAGACACCTGATGAATTATCCCATCCCACTGTAGATAGACACATGATGAATTCTCCCATCCCACTGTAGATAGACACATGATGAATTCTCCCATCCCACTGTAGATAGACACCTGATGAATTCTCCCATCCCACTGTAGATATACACATGATGAATTCTCCCATCCCACTGTAGATATACACCTGATGAATTCTCCCATCCCACTGTAGATAGACACCTGATGAATTATCCCATCCCACTGTAGATAGACACCTGATGAATTATCCCATCCCACTGTAGATAGACACATGATGAATTCTCCCATCCCACTGTAGATAGACACCTGATGAATTATCCCATCCCACTGTAGATAGACACATGATGAATTCTCCCATCCCACTGTAGATAGACACCTGATGAATTATCCCATCCCACTGTAGATAGACACATGATGAATTATCCCATCCCACTGTAGATAGACACATGATGAATTATCCCATCCCACTGTAGATAGACACATGATGAATTATCCCATCCCACTGTAGATAGACACATGATGAATTATCCCATCCCACTGTAGATAGACACATGATGAATTATCCCATCCCACTGTAGATAGACACATGATGAATTATCCCATCCCACTGTAGATAGACACATGATGAATTATCCCATCCCACTGTAGATAGACGCATGATGAATTATCACATCCCACTGTAGATAGACACCTGATGAATTATCCCATCCCACTGTAGATATATACATGATGAATTATCCCATCCCACTGTAGATAGACACATGATGAATTATCCCATCCCACTGTAGATAGACACATGATGAATTATCCCATCCCACTGTAGATAGACACATGATGAATTATCCCATCCCACTGTAGATAGACGCATGATGAATTATCACATCCCACTGTAGATAGACACCTGATGAATTATCCCATCCCACTGTAGATAGACACATGATGAATTATCCCATCCCACTGTAGATAGACACATGATGAATTATCCCATCCCACTGTAGATAGACACATGATGAATTATCCCATCCCACTGTAGATAGACGCATGATGAATTATCACATCCCACTGTAGATAGACACATGATGAATTATCCCATCCCACTGTAGGTAGACACATGATGAATTATCCCATCCCACTGTAGATAGACACATGATGAATTATCCCATCCCACTGTAGATAGACACATGATGAATTATCCCATCCCACTGTAGATAGACACCTGATGAATTCTCCCATCCCACTGTAGATATACACCTGATGAATTATCCCATCCCACTGTAGATATACATGATGAATTATCCCATCCCGCTGTAGGTAGACGCATGATGAATTATCCCATCCCACTGTAGATAGACACATGATGAATTATCCCATCCCACTGTAGATAGAACATGATGAATTATCCCATCCCACTGTAGATAGACACCTGATGAATTATCCCATCCCACTGTAGATAGACACATGATGAATTATCCCATCCCACTGTAGATAGACACATGATGAATTATCCCATCCCCTGTAGATAGACCATGATGAATTATCCATCCCACTGTAGATAGACACATGATGAATTATCCCATCCCACTGTAGATAGACACATGATGAATTATCACATCCCACTGTAGATAGACACCTGATGAATTATCCCATCCCACTGTAGGTAACACATGATGATTATCCCATCCCACTGTAGATAGACACATGATGAATTCTCCCATCCCACTGTAGATAGACACCTGATGAATTCTCCCATCCCACTGTAGATATACACATGATGAATTCTCCCATCCCACTGTAGATATATACCTGATGAATTATCCCATCCCACTGTAGATATACACCTGATGAATTCTCCCATCCCACTGTAGATAGACACCTGATGAATTATCCCATCCCACTGTAGGTAGATACATGATGAATTATCCCATCCCACTGTAGATATATACCTGATGAATTATCCCATCCCACTGTAGATAGACACATGATGAATTATCACATCCCACTGTAGATAGACACCTGATGAATTATCCCATCCCACTGTAGGTAGACACATGATGAATGATCCCATCCCGCTGTAGGTAGACGCATGATGAATTACCACATCCCACTGTAGATAGACACATGATGAATTATCCCATCCCACTGTAGATAGACACATGATGAATTATCCCATCCCACTGTAGATAGACACATGATGAATGATCCCATCCCACTGTAGATAGACACATGATGAATTCTGCCACCCCACACTAGTGATGACAATATCAATGGTTATTTGAGCATGAAATTTCAATTTACTGATAATTCTTCCATTTTCCAGTTAGCAAGTAACTACTTAAAGAAAATAATTACAGCGAAATGGAATTTCTTTGTTTGATTGATCGTGTTAGGGATTGTATTATTGACTTATTTTTCA
>CM026395.1:29855401-29875453 GCA_014843695.1 Archivesica marissinica | reverse complement strand
TATGTACACACTGTGTTGGTATTTCTGTACACAGTATTTCTGTACACGTTTCAATGGTATGTACACACTGTGTTGGTATTTCTGTACACAGTATTTCTGTACACGTTTCAATGGTATGTACACATTGTGTTGGTATTTCTGTACACGTTTCAATGGTATGTACACATTGTGTTAGTATTTCTGTACACGTTTCAATGGTATGTACACACTGTGTTAGTATTTCTGTACACGTTTCAATGGTATGTACACACTGTGTTGGTATTTCTGTACATGTTTCAATGGTATGTACACACTGTGTTGGTATTTCTGTACACGTTTCAATGGTATGTACACACTGTGTTGGTATTTCTGTACACAGTATTTCTGTACACGTTTCAATGGTATGTACACACTGTGTTAGTATTTCTGTACACAGTATTTCTGTACACGTTTCAATGGTATGTACACACTGTGTTGGTATTTCTGTACACAGTATTTCTGTACACGTTTCAATGGTATGTACACACTGTGTTGGTATTTCTGTACACAGTATTTCTGTACACGTTTCAATGGTATGTACACACTGTGTTGGTATTTCTGTACACAGTATTTCTGTACACGTTTCAATGGTATGTACACACTGTGTTAGTATTTCTGTACACGTTTCAATGGTATGTACACATTGTGTTAGTATTTCTGTACACGTTTCAATGGTATGTACACACTGTGTTGGTATTTCTGTACACAGTATTTCTGTACACGTTTCAATGGTATGTACACACTGTGTTGGTATTTCTGTACACAGTATTTCTGTACACGTTTCAATGGTATGTACACACTGTGTTGGTATTTCTGTACACGTTTCAATGGTATGTACACACTGTGTTGGTATTTCTGTACACGTTTCAATGGTATGTACACACTGTGTTGGTATTTCTGTACACAGTATTTCTGTACACGTTTCAATGGTATGTACACACTGTGTTGGTATTTCTGTACACAGTATTTCTGTACACGTTTCAATGGTATGTACACACTGTGTTGGTATTTCTGTACACAGTATTTCTGTACACGTTTCAATGGTATGTACACACTGTGTTGGTATTTCTGTACACGTTTCAATGGTATGTACACACTGTGTTGGTATTTCTGTACACAGTATTTCTGTACACGTTTCAATGGTATGTACACACTGTGTTGGTATTTCTGTACACAGTATTTCTGTACACGTTTCAATGGTATGTACACACTGTGTTGGTATTTCTGTACACAGTATTTCTGTACACGTTTCAATGGTATGTACACACTGTGTTGGTATTTCTGTACACGTTTCAATGGTATGTACACACTGTGTTGGTATTTCTGTACACAGTATTTCTGTACACGTTTCAATGGTATGTACACACTGTGTTGGTATTTCTGTACACAGTATTTCTGTACACGTTTCAATGGTATGTACACATTGTGTTGGTATTTCTGTACACGTTTCAATGGTATGTACACATTGTGTTAGTATTTCTGTACACGTTTCAATGGTATGTACACACTGTGTTAGTATTTCTGTACACGTTTCAATGGTATGTACACACTGTGTTGGTATTTCTGTACATGTTTCAATGGTATATACACACTGTGTTGGTATTTCTGTACACTTTTCAATGGTATGTACACACTGTGTTGGTATTTCTGTACACAGTATTTCTGTACACGTTTCAATGGTATGTACACACTGTGTTAGTATTTCTGTACACAGTATTTCTGTACACGTTTCAATGGTATGTACACACTGTGTTGGTATTTCTGTACACAGTATTTCTGTACACGTTTCAATGGTATGTACACACTGTGTTAGTATTTCTGTACATGTTTCAATGGTATGTACACACTGTGTTAGTATTTCTGTACACAGTATTTCTGTACACGTTTCAATGGTATGTACACACTGTGTTAGTATTTCTGTACACGTTTCAATGGTATGTACACATTGTGTTAGTATTTCTGTACACGTTTCAATGGTATGTACACACTGTGTTGGTATTTCTGTACACAGTATTTCTGTACACGTTTCAATGGTATGTACACACTGTGTTGGTATTTCTGTACACAGTATTTCTGTACACGTTTCAATGGTATGTACACACTGTGTTGGTATTTCTGTACACGTTTCAATGGTATGTACACACTGTGTTGGTATTTCTGTACACGTTTCAATGGTATGTACACACTGTGTTGGTATTTCTGTACACAGTATTTCTGTACACGTTTCAATGGTATGTACACACTGTGTTGGTATTTCTGTACACAGTATTTCTGTACACGTTTCAATGGTATGTACACACTGTGTTGTATTTCTGTACACAGTATTTCTGTACACGTTTCAATGGTATGTACACACTGTGTTGGTATTTCTGTACACGTTTCAATGGTATGTACACACTGTGTTGGTATTTCTGTACACAGTATTTCTGTACACGTTTCAATGGTATGTACACACTGTGTTGGTATTTCTGTACACAGTATTTCTGTACACGTTTCAATGGTATGTACACACTGTGTTGGTATTTCTGTACACAGTATTTCTGTACACGTTTCAATGGTATGTACACATTGTGTTGGTATTTCTGTACACGTTTCAATGGTATGTACACACTGTGTTGGTATTTCTGTACACAGTATTTCTGTACACGTTTCAATGGTATGTACACACTGTGTTGGTATTTCTGTACACAGTATTTCTGTACACGTTTCAATGGTATGTACACATTGTGTTGGTATTTCTGTACACGTTTCAATGGTATGTACACATTGTGTTAGTATTTCTGTACACGTTTCAATGGTATGTACACACTGTGTTAGTATTTCTGTACACGTTTCAATGGTATGTACACACTGTGTTGGTATTTCTGTACACGTTTCAATGGTATGTACACACTGTGTTGGTATTTCTGTACACGTTTCAATGGTATGTACACACTGTGTTGGTATTTCTGTACACAGTATTTCTGTACACGTTTCAATGGTATGTACACACTGTGTTGGTATTTCTGTACACGTTTCAATGGTATGTACACACTGTGTTGGTATTTCTGTACACGTTTCAATGGTATGTACACACTGTGTTGGTATTTCTGTACACAGTATTTCTGTACACGTTTCAATGGTATGTACACACTGTGTTGGTATTTCTGTACACAGTATTTCTGTACACGTTTCAATGGTATGTACACACTGTGTTAGTATTTCTGTACACGTTTCAATGGTATGTACACACTGTGTTAGTATTTCTGTACACGTTTCAATGGTATGTACACACTGTGTTGGTATTTCTGTACACGTTTCAATGGTATGTACACACTGTGTTGGTATTCTGTACACAGTATTTCTGTACACGTTTCAATGGTATGTACACACTGTGTTGTATATTCTGTACACGTTTCAATGGTATGTACACACTGTGTTAGTATTTCTGTACACGTTTCAATGGTATGTACACACTGTTGGTATTTCTGTACACGTTTCAATGGTATGTACACACTGTGTTGGTATTTCTGTACACAGTATTTCTGTACACGTTTCAATGGTATGTACACACTGTGTTGGTATTTCTGTACACAGTATTTCTGTAAGTTTCAATGGTATGTACACACTGTGTTAGTATTTCTGTACACGTTTCAATGGTATGTACACACTGTGTTGGTATTTCTGTACACGTTTCAATGGTATGTACACACTGTGTTGGTATTTCTGTACACGTTTCAATGGTATGTACACACTGTGTTGGTATTTCTGTACACAGTATTTCTGTACACGTTTCAATGGTATGTACACACTGTGTTGGTATTTCTGTACACAGTATTTCTGTACAGTTTCAATGGTATGTACACACTGTGTTAGTATTTCTGTACACGTTTCAATGGTATGTACACATTGTGTTAGTATTTCTGTACACGTTTCAATGGTATGTACACACTGTGTTAGTATTTCTGTACACGTTTCAATGGTATGTACACACTGTGTTAGTATTTCTGTACATGTTTCAATGGTATGTACACATTGTGTTAGTATTTCTGTACACGTTTCAATGGTATGTACACATTGTGTTAGTATTTCTGTACACGTTTCAATGGTATGTACACACTGTGTTAGTATTTCTGTACACGTTTCAATGGTATGTACACATTGTGTTAGTATTTCTGTACACGTTTCAATGGTATGTACACATTGTGTTAGTATTTCTGTACACGTTTCAATGGTATGTACACATTGTGTTAGTATTTCTGTACACGTTTCAATGGTATGTACACATTGTGTTAGTATTTCTGTACACGTTTCAATGGTATGTACACATTGTGTTAGTATTTCTGTACACGTTTCAATGGTATGTACACATGTGTTAGTATTTCTGTACATGTTTCAATGGTATGTACACACTGTGTTAGTATTTCTGTACACGTTTCAATGGTATGTACACACTGTGTTGGTATTTCTGTACATGTTTCAATGGTATGTACACACTGTGTTAGTATTTCTGTACACGTTTCAATGGTATGTACACACTGTGTTGGTATTTCTGTACACAGTATTTCTGTACACGTTTCAATGGTATGTACACATTGTGTTAGTATTTCTGTACATGTTTCAATGGTATGTACACACTGTGTTAGTATTTCTGTACACGTTTCAATGGTATGTACACACTGTGTTAGTATTTCTGTACATGTTTCAATGGTATGTACACATTGTGTTAGTATTTCTGTACAGGTTTCAATGGTATGTACACATTGTGTTAGTATTTCTGTACATGTTTCAATGGTATGTACACACTGTGTTAGTATTTCTGTACATGTTTCAATGGTATGTACACACTGTGTTGGTATTTCTGTACATGTTTCAATGGTATGTACACACTGTGTTGGTATTTCTGTACATGTTTCAATGGTATGTACACACTGTGTTGGTATTTCTGTACACGTTTCAATGGTATGTACACATTGTGTTGGTATTTCTGTACACGTTTCAATGGTATGTACACATTGTGTTAGTATTTCTGTACACGTTTCAATGGTATGTACACACTGTGTTGGTATTTCTGTACACGTTTCAATGGTATGTACACACTGTGTTGGTATTTCTGTACACAGTATTTCTGTACACGTTTCAATGGTATGTACACACTGTGTTGGTATTTCTGTACACAGTATTTCTGTACACGTTTCAATGGTATGTACACACTGTGTTGGTATTTCTGTACACAGTATTTCTGTACATGTTTCAATGGTATGTACACACTGTGTTGGTATTTCTGTACACGTTTCAATGGTATGTACACACTGTGTTGGTATTTCTGTACACAGTATTTCTGTACACGTTTCAATGGTATGTACACACTGTGTTGGTATTTCTGTACACAGTATTTCTGTACACGTTTCAATGGTATGTACACACTGTGTTGGTATTTCTGTACACAGTATTTCTGTACACGTTTCAATGGTATGTACACACTGTGTTAAGTATTTCTGTACACGTTTCAATGGTATGTACACACTGTGTTGGTATTTCTGTACACGTTTCAATGGTATGTACACACTGTGTTGGTATTTCTGTACACGTTTCAATGGTATGTACACACTGTGTTGGTATTTCTGTACACAGTATTTCTGTACACGTTTCAATGGTATGTACACACTGTGTTGGTATTTCTGTACATGTTTCAATGGTATGTACACACTGTGTTGGTATTTCTGTACATGTTTCAATGGTATGTACACACTGTGTTAGTATTTCTGTACACGTTTCAATGGTATGTACACACTGTGTTGGTATTTCTGTACACAGTATTTCTGTACACGTTTCAATGGTATGTACACATTGTGTTAGTATTTCTGTACATGTTTCAATGGTATGTACACACTGTGTTAGTATTTCTGTACACGTTTCAATGGTATGTACACATTGTGTTAGTATTTCTGTACATGTTTCAATGGTATGTACACATTGTGTTAGTATTTCTGTACAGGTTTCAATGGTATGTACACATTGCGTTAGTATTTCTGTACATGTTTCAATGGTATGTACACACTGTGTTAGTATTTCTGTACATGTTTCAATGGTATGTACACACTGTTGGTATTTCTGTACATGTTTCAATGGTATGTACACACTGTGTTGGTATTTCTGTACATGTTTCAATGGTATGTACACACTGTGTTGGTATTTCTGTACACGTTTCAATGGTATGTACACATTGTGTTGGTATTTCTGTACACGTTTCAATGGTATGTACACATTGTGTTAGTATTTCTGTACACGTTTCAATGGTATGTACACACTGTGTTGGTATTTCTGTACACGTTTCAATGGTATGTACACACTGTGTTGGTATTTCTGTACACAGTATTTCTGTACACGTTTCAATGGTATGTACACACTGTGTTGGTATTTCTGTACACAGTATTTCTGTACATGTTTCAATGGTATGTACACACTGTGTTAGTATTTCTGTACATGTTTCAATGGTATGTACACATTGTGTTAGTATTTCTGTACATGTTTCAATGGTATGTACACACTGTGTTGGTATTTCTGTACACGTTTCAATGGTATGTACACACTGTGTTGGTATTTCTGTACACAGTATTTCTGTACACGTTTCAATGGTATGTACACACTGTGTTGGTATTTCTGTACACAGTATTTCTGTACACGTTTCAATGGTATGTACACATTGTGTTAGTATTTCTGTACACGTTTCAATGGTATGTACACACTGTGTTGGTATTTCTGTACACATTTCAATGGTATGTACACACTGTGTTGGTATTTCTGTACACAGTTTCTGTACACGTTTCAATGGTATGTACACACTGTGTTGGTATTTCTGTACACAGTATTTCTGTAAGTTCAATGGTATGTACACACTGTGTTAGTATTTCTGTACACGTTTCAATGGTATGTACACATTGTGTTAGTATTTCTGTACATGTTTCAATGGTATGTACACACTGTGTTAGTATTTCTGTACACGTTTCAATGGTATGTACACACTGTGTTGGTATTTCTGTACACAGTATTTCTGTACACGTTTCAATGGTATGTACACACTGTGTTGGTATTTCTGTACACAGTATTTCTGTACACGTTTCAATGGTATGTACACATTGTGTTAGTATTTCTGTACATGTTTCAATGGTATGTACACACTGTGTTAGTATTTCTGTACACATTTCAATGGTATGTACACATTGTGTTAGTATTTCTGTACATGTTTCAATGGTATGTACACATTGTGTTAGTATTTCTGTACACATTTCAATGGTATGTACACATTGTGTTAGTATTTCTGTACATGTTTCAATGGTATGTACACATTGTGTTAGTATTTCTGTACATGTTTCAATGGTATGTACACATTGTGTTAGTATTTCTGTACACATTTCAATGGTATGTACACATTGTGTTAGTATTTCTGTACATGTTTCAATGGTATGTACACATTGTGTTAGTATTTCTGTACACGTTTCAATGGTATGTACACATTGTGTTAGTATTTCTGTACACGTTTCAATGGTATGTACACACTGTGTTAGTATTTCTGTACATGTTTCAATGGTATGTACACACTGTGTTGGTATTTCTGTACATGTTTCAATGGTATGTACACACTGTGTTGGTATTTCTGTACATGTTTCAATGGTATGTACACACTGTGTTAGTATTTCTGTACACGTTTCAATGGTATGTACACATTGTGTTGGTATTTCTGTACACGTTTCAATGGTATGTACACATTGTTTTAGTATTTCTGTACACGTTTCAATGGTATGTACACACTGTGTTGGTATTTCTGTACTCGTTTCAATGGTATGTACACATTGTGTTGGTATTTCTGTACATGTTTCAATGGTATGTACACACTGTGTTGGTATTTCTGTACATGTTTCAATGGTATGTACACACTGTGTTAGTATTTCTGTACACGTTTCAATGGTATGTACACATTGTGTTGGTATTTCTGTACACGTTTCAATGGTATGTACACATTGTGTTAGTATTTCTGTACACGTTTCAATGGTATGTACACACTGTGTTGGTATTTCTGTACACAGTATTTCTGTACACGTTTCAATGGTATGTACACACTGTGTCAAAAAGGTAAAAGGCCTATGGTAAGATCAATTCCATTTTCAAATACAAGTATTTAACGGTTTATGTTATTAAACATAAACTTTTTTAGCATAAGAGGAATGCCCATTTTTTTTATTATGTTGTATTAATTTGTCCTAATTTGAACAACATTGATATTCATGTACAATACTCACATACAATCTCTGTATCCCGTCATACAATACTCAGATACAATCTCTGTATCCCATCATGCAATACTCACATACAATCTCTGTATCCCATCATACAATACTCACATACAATCTCTGTATCCCATCATGCAATACTCGCATACAATATCTGTATCCCATCATACAATACTCACATACAATCTCTGTATCCCGTCATACAATACTCACATACAATATCTGTATCCCGTCATACAATACTTACATGCAATCTCTGTATCCCATCATACAATACTCACATACAATCTCTGTATCCCATCATACAATACTCACATACAATCTCTGTATCCCATCATACAATACTCACATACAATCTCTGTATCCCATCATACAATACTCACATACAATCTCTGTATCCCGTCATACAATACTCACATACAATCTCTGTATCCCATCATGCAATACTCACATACAATCTCTGTATCCCATCATACAATACTCCCATGCAATCTCTGTATCCCGTCATACAATACTCACATACAATATCTGTATCCCGTCATGCAATACTCACATACAATCCTCACATACAATCTCTGTATCCCATCATACAATACTCACATACAATCTCTGTATCCCATCATACAATACTCACATACAATCTCTGTATCCCGTCATACAATACTCACATACAATCTCTGTATCCCATCATGCAATACTCACATACAATCTCTGTATCCCATCATACAATACTCCCATGCAATCTCTGTATCCCGTCATACAATACTCACATACAATATCTGTATCCCGTCATGCAATACTCACATACAATCTCTGTATCCCGTCATACAATACTCACATACAATCTCTGTATCCCGTCATACAATACTCACATACAATCTCTGTATCCCATCATACAATACTCCCATACAATCTCTGTATCCCATCATACAATACTCACATACAATCTCTGTATCCCATCATACAATACTCACATACAATCTCTGTATCCCATCATACAATACTCACATACAATCTCTATATCCCTCCATTCCCATCCCCTCATCGCTAGCATGCATAGAGTTAAGGAATGTTGTTAATACTAGCAGTGTTTCACATAATTAATTAAGTATTTATCTGTGTTTAGGGCAAGAGTATGCACGGGGACCCTGCTGCTGCCCTGCTGGAGGTGCTCGATCCTGAACAGAACAACTCGTTTACAGATCAGTATCCCTTTGTCTTTATTCTATATCATTATTACTAGTTACCTTACGGACTGCTGACGTCCCGTCATCAAGTGTGCATTCAATTCTCTGAGAGCACTTATTCTCATTCTGCTTGCTGTCTTCCCCTATCTCACGTTTTTGTTCAAACATAGGGCTGGTATAATATATTTTTGCACCATGGATTGTAGTATTAAGTATGAGAACCTATATTATACTATTTACGGATAATATGGAGTCCTATATTATGCTATTTACGGTAAATGCTGAGTGCTGTATTATGCTATTTACGGTAAATGCTGAGTGCTATATTATGCTATTTACGGTAAATGCTGAGTGCTGTATCATGCTATTTACGGTAAATGTGGAGTCCTGTATTATGCTATTTACGGTAAATGTGGAGTCATGTATTATGCTATTTACGGTAAATGCTGAGTGCTATATTATGCTATTTACGGTAATGTGGAGTGCTGTATTATGCTATTTACGGTAATGTGGAGTGCTGTATTATGCTATTTACGGTAATGTGGAGTGCTGTATTATGCTATTTACGGTAATGTGGAGTGCTGTATTATGCTATTTATGGTAAATGCTGAGTTGCCCATATGAACGACGTCTCCTAGGAGAGATTAGTCATTTTAGAGTTTGGAGGATAGTGCAATGATACAGACAGAGAGCCATTCCAGAGTCTCCTCTGGTTCTTTTATGTGCACGGTGTACAGCACCGACACGAGACCTCGGTTTAAAACCTATCTGAAAGATTGTTATAATTCCTTGGTTCAGGCAGGGGATCGAACCTGCGATCCCTGGATTACCAGTCCATCTTGTCAACCACAGGACTACTGACCCATCTGTTGTAAAGACTGTTGGATAACATTTGTATTTGTAAGCCTACATTCAAACAGGTTTCAAATAAACACCTATCTGCATTGCATAGCTTGTTTATAATGTCTTTATATGTCCTTGACATTTGTCTAGTTATCTGAATGTGCCCTTTGACCTGTCACAGGTTCTATTTATAGCTACAGCTAACAACATGAACACCATTCCTCCAGCATTGTTAGACAGAATGGAGATTATTCATGTACCAGGTATGTTTTAGGATTAAAATGAATTTTTGCATCGGTAACCATTGTAGTCAATTTCTGTTGCTAGGCAATGTCCATGTTATAAACTCTTCTCATCTCCTTTGATATACTCTCAGCTCATCAGAAGCTTGAGAGATGTGAGATTGGAGACAGTAAAATACGTATAATTTACTTGATTGCGAAACAGTTCCTACAACTGTGCCATAAATACTAGCATACTGGCCGAGATGCATCCAGCTTGATGATCCAAGTTAATTACCGGAATGTAATAAATAATACGTAGATAGCATGATTTATGAACCTAAGCTGACACCATGATACCGATGAGTACATACGCGTACAAATAGTGAAACCCCTCTAAACTGGACTTCATCCTGACCGGAGAAAAAGGCCGGTTTGGAGGGGGTTCCGGATTAGAGGAGGGGGTCCAGTTTAGAAGGGTTATACTGTATAGCGAGTCCTACCATTGTTTTTTGTCATCAGCTCTCTTCACATTAGTAACATTATCGACTGGTTTACTGTCGGCTTCAGCGTGACCTTCAAAATAGAGAGAAGTATTGTGTATACAAGGGACAATTTAGTTGATTCCACCATTAGTAACATTATCGACTGGTTTACTGTCGGCTTCAGCGTGACCTTCAAAATAGAGAGACGTATAGTGTATACAAGGGAGAATTTAGTTGATTCCACCATTAGTAACATTATCGACTGGTTTACTGTCGGCTTCAGCGTGACCTTCAAAATAGAGAGACGTATAGTGTATACAAGTGACAATTTAGTTAATTCCACCATTGTTAACATTATTGACTGGTTTACTGTCGGCTTCAGCGTGACCTTCAAAATAGAGAGAAGTATTGTGTATACAAGGGAGAATTTAGTTGATTCCACCATTAGTAACATTATCGACTGGTTTACTGTCGGCTTCAGCGTGACCTTCAAAATAGAGAGACGTATAGTGTATACAAGGGAGAATTTAGTTGATTCCACCATTAGTAACATTATCGACTGGTTTACTGTCGGCTTCAGCGTGACCTTCAAAATAGAGAGACGTATAGTGTATACAAGTGACAATTTAGTTAATTCCACCATTGTTAACATTATTGACTGGTTTACTGTCGGCTTCAGCGTGACCTTCAAAATAGAGAGAAGTATTGTGTATACAAGGGAGAATTTAGTTGATTCCACCATTAGTAACATTATCGACTGGTTTACTGTCGGCTTCAGCGTGACCTTCAAAATTGAGAGACGTATAGTGTATACAAGGGAGAATTTAGTTGATTCCACCATTAGTAACATTATCGACTGGTTTACTGTCGGCTTCAGCGTGACCTTCAAAATAGAGAGACGTATAGTGTATACAAGGGAGAATTTAGTTGATTCCACCATTAGTAACATTATCGACTGGTTTACTGTCGGCTTCAGCGTGACCTTCAAAATAGAGAGAAGTATAATTGACAAGGGACAATTGAGTTCTTCTATATTAAGTTCTATATGGAAAAACTTATCCGGGTCTCCCTGAGCTCACAGTAGGGAGAGAGACTGTTATCCACCTCTCTCAGTTTGTACAAATTTATATTAGCTCGATTGCGAAACAAGTTCTTACAACTTATATTAATATCTCTTGGGAATCCATCACCACGAAGGAGAGAAAAGAGGCAATATGGAATTTAAATGCATTGCCCAAGGGCACAATTGTAACGGCTCCAGTTGGGCTCGAACTTCCTGTATGACTTCCACCTCTTTCTCAAGCCATGAAATTGTTAACTCCATTGTATCCGCATAATTATGCACAACTTAAAGCGACACAACATCGGTGAAAACGCAAATTTCTACAGAATGTATTTTCCTATTATATGTAATAATTTCCCCCCAAATACTAGTATTTGCCTCAAAAACTGAGTATTTCAACTAATAAACAAACGTCGTATACGCGGTTTGTTGACATAACAAAATAATGTAAATTGGGTCGACATCCATTTGTAATACAACTCGTGTATCATGAATAACATGATTTATGGTACAGATTTACCGTTATATTTCACATTTGTGCCTATGCATATTTATTTGTAGACTAATCTTAGTTAAATTATCCATAAACGACATTATCTCGCGTTTAGTATTGACTCCGCTGACAAACACATGTCAATTCAGGAGCCTGGATGACCATTATATGAAATCCTACTTTCAATTTTGAAAGTTTGTATACCATAAAAACACTGTTTATTGGTTCAATGTTATTGTTCGAATGTATAATCGGAAGAATTTGCAGCAGCAATTCATTTAAACGTGAAAAAAGCATTTTATTTGCTTTTTGCGATGTAATGTCGCTTTAAGTTATATCTTCAAAATAGGGAGACATTTTTGGTAGTATTGGAAATGCGGAAATGGCGACCGCCAGCGTGAACCCTGGTAGTTATGGCGAAGTTGGTTCCTCAACCAATACGTTCTTGCTGTATATTCTGTATGAAGAAATGTCTCCGTCGCCTGAAAATAGGGAGAAGCGAGGCAGCTGAGGGAGATTGTTTCTCCCAATTTTCCCTCTAGCTCAAGCCATTGCACATACACACATGTATTTACAGGCTACACACATGAGGAGAAGGCGAACATAGCCATACAACATCTTATACCGAAACAGTTGAAGGAGCATGGTTTGACTGTAGAACAACTGCAGATTCCCGAAGATAGCATCAAGCTAATTAGTAAGACACATACGTCCGTGTATAGCCTCATGACAAACTTGTCTTTAGTCCTTGTATTGCCTCATGACGAACTGGTCTTTAGTCCTTGTATAGCCTCATGACAAACTTGTCTTTAGTCCTTGTATAGCCTCATGACAAACTTGTCTTTAGTCCTTGTATAGCCTCATGACGAACTGGTCTGTAGTCCTTGTATAGCCTCATGATGAACTGGTCTGTAGTCCTTGTATAGCCTCATGATGAACTGGTCTGTAGTCCTTGTATAGCCTCATGATGAACTGGTCTTTAGTCCTTGTATAGCCTCATGACGAACTGGTCTGTAGTCCTTGTATAGCCTCATGATGAACTGGTCTGTAGTCCTTGTATAGCCTCATGATGAACTGGTCTTTAGTCCTTGTATAGCCTCATGACGAACTGGTCTGTAGTCCTTGTATAGCCTCATGATGAACTGGTCTGTAGTCCTTGTATAGCCTCATGACGAACTGGTCTGTAGTCCTTGTATAGCCTCATGACGAACTGGTCTGTAGTCCTTGTATAGCCTCATGATGAACTGGTCTGTAGTCCTTGTATAGCCTCATGATGAACTGGTCTTTAGTCCTTGTATTGCCTCATGACAAACTTGTCTTTAGTCCTTGTATAGCCTCATGACGAACTGGTCTTTAGTCCTTGTATAGCCTCATGACAAACTGGTCTTTAGTCCTTGTAGAGCCTCATGATGAACTGGTCTTTAGTCCTTGTATAGCCTCATGATGAACTGGTCTGTAGTCCTTGTATAGCCTCATGATGAACTGGTCTTTAGTCCTTGTATAGCCTCATGATGAACTGGTCTTTAGTCCTTGTATAGCCTCATGACGAACTGGTCTGTAGTCCTTGTATAGCCTCATGATGAACTGGTCTTTATCCTTGTATAGCCTCATGATGAACTGGTCTTTAGTCCTTGTATAGCCTCATGACGAACTGGTCTGTAGTCCTTGTATAGCCTCATGATGAACTGGTCTTTAGTCCTTGTATAGCCTCATGACGAACTATTCTTTAGTCCTTGTATAGCCTCATGACGAACTGGTCTTTAGTCCTTGTATAGCCTCATGACGAACTGGTCTTTAGTCCTTGTATAGCCTCATGACGAACTGGTCTTTAGTCCTTGTATAGCCTCATGATGAACTGGTCTTTAGTCCTTGTATAGCCTCATGACGAATTGGTCTTTAGTCCTTGTATAGCCTCATGACGAACTGGTCTGTAGTCCTTGTATAGCCTCATGATGAACTGGTCTTTAGTCTTTGTATAGCCTCATGACAAACTAGTCTTTAGTCCTTGTATAGCCTCATGACGAACTGGTCTTTAGTCCTTGTATAGCCTCATGACAAACTGGTCTTTAGTCCTTGTAGAGCCTCATGACGAACTGGTCTTTAGTCCTTGTATAGCCTCATGACGAACTGGTCTTTAGTCCTTGTATAGCCTCATGACGAACTGGTCTTTAGTCCTTGTAGAGCCTCATGTTGCACTGGTCTTTATAAGTTTTATTATGCATTTACTTAAAGTTTAAAGTTTATTTATTTTATACGATTGCGAAGCAAGTTTTAACAAGTTATATTAATCACTCTCGTTGGCGTGGATAAAAGCGTAAATGTGGTCATTCATGTGGAAGGAAACCGGAGTACCCGGAGAAAACCAACCTGTCCGATCTGGCGACCACTGTACCATCTCATTTTATTTAAACACTGGTTAGGCAATAACACATCTTTTTAAAATAAGTATCCATACAGCACTCCACATTACCGTAAATAGCATAATACAGCACTCCACATTACCGTAAATAGCATAATATAGCACTCCACATTACCGTAAATAGCATAATATAGCACTCAACATTTACTGTAAATAGCAAAATACAGCACTCCACATTTACCGTAAATAGCATAATACAGCACTCAGCATTTACTGTAAATAGCATAATACAGCACTCCACATTTACCGTAAATAGCATAATACAGCACTCCACATTACCGTAAATAGCATAATACAGCACTCAGCATTTACCGTAAATAGCATAATACAATACTCCACATTACCGTAACTAGCATAATACAGCACTCCACATTACCGTAAATATTGTA
Organism: Archivesica marissinica; assembly: GCA_014843695.1. Lineage (NCBI taxonomy): Eukaryota > Metazoa > Mollusca > Bivalvia > Venerida > Vesicomyidae > Archivesica > Archivesica marissinica. The sequence goes on along the minus strand of CM026395.1, from coordinate 29,860,065 downwards.
ATACAGTACTCCACATTACCGTAAATAGCATAATACAGCACTCAGCATTTACCGTAAATAGCATAATACAGGACTCCACATTTACCATAAATCGTATAATACAGCTCTCCACATTACCATAAATATTGTAATACAGTACTCCACATTACCGTAAATAGCATAATACAGGACTCCACATTTACCGTAAATAGCATAATACAGCTCTCCACATTTACCATAAATAGCATAATACAGCACTCCACATTACCATAAATAGCATAATATAGGACTCCACATTTACCGTAAATAGCATAATACAGGCCTCCACATTACCGTAAATAGCATAATACAGCTCTCCACATTTACCATAAATAGCATAATACAGCACTCAGCATTTACCGTAAATAGCATAATACAGCACTCCACATTACCATAAATAGCATAATACAGCTCTCCACATTTACCATAAATAGTATAATACAGCACTCGGCATTTACTGTAAATAGCATAATACAGGACTCCACATTTACCATAAATAGCATAATACAGGACTCCACATTTACCATTAATAGCATAATACAGCACTCAGCATTTACCGTAAATAGCATAATACAGCACTCCACATTACCATAAATAGCATAATACAGCTCTCCACATTTACCATAAATAGTATAATACAGCACTCAGCATTTACTGTAAATAGCATAATACAGCACTCCACATTACCATAAATAGCATAATACAGGACTCCACATTTACCGTAAATAGCATAATACAGGCCTCCACATTACCGTAAATAGCATAATACAGCTCTCCACATTTACCGTAAATAGCATAATACATGTAGTATAAGATAGAGATGTGGTCATTTACTTAGAATGAACTGTACAGTGAGATATTCTAAGATTACAGTTTTCTCGAAAATTGCCGGGCTGCATGACATGGCCGATAATTTTTAGAACCGACTCTGATGGATCTGGTACTTTCAGGTGCATTCTATAAGTTTGCGGATTGGTGTGTTTACAGTTATGCCCATCTCCGGTTGTTATAAGCTTATATAATTACCCAATGATCACCGTTCATAACCCAATGAACCACAAAATTCTTCTTCTCTCAATCTATCCAAGGTGATTAGTAATGCACGATTATGTAAAAATATAGTCTATTCCAACAGTATAGGAACATGTACTGTATAAAGTATTCTGTACGGTATGGATGACAAATCCAAATCTTGTTTTGCAATTTGTAATATTTTACATGTAATTGTTACATTTGAATGTTCTTTTTGTTACATCAAGGAAAATGTCAGTTTTCTGCACCTAACTTGTTCATAAAAACCAAAAAATGTAGGAAATGTCAGTTTTCTGCACCTAACTTGTTCATAAAAACCAAAAAATGTAGGAAATGTCAGTTTTCTGCACCTAACTTGTTCATAAAAACCAAAAAATGTAGGAAATGTCAGTTTTCTGCACCTAACTTGTTCATAAAAACCAAAAAATGTAGGAAATGTCAGTTTTCTGCACCTAACTTGTTCATAAAAACCAAAAAATGTAGGAAATGTCAGTTTTCTGCACCTAACTTGTTCATAAAAACCAAAAAATGTAGGAAATGTCAGTTTTCTGCACCTAACTTGTTCATAAAAACCAAAAAATGTAGGAAATGTCAGTTTTCTGCACCTAACTTGTTCATAAAAACCAAAAAATGTAGGAAATGTCAGTTTTCTGCACCTAACTTGTTCATAAAAACCAAAAAATGTAGGAAATGTCAGTTTTCTGCACCTAACTTGTTCATAAAAAAACTTTTGGTTTACGTACCAATCATAAATTCTTCGGATTCCACATATCAATCACAAATTCTTCGGATTCCACATATCAATGATAAATTCTGCGGATTGTGTAAATTTACTTTAAGGATATCGATTTTGCAATGTGACCCGAAAGTTTGTAAATGGTGGTCTACTAAATGGTAAACATTCTACGGCTGTAAACACTAAGGTAAACATGTGAATGATGTTTTATTTTCCCAATTCAGGTAAATAAATGCATAATGAGATGCTAACCGATTTAATATATTCTATAAAAATAACAGTCAATATAAGAAAAAGTAAAGTTTATATTAAGGTTTATGTTAATATACTATTATATCAACATACAAACGGTAGCCATTTAGCTATCATGCAGTGGATAAGTAGTCGCCATATTTATCCCACCTCCATAGATATTACTGGGACTACATAGAGATTTAGGTTACCGGTAATATACTATTATATCTCCATACAAATGGCAGCCATTTAGCTACCATGCAGTGGATAAGTAGTCGCCATATCTATCCCACCTCTATAGATATTACTGGGACTACATGAGATTCTGGCCTTTATTATGAACATTGGTTTGGCTACTACTTTGTCAATTTATGTCGTATTGGTAATGGCGTCAAGAGGTGCTTCTATGAGGGAAAGGGTTATGAACATTGGTTTGGCTACTACATTGTCAATGTATGTCGTATTGGTAATGGCGTCAAGAGCTGCTTCTATGAGGGAAAGGGTTATGAACATTGGTTTGGCTACTACTTGTCAATTTATGTCGTACTGGTAATGGCGTCAAGAGGTGTTTCTATGAGGGAAAGGGTTTATGAACATTGGTTTGGCTACTACATTGTCAATGTATGTCGTATTGGTAATGGCGTCACGAGCTGCTTCTATGAGGGAAAGTGTTATGAACATTGGTTTGGCTACTACTTGTCAATTTATGTCATACTGGTAATGGCGTCAAGAGGTGCTTCTATGAGGGAAAGGGTTTATGAACATTGGTTTGGCTACTACATTGTCAATGTATGTCGTATTGGTAATGGCGTCAAGAGCTGCTTCTATGAGGGAAAGGGTTATGAACATTGGTTTGGCTACTACTTGTCAATTTATGTCGTACTGGTAATGGCGTCAAGAGGTGTTTCTATGAGGGAAAGGGTTATGTACATTGGTTTGGCTACTACTTGTCAATTTATGTCGTACTGGTAATGGCGTCAAGAGGTGTTTCTATGAGGGAAAGGGTTTATGAACATTGGTTTGGCTACTACATTGTCAATATATGTCGTATTGGTAATGGTGTCAAGAGGTGCTTCTATGAGGGAAAGGGTTATGAACAGTGGTTTGGCTACTACATTGTCAATGTATGTCGTATTGGTAATGGTGTCAAGAGGTGCTTCTATGAGGGAAAGGGTTCATTTATTTAAGCTTTCGTCTCTCTTAAGCCGATATCTTTTATGCAGCCATTCTTCCTGTACCAATGTCTTTATGTTGTAGTTTCAAGATATACTCGGGAGTCGGGTGTGAGAGCCCTGGAAAGGAAGCTGGCAGGCTTGTGTCGAGCAGTAGCTGTGAGGGTAGCAGAAAATGTATACCAGTCTAAACAGGGGAAGCTGGACAGCCCATACTCCAAGCAGGACAGAGTGAACAGTGATAGCCAATCAGAATCTCTGTCCCAAGATGCAACAACACTAGCGCATCCGCCAGAAATGCCGATAGTAATTGATGAAGTTGCTATTGAAGATATTCTTGGTGTAAGAATTTTGACCATTTTTTGTCAAAGCTCAGTGCTTTTACAGCCATTTTGAAATACATAGCTTTGGCTTCTAGAGTACATTGTGCTGTGTCTGATAGTCACATTGAAGTACATAGCTTTCGTTTCTAGAGTACATTGTACTGTGTCTGATAGTCACATTGAAGTACATAGCTTTGGCTTCTAGAGTACATTGTGCTGTGTCTGATAGTCACATTGAAGTACATAGCTTTCGTTTCTAGAGTACATTGTACTGTGTCTGATAGTCACATTGAAGTACATAGCTTTCGTTTCTAGAGTACACTGTGCTGTGTCCGATAGCCACATTGAAGTAAGTACGTGGCTTTGACTTCTAGAATGATTGTAAGAAATTAGCTAAAATACAAAAGTACATCCAACCATGGAGGAATACGAAACTCAAGAAGTGACAGAGAAAATGCCATCTTCCAAAACTCAAGCAGCGACAGAGAAACTGCCATCTTCCAAAACTCAAGCAGCGACAGAGAAACTGCCATCTTCCAAAACTCAAGCAGCGACAGAGAAACTGCCATCTTCCAAAACTCAACCAGCGACAGAGAAACTGCCATCTTCCAAAACTCAACCAGCGACAGAGAAACTGCCATCTTCCAAAACTCAACCAGCGACAGAGAAACTGCCATCTTCCAAAACTCAACCAGCGACAGAGAAACTGCCATCTTCCAAAACTCAAGCAGTGACACAGAAAATGCCATCTTCCAAAACTCAAGCAGCGACACAGAAAATGCCATCTTCCAAAACTCAAGCAGCGACACAGAAACTGCCATCTTCCAAAACTCAAGCAGCGACAGAGAAACTGCCATCTTCCAAAACTCAAGCAGTGACAGAGAAAATGCCATCTTCCAAAACTCAAGCAGCGACAGAGAAAATGCCATCTTCCAAAACTCAAGCAGTGGTGGAAAAAATGCCATCTTCCAAAACTCAATCACTCAAATGCTCCATGAAAGTCATCGGCCCTACAGATTAGAGCATTTTTCTCCGTGACAGAAATGATTGATTACGTGGTAAGCTGTATTGATGTGTTGTATTTAACATGTATTACAGCAACCTGTGTATGAAAGTGAAGTTGCTCAGAGACTGATTCAACCCGGAGTA
>CM026395.1:29827901-29850401 GCA_014843695.1 Archivesica marissinica | reverse complement strand
TAATATAATATAACGATGAAAATACGTGAAATCTATTCTAGGTATATACTAACGAATTTCAGAACTTATTGTATTAGTGAGTCAATAGTTTTGGGTGTAAAATAGAAAATGGTTAATATTTAAAGGAATATGTCGTATATTTACATGAATAATTCAGGGTTCCCGTCTGTAAGTCATCAGAGAAGAATTCTGTTCATCTAGTCACACAGTTTAAGATTTCAGATTGTTGTCTTGTCAGAGATAAGTAGTAATTTTTCCAAACATTTCTCTGAACTAACACAGGTTTGACTGTAATGTCCCTGTATATGTTTACAATCCTCTGGATTGGGTTTACCATACATGTATATTTGGCAGGTTGGTGGCATCAAGGAGAAGGTTCTAGCAGCTCACAGGGCAGGAATCAGGAGGATAATCTTGCCGAAACGAAACGAAAAAGATTTACAAGAAATTCCAAATAATGTCAAGGTAAAATGCATGCAAATAAATATCTTTGACAGCTCTTGTCAGAGTATCAATGGAGTTATCTAACTTTAATAGCACACAGTTTGAGATGGTATGTATTGTTAATGCCGTATTCTAACACGACTTGATATTTTGTTGCTATGAACAAAGAACAAATCTACCGTTGTTAAATCTGCAATAAACCGCGGCTACGGCTGTTGTATTTTGCTCCCTCTGTAAACAACTTATTTATGGACGTAAATATGCACAACTTTTAACACTTTTACATTGGAATAGAATACAGCGATTGGGCAGGATTTGTAATGTTAATAACCAGCCATACAGGAAATATAGTGTTGATAGCTGGAGGAGGATTTCCAGAACCAGTGGAATACAGAAAATATTTTACAAGGAGGTATTTTGTAAAGGTGGCCATCAGCCAAATAACAAACAAGGAGACAAAATAACACACACATTTATTTGTTTCTAGCATTATATTAGGTCTTGTTATATTGAAATAATATTTGTCTTGCCGTTGTTTATCGGCAAATAAATCACTGTTTACCAAAACTTGTATATTACAAACTTCTCCCTTGTATACTATAAACTTCTCCCTTGTATACTATAAACTTCTCCCTTGTATACTATAATCTTCTCCCTTGTATACTATAAAATTATTAACTTCTCCCTTGTATACTATAAAACTATTAACTTCTCCCTTGTATACTATAAACTTCTCCCTTGTATGCTATAAACTTCTCCCTTGTATACTATAAAACTATTAACTTCTCCCTTGTATACTATAAACTTCTCCCTTGTATACTATAAAATATTACTTCTCCCTTGTATACTATAAAACTATTAACTTCTCCCTTGTATACTATAAACTTCTCCCTTGTATACTATTAACTTCTCCCTTGTATACTATAAACTTCTCCCTTGTATACTATTAACTTCTCCCTTGTGTACTATAAACTTCTCCCTTGTATACTATTAACTTCTCCCTTGTATACTATAAACTTCTCCCTTGTATACTATTAACTTCTCCCTTGTGTACTATAAACTTCTCCCTTGTGTACTATAAACTTCTCCCTTGTGTACTATAAACTTCTCCCTTGTGTACTATACACTTCTCCCTTGTATACTATAAACTTCTCCCTTGTGTACTATAAACTTCTCCCTTGTGTACTATAAACTTCTCCCTTGTGTACTATACACTTCTCCCTTGTATACTATAAACTTCTCCCTTGTATACTATAAACTTCTCCCTTGTGTACTATACACTTCTCCCTTGTGTACTATACACTTCTCCCTTGTGTACTATAAACTTCTCCCTTGTGTACTATACACTTCTCCCTTGTGTACTATAAACTTCTCCCTTGTGTACTATAAACTTCTCCCTTGTGTACTATACACTTCTCCCTTGTATACTATAAACTTCTCCCTTGTGTACTATAAACTTCTCCCTTGTGTACTATAAACTTCTCCCTTGTGTACTATACACTTCTCCCTTGTGTACTATAAACTTCTCCCTTGTATACTATAAACTTCTCCCTTGTGTACTATACACTTCTCCCTTGTGTACTATTAACTTCTCCCTTGTATACTATAAACTTCTCCCTTGTGTACTATACACTTCTCCCTTGTATACTATAAACTTCTCCCTTGTGTACTATAAACTTCTCCCTTGTGTACTATACACTTCTCCCTTGTATACTATAAACTTCTCCCTTGTATACTATAAACTTCTCCCTTGTGTACTATTAACTTCTCCCTTGTATACTATAAACTTCTCCCTTGTGTACTATACACTTCTCCCTTGTATACTATACACTTCTCCCTTGTGTACTATAAACTTCTCCCTTGTGTACTATACACTTCTCCCTTGTATACTATAAACTTCTCCCTTGTATACTATAAACTTCTCCCTTGTGTACTATTAACTTCTCCCTTGTATACTATAAACTTCTCCCTTGTGTACTATACACTTCTCCCTTGTATACTATACACTTCTCCCTTGTGTACTATACACTTCTCCCTTGTGTACTATACACTTCTCCCTTGTGTACTATACACTTCTCCCTTGTGTACTATACACTTCTCCCTTGTGTACTATACACTTCTCCCTTGTGTACTATACACTTCTCCCTTGTGTACTATACACTTCTCCCTTGTGTACTATAAACTTCTCCCTATTACAATGGTCTAGCTGAAGCCCTGGGTCCTGCATTTTCATCAAACTATATTAAAAGTATTGTTGTACATCTATTTTTTTCTGGGATCCTTCGGTGGCTGAGTGGTTACGGTCAACTCACTTGCCTCTCACTGCTGTAGGTTTGAATCCCACTGGGAGTGTCAAATTATTTCATGTGAGGAAGCTATGCAGCTGGTTTGCGGTAGGTCTGTGGTTCTACCTGGGTGCCCATCAGTGTCAGTAATACTGCTCAGAGGGGAACCCGGGTTCTTCCACCAATAATAGCCGGAGAGTTGGCACTTGTCCTAAGCCATTGGTGCGACTTTACACCCCAAAATAAAAAACAAATTATTTTCTTCCTTCCAGATGGAACTGACATTTATATTTGCTGAGGAACTAGACGATGTACTGAGAGCAGCATTCGAGGACGCACTGCCTTCCTTGGAACCGGCCATTTCCAGCAAATTGTGATTGAATCTAAATATAGATACTCAAACACAAACCACAATTAACTGTGATAGAAACCGACAGATGTTCCCAACATAATGTGATTAACTGGGAACCAGCAAGTTGTGATTGTAACATAATCGAAATCATGAAACCAGTCAATATTGTGATTGACCAGGAACCAGTAACTGTCATTTTTTAATAGTCCTGGAACCGGCCGGCCACACTGTGATTTGCCAATGATTGTGCAACATAACAATAATCAACTGATGATAGATCGGTGGATGGTGACACTTAATGATAGAACTATATGTACAGTGTACGGTGACACTTAATGATAAAACTAGCTGTAACCAAAAGATTGTAATTGGAAACAAAGATATTGTAGAATCAGTTCTATTATATTCCTGGATCCAATTTCTGTTTCCAGCCGACTGTTTAAAGCCAGGAAGCACTTGGATGTCTTCAAGCCAGGAGACACATGTATGACTGGTAGGGGTGTCACGATATACCGGTATATCGTGATATTAGGATCCGCGATAAAATATCGCGATATTAAAATTGAATACCGATATTGAGCGGTATTTATCTACTAGGGCTGTAACGATTAAATCCGATTCCGCGCCGCCGATTCTATACTCAATCCAAGTCCCGTCATTTTCGATTCAATTCCGAATGCCGACTTAAACGTATTCAGCGATAAACGCCGAGTTAGTTGAATACAAACAGTAAACTAAAACAAACAATCTGATTGGCTGAATTTATTCTATTTATCCAATCAATGAGCCCGTTAAAACTTATGAAAGGTCTGTTTATCAAAATGGCGTCTGCCATTACTAAATAATGCACTTAACGTTTGAATAAAAGTAAACCAAAAGACAATAATAATAAATGTGACTTGCAAGTGTTGTTCATATGTAGTAGGAACTAGGATTATACACCAGTAAATTAATTTGCTCTGAAGCCAGACTGCCCTAGGGTCTCGGTATTAAGCAACACTGAATAAATCGGTATGCTTCTTAGAAAGTAATCTGTAAAAATAATAATGGATCAAATCGGCACATAAAGAATCAAATCAAATCAGATCGAGCTTCTGGTGGATCGTTGCAGCCCTATTTATTATCTATGAGGGGTGGCATCGGTTTTTCATGACTTCACTATAAAAACGAGTTTTTGTCCTGACAATTTTACAGCATAGCTACCGTCAAGTAAAAGGTTATATGCAGGGGATCAGCTTTTTTATACTCGACTCGATCGCTTCAACCGGTGCTTATATATTCACCGTTCTCTGAAACATTTTCTAGTCGATTTAAGTTGTTATTTTATTCAGTGTTTTGTTGTTTCTCAAGTTAATAAATACTGTTGAATGAGATAGTGTCTTAAAATGTGTGTAAAGTAATCCGTGTCATCTTATTAAATACTCTTAATAGAAAAAAATATAATCACAATGCATGAAAAATTAATAGGCAATATATCGCGATAAATATCGCGATATTTGATAAATATCACAATATATCGCGATATGGGTTGCTGATATCGTGACACCCCTATAATGACTGGCATCAAGCAAAGAATCACTTGACGTGGAAAATAAATGGGGTTACTCCGAAAGGGGGCCTGAAAAAAGAAAAGAAAAAAGGAACACTTGACTGACATCAAGCCAAGACACACTTGCCTGGCATCTAGCCAAGACACACTTGCCTGGCATCTAGCCAAGACACACTTGCCTGGCATCAAGCCAAGACACACTTGCCTGGCATCAAGCCAAGACACACTTGCCTGGCATCTAGCCAAGACACACTTGCCTGGCATCTAGCCAAGACACACTTGCCTGGCATCAAGCCAAGACACACTTGCCTGGCATCTAGCCAAGACACACTTGCCTGGCATCTAGCCAAGAAACAATTGACTTCCATCAAACCAAGAAGCACTTGACTTCCATCAAACCAAGAAGCACTTGACTTCCATCAAACCAAGAAGCACTTGACTTCCATCAAACCAAGAAGCACTTGACTTCCATCAAAACCAAGAAGCACTTGACTTCCATCAAACCAAGAAGCACTTGACTTCCATCAAACCATGAAGCACTTGACTTCCATCAAACCATGAAGCACTTGACTTCCATCAAACCAAGAAGCACTTGACTTCCATCAAACCAAGAAGCACTTGACTTCCATCAAACCAAGAAGCACTTGACTTCCATCAAACCAAGAAGCACTTGACTTCCATCAAACCAAGAAGCACTTGACTTCCATCAAACCATGAAGCACTTGACTTCCATCAAACCAAGACGCACTTGACTTCCATCAAACCATGAAGCACTTGACTTCCAACAAACCATGAAGCACTTGACTTCCATCAAGCCAAGAAACAATTGACTTCCATCAAACCAAGAAACACTTGACTTCCAACAAACCATGAAACACTTGACTTCCAACAATACCATGAAACACTTGACTTCCAACAATACCATGAAGCACTTGACTTCCATCAAACCATGCAGCACTTGACTTCCATCAAACCATGAAGCACTTGACTTCCATCAAACCATGACAAACTACAAACCATGAACACTTGACTTCCATCAAACCATGAAGCACTTGACTTCCATCAAACCATGAAGCACTTGACTTCCATCAAACCATGAAGCACTTGACTTCCATCAAACCATGAAGCACTTGACTTCCATCAAACCATGAAGCACTTGACTTCCATCAAACCATGAAACACTTGACTTCCATCAAACCATGAAGCACTTGACTTCCATCAAACCATGAAGCACTTGACTTCCATCAAACCATGACACACTTGACTTCCATCAAACCATGAAGCACTTGACTTCCATCAAACCATGAAGCACTTGACTTCCATCAAACCATGAAGCACTTGACTTCCATCAAACCATGAAACACTTGACTTCCATCAAACCATGAAGCACTTGACTTCCATCAAACCATGAAGCACTTGACTTCCATCAACACTTGACTTCCATCAAACCATGACACACTTGACTTCCACCAAACCATGAAGCACTTGACTTCCATCAAACCATGAAGCACTTGACTTCCATCAAACCATGAAACACTTGACTGTCATCAAACCATGAAACACTTGACTTCCATCAAACCATGAAGCACTTGACTTCATCAACACTTGACTTCCATCAAACCATGAAACACTTGACTTCCATCAAACCATGAAACACTTGACTATCATCAAACCAAGAAACACTTGACTTCCATCAAACCATGAAGCACTTGACTTCCATCAAACCATGACACTTGACTTCCATCAAACCATGAAACACTTGACTTCCATCAAACCATGACACACTTGACTTCCATCAAACCATGAAACACTTGACTTCCATCAAACCATGAAGCACTTGACTTCCATCAAACCATGAAGCACTTGACTTCCATCAAACCATGAAACACTTGACTTCCATCAAACCATGAAACACTTGACTTCCATCAAACCATGAAACACTTGACTTCCATCAAACCATGAAGCACTTGACTATCATCAAATCATGAAACACTTGACTTCCATCAAACCATGAAACACTTGACTATCATCAAACCATGAAACACTTGACTTCCATCAACACTTGACTTCCATCAAACCATGACACACTTGACTTCCATCAAACCATGAAACACTTGACTTCCATCAACACTTGACTTCCATCAAACCATGAAACACTTGACTTCCATCAAACCATGAACCACTTGACTTCCATCAAACCATGAAACACTTGACTTCCATCAAACCATGAAACACTTGACTTCCATCAAACCATGAAACACTTGACTTCCATCAACACTTGACTTCCACCAAACCATGAAACACTTGACTTCCATCAAACCATGAACCACTTGACTTCCATCAAACCATGAAACACTTGACTTCCATCAAACCATGAAACACTTGACTTCCATCAAACCATGAAACACTTGACTTCCATCAAACCATGAAACACTTGACTTCCATCAAACCATGACACACTTGACTTCCATCAAACCATGAAGCACTTGACTTCCATCAAACCATGACACACTTGACTTCCATCAAACCATGAAGCACTTGACTTCCATCAAACCATGAAGCACTTGACTTCCATAAGCACTTGACTTCCATCAAACCATGAAACACTTGACTTCCATCAAACCATGAAGCACTTGACTTCCATCAAACCATGAAGCACTTGACTATCACTTTAAACCATGAAGATACAAGATACAAAATTTATTTTGAGTCGGCATGATTAAATAATGAACATTAGCTATGCATAGCTATTAACCGACATGATAAACATATAGTATAAGTTTAACAAATGTATATATACCTGAAATGAAGAAAGTATTTGAGATGTCTAGCATTTTAAACTCAAATGATTAATAAATAACTTGTAAATTAGATTATAACTTAGCGCAAGGCAAGCATGCTCCAGTTTACAAGGGGTAGCAAATATAATTATAAATCAAAGCATAAAAACATAAACAGCTAGGATGCACAAATATGCCATACATATGCAAACCAGGAATTAAAATTGTAATACATGCAGCATATTATATAAGACATTATGACATTAAGCTATACAAGCAACTTAAATCAACAATAAAACTAACCATTATCAATACAGAAGTAGCAGTGGCAGCTATCTCCCCTCCAGGCGCCGACCAGGCTCCGAAACTGATTGAAGTTTGTTTCTTCCCGAAAGTGTTGGGGTAAAGTGTTCCAGAGCTTGGCAGCGCTGTAGCGGAAAGAGCTTAAACCATAGCTACTCGTTCTCACCTGTGGCACTGCAGCAGTGTTGGTATAGCTAAAAGAATATGAGCTGTTTTTAATATTTAAAAGATCATGTAGATACGATGGAGTTTGTTTAAAAATAATTTTATAACTTTCAAGTGCCATGTATCGCATACAACGAACTTTTAGTGTTGGTAATTGAGATTTTTCTAAAAGGGATACATAGCTAGATTTGTAATCATATATAAATTTGAGAGCTCTCTTGAATTTTTTCTATCTTCTTGGTGTTTACCTCACCACAGAAGTGCCATGTCAGAGGACAATAATTAAAATTGGACATGATAAAAGAGTAATATATATTGAGCTTACCTAGCTTACAAAGATATTTACCTATTCTTTTTAAAACATTCAACTGTCTGGATGCCTTTTTACAAACATTGGACACATGGCTATTAAAATTTAACTTAAAATCAAGTGTAACGCCTAAAAGCTTCACTTCTTCATCACATAAAACTTCATTATTATCTAAATTAAAAGAAATATTACATTTTCTGGTCTTGGAGCCTATGGCAATGGCTTGAAATTTATCAGGGTTAGCCTGCATCTTATTGTCGGAGAACCATTTAATAAGTGGTAGGCTATCAGTTTCTAGATTTGATTTAACTGTATCTATGTTATGGTGCGCGCATGATAATGTGTTATCATCAGCATAATTGTAAAGATCACAGTTGTTGACATAGCTAAAAATATCATTAATAAATATGTTGAATAAAACAGGGCCTAAGATGGATCCCTGAGGCACACCTTTGTATATGCATTTAAAATCACTTTTTACTTTTCCTATCTTTACGCATTGTTCTCTATTACTTAAATAACTGTTAATGAGGCTGAGGGCATTTTCGGATACACCATAACATTTTAGTTTCAGAAGAAGAAGATCGTGAGGTAAACAATCGAATGCTTTCGATAAATCCATCAAAATCGCTGCCACATATTTGTTATCATCTAGAGCCTGCTTCCAATCCTCGATAACTTTTAAAAGTGTAGTTTGACACCCGTAACCTGGCTTAAAAGATGATAAAAATACGTTAAAATGATTGTTAAAAAAGTTTACTAGTTGCACATTCATGGCCCTTCCAAAAATGTTGGATATAACTGGCAATATGCTAACTGGTCTATAGTTACCTTTTGTGAGTGTACTATTCTTTTTATGGAGTGGAGTAACTTGTGCAACCTTTAAACTGTTGGGAAATACTGAAGATGAGAAAGATTTATTAATCAACATTGTAAGTGGGCCTTGAATTGAACATTTACCAAGTTTTATAAGTTTGGATGAAATATTATCATGTCCAGTAGCCTTTTTAGTACATAGTTTATCAATTTGTTTAGTAATAAAAGTCTCAGACACAGGTTCAAAGTTCAAAGTCAAGTTGCACACGTTATTCCTCTCTATACTTTCTATGCTAGGGTGAGTATTATTAACCTCTATAGAGTCATTGCCAATAGTTTTAGCAACATTTATAAAAAAAGGTGTTAAAAACTGTGCAGACTTCCTTTTGATCGGTAATAAGATTGTCTTGTTCACATACAATTGTATCTTTCTGTGTGTTGCATCCTTTATTTGTTAAAAGGGTTTTACAGTAGGCCAACAATTTGATGATTTACAACCTCCAACACATCTATCAATAAAATATTTATTTAGGGATTTTCTCTTTAAATTGGTTACTAAATTTCTTTGTTTTCTGAATTGTTCAAAACATTTGGAATTTCTGTTAGAGTTGAACTTATTAAAATGCATTCTCTTTTTGTATATTGCTTGTTTCAATTCTTTATTCATATATGGTAGAGGCTGATGTAACATTTTCTTCCTTTTTACTGGAGCATGCTTATCTGCAATGTTCAGGATACTATCACTAAATTTATCATAAATAGCATTTGTATCTTGTGAGTTAAACACTTGACTCCCCTCAAATCGTACCCCACGGACAAGAACTGTCACAATAAAACATTAATACCATAAAGAATATGAACACAGTTTCAATGAATAATAGTTTAATTTGTTGTAAGCGACTTGGTGTCGACTGCACAAATACATTCGTATATAATCATTATCAATATAAACACAACGTTTCCACTCATCTTATTGAGTTAAAGGCCTGCAGGTTGACCTATATTTGACCTTAAACACACGAGGAATAGCGGTACAAATCTGACGGTCGACGCACTAAACACACGAGGAATAGCGGTACAAATCTGACGGTCGACGCACATCGTATTTGCCACATGCGAGGCCCTGCATGGTATACATCTAATACATGAGCACCACTTATATCTATTATGACCCACGTACATATCAGAGGTTATAAATTGCTGAAATTGAAGTTCTGTATTTTTATAGTACTTACAACTGGTATAAACAATTCAACTCCACTTATGGCCCAAATAAGGCTGGTTGCGCGGGTTAGGCAGCCAGTTCCTGCATTGCTGTACCACACATTCAGGCATCAGTTCCCTCTTATGCCAAGTACAGTCTCCTCTTCTAGCCGCTACTTTTCTCTCTATATATCTGACATCTTTCCATGCGCCACAATTATATAGCATTGCCCAAAACCTCCTATATAGAAGCTTTCTCTCATGTGAATTTAGATTATGCGGTGGACGATTATTACCAGGCCACCAAAGTTGTTTGTTCTGTTCATTTAGTATGCAAGGGGAACACAAGCACAGTGGACACTCAGCAACACCTTCAGCATGCTGAGGCATAGGGGGAGGTACGTAAGCAGCCTCTGCAACGGGCATGGCGGTGGCTGTTTCTTCTATTTCCATCTCTACGTTCCAGTTCTTATTTTGCAAGAAAGTCAGCAATTCTTTTCTCTGCTCATCAGTTACATACATTGTTATTTTACTCAATGGCATCTTGTAGAAATCGGCAGAATATGTGTAATACTCGTATGTTCAAGAGATTATAATTATAATATTATACATGTACTCATAGCATTCACTGTGATTATTATGTAGCATCAATATCGGTAAACACACACTGACACAGAGAAATATTTAAAATATAACAGAAAACTTGCGAATAATACTGTAGATATATAATTAAATGAAGTATGAAGGTTACCATATAACGAACACATATAGTTTATTCATATAAATACATACATATTATATACATACATATTTGATTAGGTCAACACATGAATTGAATTTTGAATTAGATTGCACAGATCACAACCATAGCGCACATTATACATGCATACAAATTATCAGTCTCAGTGATTACGCTACGGCTGATGAGGCACCTACATAACATGTAATCTATGTCCCTGGGCTGATCTGGATTATGTAGTTTGAATACTCATAACTATCAATTTTCTTTACAATCAATTATATACGTTTACTTAAATTGTCAGGGCCTCATTTTGACTAATTCTCAGCTCACAGAGTGATCGTGCATATTAACCGTTAGAAAATACCTACATACGCCAAATTATACTGAATGTACTGCTACATTGTTGATACAAGCCACTAATCACATGGAACAGGTAGTAAAGTATAAATCTTTACAATTGGACGGGGTCAAACTGCAGGCCTTTAACTGTCATTAACAGTTAGTCACATGTCTAACATGAATATAATATCATGATGTCATATGTACACCGAACCGATTGAAAAAACCCAGTGATTTTCTATCTAATCAACTTATAACTATCCTGCCTCGAAATCCGTTCAGTGTATAATTTTATTTACAAAATGGAACACACACCTGAAATACAAGTGTTAAAACTTAAAATAAATTTTTTTCTACGGACATGTTGACAGTCGAGTGACCAAGCGCTGAACACAGGGATTCGGCACGTTTGGGGGTACTAGTATATATATATAAGTACAGGGATTCTACTCTGTGGGATGTCAGATTTCGCATCGATCAGTAAAATGGCCCTATCTGAAACAATTTTGTACAAAGCTGTCCAAATATAACGCCTATCCCGAGTCTTTATATTGTTCTTCAAATAAAATACAACTTTAAGCTGCATGCATGTATACTTTGCAAACAATTGCCACATACATTGGCCATAGCAGGTCACATTTCCATACTAGGACACGGGTTCTGTCAGCAACAACAACAAATCTTCGACGGGAGAGTTTTAACTGTGAATAACATTATCAATAAAATGTGTTTCCACTAACCTGTATGTTTATTCGGCAAAAATGTACGCCAAAAAGAGATTTCGTAGCATTTTCAATTTGTTTTGAAAAATTCTAAAGCGGCGCAATTCGCGTTGAAACGAGCGTTCTGATTGGATTATGATTGTTCTTCATATATAAAAAAAACATCTTGTTACATTCTAATAATCAATTAATTACATCAAAATCACATGTAATGCCAATTACATTTCAATTACTTTACCATCACAATGTATGTTTGAATGTTTTATGTCTACATTGTACAGTATACATACAGAGTATTATAAGATTTAATTGAAGCAAAAAATAATGTGACTGTATACTCAGGTTAATAGATGGATAATGATTTTCAGAAAACGGGTAGATTTAATATAAAGCAATAACCAACTGAAATTTATTGATAAATAATTATATGAAGATATATTTTGCGTTAGGATATGAATGAAGTTCTCTTTGTACTGTTTGTTCAAGTGTGAAAACTGTTGCAACGTTAACTGTTTTGTGTGTTTCTGAAATAGGGTATTATAGTTAATATCGAGCAATAATCTAATGGATTTATTAACAAATCATAATCTGAAGATAAAGACAGCAATGTTATCATCATCTGTTGAATGATCGTTACAGGCGCTCATACATTAAACACACCCCTTGTTCTAACAAGAACGTCAATCTAACAGAGTATACGCCCCCAAGAGGTCACTCACATAAATGTTGTATATATATATACTAGTATATCTAATGTGTGTGTTCACAGACGGATATGTAGTCCAGTGGTAACATGCTGGACTGGTAATCCAGGGATCACAGGTTCGATCCCCCGTCTGACCCTAATAACATTAACAGTCTTTCAGATGGGACGTTAAACCGAGGTCTCGTGTCGGTGCTTTACACTGTGCACGTAAAAGAACCAGAGGAGATTCTGGAATGGGTCTCTGTCTGTATCTTGCACTATCCTCCAAAATCTAAAATAACTAATCTCTTCAGGAGGCGTCGCTCATATGGGCAACCGGTAGCGACGATAAAAAAATGTAAAACACACAAGATAAAGTTTGCCTTAAGGTATGAATGCAGTTCTCTTTGTATCACTGTTTTTTTATTGTTACAAACAAACAAACACTTTATTTCACCCAGGTATTTTTCAATACATAAGGGGATTTTACAAAATAGAAATCAGAAATAATATAAAAGTTATTCCCGGTTTGTTTGCTGAAAAAGAAGATAGATATTGAGACGTTATGTACATGGGGGGTCAGAATTTGAAACATTTACACCCCATCAATTATAACTACAGAAAACTAAATCCTATATACATGTATAGGATAAAGTTGGAACTTAGATCAAACAAAAGAAATGTATACAGTACTACTTTGCACATGCGCCAAGGGTTTATCTATAATTAGTGGCGTAATTTCGTCAGAAGATGATTGATGACACGTGTTTTCATTGACTGATCGCTTAGTAATTTTAATACGACTATCAGCCGTCAATGAATATGCGCAATAGTGCTCTCATACAATCATCAGCATTTTATGATATCATTTTGATTGTAAGCTTATTTTAGGTTAGATTAGCGTAGGCTATTCAGATTTATCATGTGTTGTTTACAAATACATGTATGTATATACATATGTTATATCATACTATATTATTACAACTGCATAGTGTGATGTGTTTTATACTTTGATAAATACCGTCTCTTGTAGCTCATTTATGAGTGGCAATGTACTATACCATGTATTATTTTAACGTTGTTCTGTAATTGTTGTACATTGATGAGACGTAAATAAATTAATAACACTGAGTGCACACGTTTCGCGAGTGTTTACAGTAGGTTTTCAGAGTAAATACAGAAAAGATTCGCTACTTCGGGCTGATTACTTGGATGAGAGGTACTGTTTACATTTATACATATAGAAACATGACACGAATACAAAGAAATGATCGTGATGCTGAAATACAAACAAAATAACAACAAAATAATATAAGCTATGCATAGTTATACATGTATAATATTGCAGATGCGTATCATGATGGTAGCTATATGTGTATTTCTTAGAATTTATGTTAACTACTTAAATGTTAATTTAAGGTTGTATCAGCGTCAAAGTATGATGCTATAACACACATACTACCACTCGCTATATAAGTTTATTTAAAGTCGCCACCGCATAAATGCATTTGGGCGACTAAATTATCTAAGGTGATTAAAGAGGTCTAAAAATAGTTAATAAACAATTAAAATTACAATACTATGATGTTTAGAGGGCTAAGTGGGTTGCATTAATCTCAGAGTGTGTTCGGTTTTCATATCTCCCACCCCCGCTCGCACACGATTGTGTACCAACGGGGGTCGGAGGTAGACCGGGTGAAGAAATTACCCGGTGCAATTACTAATTCTAAGAAGATTTAGACATAAGTTGGTTAGTAAATTGTTTGTTAGTCCGCTCTATAGCCGATTTATACCGTATGTCCTTGGTGAGATAAAAACCGTGCACATATTTGATTCTAAGTAGCATTCAAACCAGTGTAGAAGATAACAAGGACACACAATGGATTTTTGAAATGTGTGTCCTAATGAAAATGAACCAGAAATTAGAAGGAGTGAACCAATGAGATGGATGCATGGAACTCTAATTGATCCAAAAAATAAAAAAAAGATAACTAGTTTAACCATAACAGCAGATAAATAATATAGAGACAGGTTTGACCTTAATTAGGGATCTTCGGGTATATTTTTATATCAGCATACCCCATCACCAACATGTATTTAGAGTAGGTGATTTATAATGGGTTGCATAAGGTAGAGAGATATATTTAATAGTAAGAGGGAAGAAGGTAGAAGGGCACTGTCTGTCAGAAGAAAGTCAACAGCTCATAGGTGTGTCCTTCATATATCCCAAGATCCCTAATAACACATAGTCAAACCTGCAACATATAGGCTGCGTTGCCCGTTGAGGGTTGTACTAATACATATCAATAAAGATATTGCTACGAAAATTAAAAGTAAGACCTAATTGCAAATAGTTAACTATTCATTGGTGTGAGAAAGAAACGTATCATAACATATTTTGTAGGTAATATCGACCCGTCAACTACTGCTTCTGGCATGCGTAAGCATTTCCAAGAAAATGGTGTAGGTATATCAACCATTTCATTATTTGCAACACGCTATTTGCTCGGATAAATGTCCCTAGTATATTTTGTAATACACTTGAGAACGAAAGCTTCCCCCTACCCGATGGTGTTATTATCAAACCATGGGAAACAAAACCTCGACTACACAAAAAACGACAAGAACAAGACAGAAGTCAACACAAAGGTCCGACACAAACACATTACAATACACGAAATTATGACTATAGGCGCCCACCGAACACGTCGCGATATGAACATTATAATAATAATAGAGACTATGACAATCACTACGACACAAACACAAATTTGCAATATGAACAAAACCATAAAGCCAAATGTCGTGATAACCCCTGGAATGATACTTCACAGGAGGATTGGAATGAAAACATTGAGAGTTGGTACGATTATACACCCACCAATTAGAATCACACTCACTAGACATCAAGACACTATTACTAATATTTCCTGTAATACGTTAGTCCAAACTATAATCATGTTGAACATTTTGTCATGGAATGTTCGTGGGATTATGTCATCAACCATGAGTCTTAGCAACACCCTCCATATGACCAATTGTGACATAGCCCTCATTTGCGAACACAGACTTCTACCACACTCACTATCCTTCATGGATTCTATTGATCCAAGATATACCAGTTTTACCAGAACCGACTCATCTTTAAGTATACATGACCCGCGTATATGCGGAAAAGCTGGAGTTGCTATCTTATATAGGAGGTCACTTTCCTCCATTATCAAACACCTCGATTGTGGGAATGACCGCATAATTGGCATTAAAGTTCAATCGCGATCCCAAAGGCCACTTTTTATTTTTTCTGTGTACATGCCAGCGTGCAATGATATTCAAATGTACAGCGAATGTCTTGATAAGCTCAGTGATATTACAATATACTATCAAGACATTGGCCACGTGATGATCTGCGGAGATATGAATGCTAGTCTTAAAGACGCTGTACACGTTAATGAGCCAAAATCCAATATATTCAAAAGGTATGTAAACGACTCATATCTGGTTCCAATAAATCTCACACAGTTATCACAAGGACAATATCATGACAGTGCACCGAACACCCCAAAGCCTCTAGACTACCCAGGCTACGTTAAATGGTATACAGCTACTGACGAAATGTTGAAGTCTTACAGTTCAAAGTTGGACAGGAAATTAGAACATCTGGCCAATCTAGAACTAAGGACTGCCGATGACATTGAGAACGCATATCTCTCTATGATCTTGTCGCTGCAGAATGCAGCAAATCAGTCCATTCCCAAAACAAAATATAACCCGTATACTAAGCCGTACTGGTCGAAACAAGTCAAAGACGCACATACACGTTCACGTAACGCTAGGTCGAAATGGATACAAGCGGGCAAGCCCTATTACCCCGACAATGAAAGCTACCGGTTTTACAAGGAATGTAAAAACTCATTTCGTTCATGCCAACGGCAAGCGTCCGAAAAACTAATTAACGACGGCTTCCGTGAACTAGAATCCGCAGCCGAAATAGATATAAGGTTATTCTGGTACCTTCTTAAAATACGCAAAACGGACAGAAAGCAACCCTCGTGCGTTGAACTCAAACTTAACGGTGGTGTTATTGAAACCCCTCAAGAAGTTACAGACGCATTTGCTGGACATTACGAAACATTATATACACCCGACGACAAACTGATTGATGAGACATGCAAAGAGAACATCACAAGCAAAATAAATATGTATATCGAAACGTCGAAACAGAACTCAGACAACGGACTTCTTGACTCGCCAATTACTGAATACGAACTAAACAGTGCCATTAAATTATTAAAAAGACGCAAAGCAGCGGGTACTGATATGATTCAAAATGAGTATATCACACATGGAGGTCGCAGACTTGAATTATTTCTTACCAAACTATTTAATGCCGTACTGACAGTGGAATATATACCAAATGACTGGCGCAAGGGTCTCCTTATACCAATATTCAAAGGCAAAGGTAAATGTTCATATGATATGTGTAATTACCGCCCAGTATCATTGCTAAATACTGTGTATAAACTCTTTGAACGTGTCTGTGAACGACGTCTTAGAACATTCTCATGTTCACACCCAAAGGTATTCCCACACCCATACCAACACGGATTTCAGTCTGGTCTCAGTTGCATAACGGCTTCATATTGTCTACAGGAGACCATTGACCACAATTTAGCTGCGGGTAGTGATACCCATGCAGTTTTCCTAGATACGAAAGCCGCGTACGACACCGTCAGACATGACTGCTTGTTCACCAAACTGTATGAAATGGGAATTAATGGTAAACTTTGGAGAATATTGTTGCTTTGCTACACGGATATTCAAAGCTCACTCGTATTAAACGGCTGCAAGTCAAAATGGTTTCCCATACGCCAAGGTGTAAGACAAGGTGGCGTCAGCTCCGGTTACATGTATCTAGCATTCATAAATTAACTCCTATGCAAACTGGAATCAAGTAATCTTGGAGCCAGAGTTGGAAGTATAGATTGTAGCTGCCCCACTCTGGCCGACGATATAACACTTGTATCCATTTCTCCCAAAAACATGCAAAACCTTTTGCTTATTGCTGAACGGTACGCTCATGAATGGGGTTTCCAATATAACATTGATAAGAGTGGTGCCATTACTTTCAGCACGAAACAAAACAAAAGAACCCAACAACCCCCGACTCTTCATTTAAACAATAATCCACTGAAACAGGTGAAATCTATAAATCACTTGGGCATTACGTTAAGCCACGATAGGAATTTTATAACGACAATTGATGAAGCATGTAAACGTGGCAGAAAGTCTTTCTTCTCACTAGCAGGGGTTGGTGTACGCGCTCATGGTCTAAACCCATTAATGGCTGCTAACTTATACAGGAAAATTGTGTTACCATCTGCTCTTTACGGATGCGAAACGTGGTCAAACATTACCCTTAAAGGATATGAACTAATAAATAAGTTCCAGCATTTAGTTACCAAAACAATTCAAGGCCAACCAATACATACGAGATCAGATATGACAGAAGCTATGCTGAATCTTCCAACAATTGCATCCGAAATTAATAAACGCAAACTAGTATTTCTACAAAAACTAGCTACTATGTCACCAACACTCAGAGCAAAACAGTTATTCATATTTAAACTGTATGCATACCTAGCAAACCCCAACGTTGGTTGCGGTTTCACATTAGACAAAATTAAACTTCTAAAGAAATATAATCTAAACGACGTGCTGCAATCTTACGTCCGAGACAAGCAATTTCCAGGTAAATACGCATGGACATCCACACTCCGTAAACATGTAAATGACCAAGCACTCGCAGACTGGCAACAACGGACGATTCATGATAAAGATTTTATCCGATTTCGCGAACTAAATATACCAGGACGTCCAGCAATTTTATGGACTGCGGCTAACACGACGCTAGACCTAAAATTATCATTTCCAATCTCGAAATTATGGGTCACACCACCAAATACCGAAGCACGTGTGTGTACTGAATGTGAGCAGATAATACATACAGATATTCACTCACATATGTCTACAACCTGCTTAGCCACGTACCAGCTACGTCGCAATTTTCTAGATGATATAGAAGAACAATTTGGAGAACAAGTCAGTACAGAATTATCAACTGCAACCAACAATCAAATGTATATTAAATT
The DNA here is from genome assembly GCA_014843695.1 of Archivesica marissinica. NCBI lineage: Eukaryota > Metazoa > Mollusca > Bivalvia > Venerida > Vesicomyidae > Archivesica > Archivesica marissinica. Next base: position 29,831,557 of record CM026395.1, on the reverse strand, counting down.
ATTGGGAAAACGGCCACTCTCCCTGGAATATAACTATAAGAAATATGCACGCATGTGCATTAAATACCTGTATGATACAACACAATATATAACTAACTAAACCTATATGTTGTGGTAGAACAACTAAAGACATAAACAGTCAATGAACTATTTAACCTAACAGATTTTACTAAATTTAGTAATCTGAGAATGCTTGCGTTTTGTCTAATAGCCTTTTCATATTGTACTTTTGCTATGCTTGTATATCATTTGAGATGTAAGTTTTGTTCTTATAAGTTATTGTAATGTGTTTGTAATTCGTAGTTAGTCATGCATAAACATGTAAATCTCCTTCATGGAGGAAATAAAGATATGAATGAAGACCTAATTGCAAATAGTTAACTAGTCGCACGAACCGGTGTGAAAAATAGCAGGTGCCCCTGAGCAAAGAAGAACGGGCGCTCAGGAATGTGCACTGACTGACCTCTGTAAATGTAAACAAACAATTGAGAATTTTACGTTCACGTGAACGAGAAAGAGAGATGGTAGGTGCCCGTTTACCTTGTATAGTGCACAGCAGTATCGAGGTTGCTACGAAGATTAAAATTCATGGACTATCTTAATATGTATCTGTACTAAGACATTTAGTTGATTGATCCCAAGTACATATAGTTACTACCAGTCATACAGATATACAACTGGTAGTAAAATATCTTCCATAGTTATGGAAAATGTCAACAGGATAGAGAACTTCACCTATCACAAACGACTAAACCGTTAGAGGTATCAGCCTACTATGATGTTTGGTCAACTTTTTTAACATATATAAGTATCACCAAACTAAACTATCATGGGTTGCCCCTAAAAATATTTACATAAAACTAATACCATAGTAGGTTGTACAATGTGTGATATGTGTACCCAAAAATAATACCCCCCCCCTATATGCCCCCATGTACTGGGATCATAAAAATTACATCTAAAAAAGGCGGCTTAACCCCTGAGTGACAATGTTTAAAAATAATGTTGTAAAATACACTTCCGTACTAACAACGGTCACCTTCGTAGGGCCTTTAAAATTACATTTTAAATATAAAAAACAATCAGTTCTTGGCTATTTACAATAAAACTTAGTCACACAGGGGAATGCCAAACTAATACAAATTAGCGATCGCTCGCGAGACGAAGATTTCATGGCAGGAATACCGGTTCCGTTGTTTACTCGGTGATTTCGGAGACCGAGCGACCGCACGCAGTAATTGCTCATAAAACTACTCAGCCGGCCAGGCTACTCATGCGACTTCAGGGTGTCTGATGACCTTAATTAAAGTAGAGGATGATGTAGGGTGTCCTTGTTTGTTTTAAGTTTATTGTTAAGCTTAATCAGAACCTAAGTATATTTATAGGTTAAGTTTTACAGTCTAATACCTACTGGGGTGGTATTAAGAGTAATGGAGAATTGTTAGAAACAACGTAAATTTGGGCTAATGACTAGTGTCATAGCATGATGTATGCAGTATATATGTAGAATTAGTGTGTGACAAATAAGGAGCTTTATATTATGGCTATACATGGTATTGTACGAGACTCATTAAACTCGCCTTACATTTTTTGGCAAAATGGCTAAAAACTTGCTCAGTTGTTTAAGTCTGTCTACAGATGACATGGTCATGATACTCTTAAAATTAAAATCTGTATTGTCTAGGCGGAAATTATTCAAGACGCGCTGTCTCGAATCATTGAAATAGTCACATTCCAACAGGTAATGTTTACCGGTACCAAGTACATCTTTATTACATAAAGAACATTTCATGTCTTCAAAGGCAGTCCCATCCCAGCGCCCTGTTTCAACAGGGAAATGTGTGTTATCTGTACGGAATTTGAATATAATATCTCGTTCGTATTTCGGTAGAGCTTTAAGATAATACTCTAAACACTGTCTATCTTCAAAACTAGCGTAAATTTTCCCTTTATTTGACAACTGAAGTTTTGAATTCCATTCCTGTAAGGATTGGTCAACCACGATTTGTTTAATACTACTATGTAACTTTGGTGCATTACATAGTGGCTGATGTAGCCAGATATCCAATCATCCAGTGGTTTAGAGTATCTTTTTTATTTCCGACAGCCATTTAAATTCTATATCTGGTTGATGTAACATATATTGATATAGTTTTAAAGATAATTTAGACTCTTTTCCAGACACCAGTCTATTCCAAAATGAAATCATTCTGCATTTTATTGAAATTGATATCTATGGAAGCCATGGAGGGACATTTAAAATTAAAACTTAATAATTCTATCTTAATATTTAAAATTTATATTTTCAAACTTAATGCTTAATATTTAAAAATTGAAACTTGACATTCAAAAGCATTGAAGAGACTCGTTGACATTGAAGCCACGAGGTAGCGGCAGTTCAAGGCGGCAAAGTAAGTAACATTAATATATTGTGTGTGTCTCTTTTTTAATCCTTGGATGAAAACTAATAAGTATTGCCTCATTAATCAGTTGATATTGATAATAGATCTTCAAACGACATTTTGCCGAAGGTAAAGTTGGTAGTGGTTGATGTAACAGCCATAGCATGTGTTTTTATAACGCTGTATTTTATTTCATTTTATTTCTTTTTCATTAAAGGACGTGAACATGGAAAGCACGATGTTATTTGCCTTCCTGGTTTTATTGAACGTTGCTCCCGTGTCAACAGTTGTGCCATCACCATTGCCACCAGAAAACGGAAGCACCAGATTAGAACTGATTGCCCAGTACTTTTATGCTGGTTTTAAGTACGCAGAGATTGTTTTATTCCTCCTATGTCGACATAATATATGCCTTGGCCTTCGTCAGTTAAAGTGGATACTTCGTTCTAACAATTTACGACGTCGCTTTGTTACATATACTCCATTAGAAATCATACAAGAATACTATAGAAAAAGAAATACAGTTTAGCGGAGACTGCTTAGGGTACCGAAGTATGTGGAGGCGTCTGGAAACTGATTATCATTTAAAAGTGAAAAGAGATGATGTTATGATGTTGCTTAAATTAATTGATCCAGACGGTGTTCGTTTAAGGAAAGCGCATAAGCTTAAACGAAGGAAGTACCTCGTCCCAGGACCCAACTATGTGTGGCACATCGATGGTTACGATAAATTAAAACCATTTGGTTTGTGCATCCATGGGGCGATGGATGGATACAGTAGAAGAGTCACGTGGTTAGAAGTTGGTCCTACAAATAATAATCCAAAACTGATAGCGAATTATTATCTTGCTACGGTAGCAAGTTATGGATTCGTTCCAAGAATTGTGTGCGCAGATCGTGGAACAGAAAATTCAAGCATTAGTTTTCTCCAGCCCTTTTTCAGAAATGATCATCATAGTGATTCCATGGCTGGAGTGAAGAGTTTCATGTACGGTAAAAGCACCGCAAATCAGCGTATTGAACGTTGGTGGGGATATTTAAAGCAACAAGGAATACGTTGGTGGATGAATACGTTGAATGATTTGAGAGCTCGAGGACGATTTGATACGTCAAACATTCTTCATGTAGAATGCTTGCGGTTTTCTGTGACAGATGTTCTTCAAGCGGAACTTGATCGCATTGCTATCCATTGGAATTTACACAATGTGCGAACACAAAAACATATAGACACTTGTACTGGAAGACCGGAAATGC
>CM026395.1:29792901-29822901 GCA_014843695.1 Archivesica marissinica | reverse complement strand
TAAGATAGGGAGGACGGTATGGTCAAAAAGTTTTGTTATTGGATCGAAAAGAAGGCACGCATTATTAATTTTTGTTAAGAGAAGATACATGGCTTTATTTGCTTGTTGTACGACATGTTTGCGTGCTTGAAAAAACGAACCGTTACTGGAAAAAGTAGTCCCTATATAGTGGTAATTGTTTGTGATATCGAGAATTATATCCCCGAGGTTAAATTGAAAATTTCTAAGATTTCTTCCCCCAAAAATTACAACCTTAGTTTTATTTGTATTAACACTAAGACGCCATTCTTGGCAATACAGGTTAAAAGAATGTAAAGTATTTTGGAAGTCTATTTGTGATTTTGAGACAATCACAGTGTCATCGGCATAGAGTAAGACTAGAAGTTTAAGCCAGTACTCAGCATCGAGTGTATCTGTCATCTCTATACCAGAGGATCCATGTGATTCCAGATGATCCTGCAAGTCATTCAGGTATATGGAAAATAATATTGGACTTAAGTTCTCTCCCTGTCGTACACCTGAATGTGAGGAAAAACACTTCGAAAATACTCCTTGATGAGAAATTCTTGATTTTATGTTTTGGTACATATCAAATATGACATTTAGTATATTTCCATTAATATTAGATTTAAGTAATTTTTGCCACAAACCAACTCTCCAGACTATCAAAAGCGGCAGAAAAATCTACAAAACCACAGAACAGCTTCTATTTCTTCTTTTTCAAGATTTCTATGAGCGAGTATAAGACAAAAATATGATCCGAGCAACTGTAATGCTTACGAAAGCCTGCCTGATTTTCATTTAGCAAATTATTTGACTCTAAATATAATGATATTCTTTGGTTAAGTACAGCAGTGAACAACTTCCCGAGAGTGCTTAGAATAGTTATCGGACGATAAAACTCTGGTTTTTTACAATCACCTTTATTTTTGTAAATTGGGATAATGTATACTTCCAGCCATGAATTTGGGATAAAGCCAGTATTTAGAATAATATTGAATAATTTTGTATATACAGGCAGTAATAGATGTTTTGTGTATTTTATATATTCGTTTAAAATATTATCTGAAGGGCTTGACGCCTTACCATTCTTTAAATTTTTAATGCATTTTGAGATTTCATCTTCTATTATTTCCATGTTTAATACTTCGTTTGAGATTGTATTATTTAACAGTTCGCTCAAGTCGATGTCAACATTATCTGTTTCTGGGTTATTTATACTTTTAAAGTATTCATAAAATTCCGATACGGTTGGTGACTCATGTGCTTTTGATTTGTGTTTAAGGCTATTCAAATATTTCCAATATTGTTTTGGGTTCTCCGTGCTCATTTTCCTAAATTTTTCTGCATTTTTATTGTTGTTATCGTTTATATAATAATTCATAGTTCTTTTATATTGTTTACTTGCATTTTGAAGTCTCATTTTATTATCAAGTGTTTTATTTTTTCGGAAATTTGTTTTCGCATCGTGGTAATGTGTCCTAGCTTTATGACAATTTGAACCAAACCATGTTTTATTATTAGCATTTAAATAATGCTTATTATAAATGACTGGTTTCTTAAAAGACAGGTTAGCTGAGTCTGAAAACAATATCTGTAAATGTTCACTAACCGTTTCTATTGATTCTTTGGAGTGTGGGTACATAAATAATTGATTTTCAATGCAGTTCAGATTTTCTAGATTGATATTAGTCACGAATTCATCCGCGTTTTGGGACTGCCATGGTGGTTTCTTGTAATTTATGTAGTCGTTTGAATCAGTACCATTAAAATGTGTTACCTTTTTAAATGAGAATTCAAGAGCGCAGTGACCATCAGAGAAAAGTGGGTCTGTGTCCAAGACTTCAAAAGAACCAGAGTATTGTGACATTTCAGCAGAAATAATGACATAATCTATTAACCATTTATCTCGGAATGTCAATTTTCCATGATTTGCATCGGAGCCAAATCTACCGTTCATAATAAATAAATTGTTATTTCTGCAAATTTCGATAATGCGCATACCATGTGCGTTAGTTTTCTTATCTTTAGACGACCTTGGCAGAGGAATGTTGTTAAATGTTAGTGTGTTTCAAACATACTGACATTTTTTAGAAATCAAAACTTGTGACAGTTGAACAGAAAACGTACATTAGTTATACATTATTACATTGAATTCAAATGTTCTTTCCAATTTTGAATTACCGAAAGACTACAGAAATGGGAAGTTTAAGGCTAAATGTCGACATTGTCCAACACTGATATCTGGCAGCCTTCAGGTTACTTCCAATTTCATAACTCACATGAAGGTACGAATACTTATTTTATTTTATTATAGATCTATTCAATTTTATTTGTTTTAAAAACCCAATGCAGTCATGACATTTAGATTGGTTTAAACACTATATTTTCCAAAAATATTCGTATACTGTACTCAGTTTGTTCAATAGCTATTTAGATAGGTTACAGAGACCGAGTGATTTAGCACTCTGTTATCACTCGCCACTATCTCCAGGGCTATGAATTCGCTCAATATTGGGAGACAAGTGATAAATATAGGATCTTACACCACTTATACTCGTTTTGAAATGTTGCTATTAAGCTCGCCAAATGGCTCGCTTAATAGCAAAATTCCAAATCTCGTTTCATAAAATACGGTATGAAGTCATCACGAGTATAAGATCCTCTATTACATCACCATATTGGGTTTTAATAATAGTTTTGCACAAAATAACGCTGCTACTTTCATTATGGCGCCAACTGTCAGCGCAAATTGTCACGATGTCACTAAATTGTCATGACGTCACTAAATTGTCATGCCGTCACTAAATTGTCATGACGTCACTAAATTGTCATGATGTCACTAAATTGTCATGATGTCACTAAATTGTCATGACGTCACTACGCAAATATTTACAATTTAATTAGCGTTATAATTGCGTCAAGACTTCTTTTAAATCGTAGTTTGTCTTACCATTAACGTTATGTACCAATTCAAATAGAAATATGCATACTTTAAAGTTTAATTGACAACTTATAAGGATACTTCTCTCAACCAATCAGAATCCTTCCTGTATTATACAAACAAAGTTATGTGATAAATGAGAGAGAGAGAGAGAGAGGGAGAGAGAGAGAGAGAGAGAGAGAGAGAAGAGAGAGAGAGAGAGAGAGAGAGAGAGAGTATACTAAATAGTAGTTAACTATGGTGAACGGTGTGAGACTATACTAAATGGTAGTTAACTATGGTGAACGGTGTGAGACTATACTAAATGGTAGTTAACTATGGTGAACGGTGTGAGACTATACTAAATGGTAGTTAACTATGTTGAACGGTGGGTGACTATACTAAATGATAGTTAACTATGCTGAACGGTGGGTGACTATACTAAATGGTAGTTAACATGCTGAACGGTGGGTGACTATACTAAATGTAGTTAACATGTGAACGGTGGTGACTATACTAAATGTAGTTACATGCTGAACGGTGGGTGACTATACTAAATGGTAGTTAACTATGATGAACGGTGGGTGACTATACTAAATGGTAGTTAACTATGCTGAACGGTGGGTGACTAACAAAAAACAAACACATACTAAATGGTAGTTAACATGTGAACGGTGGGTGACTATACTAAATAAACCTAAATGGTAGTTAACTATGATGAACGGTGGTGACTATACTAAATGGTAGTTAACTATGGTGAACGGTGTGAGACTATACTAAATGGTAGTTAACTATGATGAACGGTGAGTGACTATACTAAATGGTAGTTAACTATGCTGAACGGTGGGTGACTATACTAAATGGTAGTTAACTATGATGAACGGTGGGTGACTATACTAAATGGTAGTTAACTATGCTGAACGGTGGGTGACTATACTAAATGGTAGTTAACTATGATGAACGGTGGGTGACTATACTAAATGGTAGTTAACTATGATGAACGGTGGGTGACTATACTAAATGGTAGTTAACTATGATGAACGGTGAGTGACTATACTAAATGGTAGTTAACTATGCTGAACGGTGGGTGACTATACTAAATGGTAGTTAACTATGGTGAACGGTGGGTGACTATACTAAATGGTAGTTAACTATGATGAACGGTGGGTGACTATACTAAATGGTAGTTAACTATGATGAACGGTGGGTGACTATACTAAATGGTAGTTAACTATGCGTAACGGTGGGTGACTATACTAAATGGTAGTTAACTATGCTGAACGGTGGGTGACTATACTAAATGGTAGTTAACTATGATGAACGGTGGGTGACTATACTAAATGGTAGTTAACTATGGTGAACGGTGTGAGACTATACTAAATGGTAGTTAACTATGGTGAACGGTGTGAGACTATACTAAATGGTAGTTAACTATGGTGAACGGTGTGAGACTATACTAAATGGTAGTTAACTATGGTGAACGGTGGGTGACTATACTAAATGATAGTTAACTATGCTGAACGGTGGGTGACTATACTAAATGGTAGTTAACATGCTGAATGGTGGGTGACTATACTAAATGATAGTTAACTATGCTGAACGGTGGGTGACTATACTAAATGGTAGTTAACATGCTGAATGGTGGGTGACTATACTAAATGGTAGTTAACTATGATGAACGGTGGGTGACTATTCTAAACGGTAGTTAACTATGGTGAACGGTGGGTGACTATACTAAATGGTAGTTAACTATGGTGAACGGTGTGAGACTATACTAAATGGTAGTTAACTATGGTGAACGATGTGAGACTATACTAAATGGTAGTTAACTATGCTGAACGGTGGGTGACTATACTAAATGATAGTTAACTATGCTGAACGGTGGGTGACTATACTAAATGGTAGTTAACATGCTGAATGGTGGGTGACTATACTAAATGGTAGTTAACTATGGTGAACGGTGTGAGACTATACTAAATGGTAGTTAACTATGGTGAACGGTGTGAGACTATACTAAATGGTAGTTAACTATGCTGAACGGTGGGTGACTATACTAAATGGTAGTTAACTATGATGAACGGTGGGTGACTATACTAAATGGTAGTTAACTATGCTGAACGGTGGGTGACTATACTAAATGGTAGTTAACTATGATGAACGGTGGGTGACTATACTAAATGGTAGTTAACTATGATGAACGGTGGGTGACTATACTAAACGGTAGTTAACTATGCTGAACGGTGGATGACTATACTAAATGGTAGTTAACTATGATGAACGGTGTGAGACTATACTAAATGGTAGTTAACTATGGTGAACGGTGTGAGACTATACTAAATGGTAGTTAACTATGGTGAACGGTGTGAGACTATACTAAATGGTAGTTAACTATGGTGAACGGTGTGAGACTATACTAAATGGTAGTTAACTATGCTGAACGGTGGGTGACTATACTAAATGATAGTTAACTATGCTGAACGGTGGGTGACTATACTAAATGGTAGTTAACATGCTGAATGGTGGGTGACTATACTAAATGATAGTTAACTATGCTGAACGGTGGGTGACTATACTAAATGGTAGTTAACATGCTGAATGGTGGGTGACTATACTAAATGGTAGTTAACTATGATGAACGGTGGGTGACTATACTAAATGGTAGTTAACTATGATGAACGGTGGGTGACTATACTAAATGGTAGTTAACTATGATGAACGGTGGGTGACTATACTAAACGGTAGTTAACTATGGTGAACGGTGGGTGACTATACTAAATGGTAGTTAACTATGGTGAACGGTGTGAGACTATACTAAATGGTAGTTAACATGCTGAATGGTGGGTGACTATACTAAATGATAGTTAACTATGCTGAACGGTGGGTGACTATACTAAATGGTAGTTAACATGCTGAATGGTGGGTGACTATACTAAATGGTAGTTAACTATGATGAACGGTGGGTGACTATACTAAATGGTAGTTAACTATGATGAACGGTGGGTGACTATACTAAATGGTAGTTAACTATGATGAACGGTGGGTGACTATACTAAATGGTAGTTAACTATGGTGAACGGTGGGTGACTATACTAAATGGTAGTTAACTATGGTGAACGGTGTGAGACTATACTAAATGGTAGTTAACTATGGTGAACGGTGGGTGACTATACTAAATGGTAGTTAACTATGATGAACGGTGGGTGACTATACTAAATGGTAGTTAACTATGGTGAACGGTGGATGACTATACTAAATGGTAGTTAACTATGATGAACGGTGGATGACTATACTAAATGGTAGTTAACTATGATGAACGGTGGGTGACTATACTAAATGGTAGTTAACTATGCGTAACGGTGGGTGACTATACTAAATGGTAGTTAACTATGCTGAACGGTGGGTGACTATACTAAATGGTAGTTAACTATGCTGAACGGTGGGTGACTATACTAAATGGTAGTTAACATGCTGAATGGTGGGTGACTATACTAAATGGTAGTTAACTATGGTGAACGGTGTGAGACTATACTAAATGGTAGTTAACTATGGTGAACGGTGTGTGACTATACTAAATGGTAGTTAACTATGCTGAACGGTGGGTGACTATACTAAATGGTAGTTAACTATGATGAACGGTGGGTGACTATACTAAATGGTAGTTAACTATGCTGAACGGTGGGTGACTATACTAAATGGTAGTTAACTATGATGAACGGTGGGTGACTATACTAAATGGTAGTTAACTATGATGAACGGTGGGTGACTATACTAAATGGTAGTTAACTATGCTGAACGGTGGATGACTATACTAAATGGTAGTTAACTATGATGAACGGTGGGTGACTATACTAAATGGTAGTTAACTATGCTTAACGGTGGGTGACTATACTAAATGGTAGTTAACTATGGTGAACGGTGTGAGACTATACTAAATGGTAGTTAACTATGGTGAACGGTGTGAGACTATACTAAATGGTAGTTAACTATGGTGAACGGTGTGAGACTATACTAAATGGTAGTTAACTATGGTGAACGGTGTGAGACTATACTAAATGGTAGTTAACTATGCTGAACGGTGGGTGACTATACTAAATGATAGTTAACTATGCTGAACGGTGGGTGACTATACTAAATGGTAGTTAACATGCTGAATGGTGGGTGACTATACTAAATGATAGTTAACTATGCTGAACGGTGGGTGACTATACTAAATGGTAGTTAACATGCTGAATGGTGGGTGACTATACTAAATGGTAGTTAACTATGATGAACGGTGGGTGACTATACTAAATGGTAGTTAACTATGATGAACGGTGGGTGACTATACTAAATGGTAGTTAACTATGATGAACGGTGGGTGACTATACTAAACGGTAGTTAACTATGGTGAACGGTGGGTGACTATACTAAATGGTAGTTAACTATGGTGAACGGTGTGAGACTATACTAAATGGTAGTTAACATGCTGAATGGTGGGTGACTATACTAAATGATAGTTAACTATGCTGAACGGTGGGTGACTATACTAAATGGTAGTTAACATGCTGAATGGTGGGTGACTATACTAAATGGTAGTTAACTATGATGAACGGTGGGTGACTATACTAAACGGTAGTTAACTATGGTGAACGGTGGGTGACTATACTAAATGGTAGTTAACTATGGTGAACGGTGTGAGACTATACTAAATGGTAGTTAACATGCTGAATGGTGGGTGACTATACTAAATGATAGTTAACTATGCTGAACGGTGGGTGACTATACTAAATGGTAGTTAACATGCTGAACGGTGGGTGACTATACTAAATGGTAGTTAACTATGATGAACGGTGGGTGACTATACTAAACGGTAGTTAACTATGGTGAACGGTGGGTGACTATACTAAATGGTAGTTAACTATGGTGAACGGTGTGAGACTATACTAAATGGTAGTTAACTATGGTGAACGGTGTGAGACTATACTAAATGGTAGTTAACTATGGTGAACGGTGTGAGACTATACTAAATGGTAGTTAACATGCTGAATGGTGGGTGACTATACTAAATGATAGTTAACTATGCTGAACGGTGGGTGACTATACTAAATGGTAGTTAACATGCTGAATGGTGGGTGACTATACTAAATGGTAGTTAACTATGATGAACGGTGGGTGACTATACTAAATGGTAGTTAACTATGGTGAACGGTGGGTGACTATACTAAATGGTAGTTAACTATGGTGAACGGTGTGAGACTATACTAAATGGTAGTTAACTATGGTGAACGGTGTGAGACTATACTAAATGGTAGTTAACTATGGTGAACGGTGTGAGACTATACTAAATGGTAGTTAACTATGCTGAACGGTGTGAGACTATACTAAATGGTAGTTAACATGCTGAATGGTGGGTGACTATACTAAATGGTAGTTAACTATGCTGAACGGTGGGTGACTATACTAAATGGTAGTTAACTATGATGAACGGTGAGTGACTATACTAAATGGTAGTTAACTATGCTGAACGGTGGGTGACTATACTAAATGGTAGTTAACTATGATGAACGGTGGGTGACTATACTAAATGGTAGTTAACTATGCTGAACGGTGGGTGACTATACTAAATGGTAGTTAACTATGGTGAACGGTGGGTGACTATACTAAATGGTAGTTAACTATGATGAACGGTGGGTGACTATACTAAACGGTAGTTAACTATGGTGAACGGTGGATGACTATACTAAATGGTAGTTAACTATGATGAACGGTGGATGACTATACTAAATGGTAGTTAACTATGATGAACGGTGGGTGACTATACTAAATGGTAGTTAACTATGCTGAACGGTGGGTGACTATACTAAATGGTAGTTAACTATGATGAACGGTGGGTGACTATACTAAATGGTAGTTAACTATGGTGAACGGTGGGTGACTATACTAAATGGTAGTTAACTATGGTGAACGGTGTGTGACTATACTAAATGGTAGTTAACTATGATGAACGGTGGGTGACTATACTAAATGGTAGTTAACTATGATGAACGGTGGGTGACTATACTAAATGGTAGTTAACTATGATGAAAGGTGGGCGGCTATACTAAACGGTAGTTAACTATGATGAACGGTGGGCGGCTATACTAAACGGTAGTTAGTTAGTAAGTAAGTAAAGTAGGTAGGCAGCCAGCCATGCAAACAAACTACATAAAGTATGTATGCAACACATTTAAGTGGTGAAAAATACATAAGAATTACCTCCATACATATTTCTGCGTCTTGCACAGATGCATTGTGGATATTACAGATGCATTGTGGATATTACAGATGCATTGTGGATAGTGCACAGATGCATTGTGGATATTACAGATGCATTGTGGATATTACAGATGCATTGTGGATATTGCACAGATGCATTGTGGATATTGCACAGATGCATTGTGGATATTGCACAGATGCATTGTGGATAATCACGATTTATTTGATCTATCTCGGTTCCTGGCATAGTTCAACCGTACGCATACCTTTCGTTCTTAATTTAAGAATTGTGATGCACGTGAAGGTATGCATTTTAATACGTATATACCCCGGCTAGAACCTGCGATCCCTGGATTACAAGTCCAGCGTTTTACCACTGGGCTACAGATCCGTCAGATCCTGGCTACTCCGGAACTATCTCAATATATACGGCAAGGTTATCCAATCATGCTAGAAACTGCATTGAAGCATAATACACGGTCACTGGTGTGCAACAGACATGTCATTAACAGTCTTTCAGATGTGACGTTAAACCGAGGTCTCGTGTCGGTGCTTTACACCGTGCACGTAAAACAACCAGAGGAGACTCTGGAATGGGTCTCACTCTGTATCGTTGCACTATCCTCCAAAAATCTAAAATGACTAATCTCTTCAGGAGGCGTCGCTCATATGGGCAACCGGTAGCAACGATAAATAAACGTAAAAACACACAACAGACAGGTCTACCACGGACGCCACACCACGTCAATATTTAGGGGTCTGAATGAAATTTATCAAATTAAATATTTGATTATTGACTTTAATTTGATAAATTAAAAAACCGATATGAAGTCATGATTTCACTTGAATGACTTGACAGGAAGTGATAGAAGTGGTTGATTAATAATAATAATAAAGACTTTATTTAATGAGGAAACGTATTTGATAATTTCAATCTTCCGTAAGGCCGTCAAAGCAAAAACATTATATACACTGTATAACATATTTATATACATACAATTAAACGCATTACATGATACGATACTTTTAGTCATAAAAGAGTAGTTAATAATAATAATAATAAAGACTTTATTTAATGAGGAAACGTATTTGATAATTTCAATCTTCCGTAAGGCCGTCAAAGCAAAAACATTATATACACTGTACAACATATTTGTATACATACAATTAAATGCATTACATGATACGATACTTTTAGTCATAAAAGAGTTGATTAATAATAATAATAATAATAAAGACTTTATTTAATGAGGAAACGTATTTGATAATTTTTATTTTACGAAGGAGTTTACATAACACATAACACTTTAATACTTTTTGCAAAATTGACAATCGGCACAAAGGAACTAAAAATCCATCAGAATGAACCAAACCCATTTCTACCCAATTATGTTTCTTGGAGAACTAGCCCCAGACCGCCAGTGGCTCTAGTTACCTACCCTGGCATTCCGACACAGAACTTGATAATAACGAGCACGTGTTGGACTATTGGAGAACATGCCCGACATATCTCACCCATCTATGTCAACTCATACACTCCCAGGGGCGTAGCTTGGCTGGAATCGATGTGTAGGCCAACTTAAGACGGGAGGGAGTTGTCCCCATGAAAACTATTTATAGCGTATATAATTTAATCCTGGTCTCCCGATTTTTGTTGCAGATTTGGCATTTTTATTTTTTCGATTTTTCGAGGGGGAAGTGTAGGCCACGGCCTACACGGCCTATAGGAAGCTACGCCAATGCCTCCCATCTATGTCAACTCACACACCCCTAGCCACAAATCCTGTACCCGTCCATGTGCTAGGTTGTGTCTGTTCATGTCTGTGTTGATTGTAACATAGTTGTATGAGAATATAAATTGTTGTTTTACAGTGTTGTTAACGAGCTGTTGGTGGGAGATGAGAAAGGCACAACAGTCTTAATATACCGTATTGAACCCATGCTTACCATACTCTAGAGGGGTCATGGACACCCCCATCGCGCCCAGCTGTAGCCGTTACGATTGTGCCCTTAGTCAAAGGCATTTAAATTTCACATTGCCTCGTCTCTCTCCCTCGTGGCGATGGATTACATCAGGAATGAGGTCTTGAGAGTGATTGATATAAGTTGTAAGAACTTGTTTCGCAATCGAGCTCAAATAAATTTGTATAAATTAAATCCCGCCTTTGAAATGTTCATTTTAAATATTAATATAAAAAGTAAATATACGACTGTGCTGTTTATTTTTTTAAATTTTATGCTAAATGTATTAAAGTGTGCTTATCCACAGATAGTGCATCTATCTATAAACATTTACCAACATTTCGTCTGTGATTGAAGATAATATGCATCGTTACTGCGTAGTGTACAAGTTTTCGTAGCAAAAATAATCAGCGTTTTTATTGATAAGCGTTTATATTTACATGTAATTATTACAAACAGACACTTTTATATAACGAAAAGAGAACTGTATTGTTAATCTAACATTTACTTTATACACAAGCATAATACATCTCGACGTCTGTACAGGTAGGTAGATATGCCGACTGAGAGAGAACATAAGCTGGCAGCCTCCTACTGCCAAATACCCATTTTAGGCAGGTACGTTCCAACAATCTGCAGTGGAATAGTCCATTCAATATGGGGGCGAAAGATATTGCTGCTTGTGCCAACTCTGTACAGGTGAACCGCAAGTAAGAATCATCCAAATATTTCGGTAATATCTTTGATGTACTGCGTATAATGAAAATACCTACATTAGTCGAGCCGTTCCAGTATAAACGTTCGTTTCCTCGTGAACTATTTTAGCGCGCCGGGAACCATTGAGCATACAGGCCCTCCCTGGATTTTAGTAAACCGTCCTCGAATCAAAATCTCGTGCTCTAGAGACTTGAGACGTGACTTGTGTTAACACGGAGTTCGTATCGTCTGCAGTTGAACCTCCATACTGGATTAGAGTCTCCTGTTTCGCCATTTCGATTTCTGTGAGTACAATTTCGTTTTAATATACTAATTAGAACATTATTTACGAATTAATACATTTTTTGAGCGCCTTGTTATATATTATAAGCATTTGAAGTAGCATTGCACTGTTCAATATAAGGAACTATTGACCGTCCTGGTAAAACTGCACACCGAGTTTAACGACCAGCTGTTTGTATGCCATGCTTAGGCAGCAATCCAGCGTTTAGTGTACGAAATCCGCACCTCCCTCCCGTCCATGCTGCTGTCGCATTATTACCGAGAGAACGGTCCGAAGTTGACCGCAGATATGTCCTGAGAGGCTTGGTCAAATTGATATCACGTTAAGAAATTTGGTTATCGTAGGTTTCACATACATGTATATGTGTACAGTTAACCTGTGTTGGTACCTTTATTAAGCAACCAGTTTTCAGATTCCGAATATGTTACTTTGCTATACATTTGCCCTCTATTAAGCAGCCACTGTTTGTGATTCCCTTGGCTGGCTGCTTAAGACAAGTTTCACTGTCTGTGTTACTCATAATGCATATAATTATAGCTTATGTACTTCATTGATACATGTATTATATAGTGTGTACTTCATTGATACGTATATTATATAGTGTGTACTTCATTGATACGTGTATTATATAGCGTGTACTTCATTGATACGTGTATTATATAGCGTGTACTTCATTGGTACGTGTATTATATAGCGTGTACTTCATTGATACGTGTATTATATTGTGTGTACTTCATTGATACGTGTATTATATAGTGTGTACTTCATTGATACATGTATTATATAGTGTGTACTTCATTGGTACATGTATTATATAGTGTGTACTTCATTGATACGTGTATTATATAGTGTGTACTTCATTGATACATGTATTATATAGTGTGTACTTCATTGATACGTGTATTATATAGTGTGTACTTCACGGATACGTGTATTATATAGTGTACTTCACGGATACGTATATTATATAGTGTGTATTTCACGGATACATGTATTATATAGTGTGTACTTCATTGATACATGTATTATATAGTGTGTACTTCATTGATACGTGTATTATATAGTGTGTACATCACGGATACGTGTATTATATAGTGTGTACTTCATTGATACGTGTATTATATAGTGTGTACATCACGGATACGTGTATTATATAGTGTGTACTTCATTGATACGTGTATTATATAGTGTGTACATCACGGATACGTGTATTATATAGTGTGTACTTCATTGATACGTGTATTATATAGTGTGTACATCACGGATACGTGTATTATATAGTGTGTACTTCATTGATACGTGTATTATATAGTGTGTACATCACGGATACGTGTATTATATAGTGTGTACTTCATTGATACGTGTATTATATAGTGTGTACTTCACGGATACGTGTATTATATAGTGTGTACTTCATTGATACGTGTATTATATAGTGTGTACATCACGGATACGTGTATTATATAGTGTGTACTTCATTGATACGTGTATTATATAGTGTGTACATCACGGATACGTGTATTATATAGTGTGTACTTCATTGATACATGTATTATATAGTGTGTACATCACGGATACGTGTATTATATAGTGTGTACTTCATTGATACATGTATTATATAGTGTGTACTTCATTGATACGTGTATTATATAGTGTGTACTTCATTGATACATGTATTATATAGTGTGTACTTCATTGATACGTGTATTATATAGTGTGTACTTCATTGATACGTGTATTATATAGTGTGTACTTCATTGATACGTGTATTATATAGTGTGTACATCACGGATACGTGTATTATATAGTGTGTACTTCATTGATACATGTATTATATAGTGTGTACTTCATTGGTACATGTATTATATAGTGTGTACATCACGGATACGTGTATTATATAGTGTGTACCTCACGGATACGTGTATTATATAGTGTGTACTTCATTGATACGTGTATTATATAGTGTGTACTTCATTGATACATGTATTATATAGTGTGTACTTCATTGATACGTGTATTATATAGTGTGTACTTCATTGATACATGTATTATATAGTGTGTACTTCATTGATACATGTATTATATAGTGTGTACTTCATTGATACGTGTATTATATAGTGTGTACTTCATTGATACATGTATTATATAGTGTGTACTTCATTGATACATGTATTATATAGTGTGTACTTCATTGATACATGTATTATATAGTGTGTACTTCATTGATACATGTATTATATAATGTACATGTATTATTGCATCACGGGCATTTGCTAAAGTATGCCCACTGGACTGCAATGCATCTACATATACACATCAGCTAATTGTTTTCAACAATATAATATGATTAAGTAATACTCGTATCAATTTCCTTTTAAGTATGTTACCCGCATGTACACATGTATGTAAACATATATCGTTGATGTTTTCAGCTGTGTGGATAAAACAAATCTGCAACATGGTTTATTCCTATCACCCACACACTGGTAGATTTGAACAGGTAAAGAAACGTGCTTTTCACGTGCTTAAAGTGTCCGTGTTGCGTATGGATTAATTGCACGTGTTGTAGATAGCTATAGCTTGCTAAATTGGAAGCTTTGTTATGGAAATAGGTAATAGTTCATGGGCTTCGTTTCCACAGTTTATAGTCAGTATGGGCGCTTTCATGTCGTTGTATTGCAGCTTGTGTTCAGTGTATAGAAACAAAGAATAGCTTGTACTATGGATTTACATTATTAGATGATTAGAGAATGGTCCTGGATGTGCTATGACGTTTTGCGATAATTAAATAGCTTTGGCATGAGACGTTAACATGCTCAAGTAATTATATATACGTGCGTAGTAATTACTGGTTGTCCGTATGCTGGTATATTGTAAATACTGGAGGCGTCAATAGGAATCTTGCCTGTGAACTGATATTTACCTGAGAGAAGTATATGATCATGTGTGAGTCATTGTGGATGTAAGACATATGTTACATGCTGATCAGGCAGACTGTATATACCAGTACATATCACCAGCTGAATGAGGAGAACAAGACGAGATGTAGTAATTTCTTCCGAATCATCCACTGCTCCACACCCGCTGCTAGCATCTATAGATAATGATCAACAGGCGCGTGTTTAGAGCACGTAAGCAGATCATACATTATGATAGACAAATACTACACGCGCATCTCATCTATATCGATATGATGATGATTATAAATTAGTGTACCCTTTGTTTTGCGAATGTATTGATTTCTACAGATTGACTAATCGTATAATTAACACATTCCGGAAGTACATCTGTGACGTAACCCGGTCTGTTTACACTCGTAAAATATACATTAATGCTTATTAACCCATTCAACCCCAAGTAACTGACATAGACTGGTCCATGATATTCTTAGACCAATAAATGAATAAGAAAATTACATTCGGACCAGTTCATTTATCAAGATGGGTAATTTTGTCTAAAATTAATAATTATTACTGGCAAAAAAGTGCAGATCCTGATGAGACGGCTCGTCACGAGCCGGCTCATCTGGATCTACACTTTTTCATAAGCCTATTTAGAGGCCTGTGGGGTTGAAAGGGTTAATAGATAATCGAGCCAATCCACATGCAGGCAATCATATATAACATCTGTTCAGATACATTTCAAAACAAATCAACTAGAAACACACCAGGGGTTTATATCTATTTAGTTGTAACATACTCATATAGGCCTACATTTCAAGCTACATGAATACAAGAGGGGAATACTTATATAAGACTCTGGCTTTCTTTCTAATCCCTTTTCTGTGTTTTGATATGTGTAATGTATGCATTGTTCTAAGTGAATGCTATGGGGAAATAAAATATGCTTAAACTAAATACATATTACAACATTTATATATAGATTTACTCATTAACAATATTAGATTTAGAATAAAATAAAGTCTTTATTATTATTATTATAAACATGATATATATATTTATATAGTAGTCCTCTCTATATATTATTTATTTTATTTATATTTATATTTCGGGTTTTACGCCTGCATCAGCACCATTTTGGGCTATATCGCCGGCGGGCAGTTTACCTAACAACACCTTTCCTGGGCAGGCTCCAGCGGTTAACCAGTACTTGGGTGCACCAACCTCCGTAAGAAACTGCCAACTTTTTTCATATAAATGAGACACGGCCTGAGCGGGGCTCGAACCTATATATTATTATTATTATTATTATTATTATTATAATAAACATAATATATATATTTATATTGTTGTCCTCTCTATGTATGCCTGTTGATGTTGAATTTCCGAATGTTTATAGTAATTTTTACCAAATCTGTTTACGCATAGTTTGAGTTTCTGCTGCTAAATATCATTTCTACGTGATAAAGAAGTATCCAACAGCGTACAAATGAGTTGGTTAAATGCCAATATATAGTTGGATAATCTACACTGATCGGTGAACAGAAATATCAACGAATGCCAATGGCGTTACTAATGCATCACATACACCACCATTCTCTAGGTAGTGTCACTTTAACATTGCCAACTATGCATACCCGCAGCCAACATTGAACTTACAAACGTTTATACAGCGACTTATACTGCTCGGAATAACTAGTTACTTGGATTGATTCCGGTGACTGTATATTATAATTCCTTAGTGTGTGTGTGCGTGCGTACGTGCGTGCGTGTGTGTTTTACATTTATTTATCGTCGCTACCGGTTGCCCATATGAGCGACGCCTACTGAAAATATTAGTCATTTTAGCCTGGAATGTGGAGGATTGTGCAATGATGCAGACAGCTACCAATTCCAGAGTATCATTTGGGTATTTTACGTGCATGGTGTAAATCACCGATAATAGATCTCGGTTTAGAGTCCCTTCTGAAAGACTGTTAATATTATTAGGGGTAGAGGTTAGTTATATACCCTTTTAGAAGACTCCTTAAATAAATTCAATAACAAATGACTGTGTATTTTACGTTTATTTATCGTCGCTACCGGTTGCCCATATGAGCGACGCCTCCTGAAGAGATTAGTCATTTTAGATTTTTGGAAGATAGTGCAACGATACAGAGAGAGACCCATTCCGATCTATTCCAGAATCTCCTCTGGTTCTTTTACGTGCACAGTGTAAAGCACCGACACGAGACATCGGTTTAATGTCTCATCGAAAGACTATTAATTTTATTCGAGGGATCGAACCTGCGATTCCTGGATTACCAGTCCAGCGTGTTACCACTGGACTACAGATCCGTCTGTATGAATAACAAATGACAGCTCATTTAATATCCTATATAAAAATTTTTTATGTACGTTACCACTAAATATTCACGTTATTAGAAGTACCATTTTGTTGTAATATATTTGTTATAAACTGTAAAAGTAATATATGATATTTCTATAAATTTATATAAATTACAAAGGCATCAGTAATTGCCTATATATATTTATTAATGTATCAAAATACCAAAGTGGTGGACAGGTGGTTATTAGATTCTGCTGGGGGTATTATGTGGTTTCTGTTGGATCAGCAGACACGCTAGTTGAGTTTGATGATGTTTTGCACTTCATTAAACATGGGCACCAGTAACAACATGGTACCAGTAATCACATGGGTACCAGTAACAACAGGGTACCAGTAATCACATGGGTACCAGTAATCAAAGAGCACCAGTAATCACACGGCACCAGTAAAAAATGAGCACCACTAATCACATGGTACCAGTATCAAAGAGCACCAGTAATCACAGGACACCAGTAAACAAATGGGCACCAGTAATCACACGGCACCAGTAAACAAAGAGCACCAGTAATCACAGGACACCAGTAAACAAAGAGCACCAGTAATCACAGGACACCAGTAATCACATGGGCACCAGTCACCAGTAATCACAAGGCACTATAATTATATACAACAATATTGCGACCGTTGGAACATTGCAAATTATGAGAAACGACCTTTAACCAATCCGTTAGAATTCTTTAGTTTGGTTACACTGAGCACAAGCCCTACATTCAGATCTCCGGTGTTGTTCTAGACACACTGTTGACTCTACTCGTACTTTGCACTTTTAACACGTGCTTACTAACACAAATCTATTTTTAAAATAGAGGTCCAATCTACGTGCTAGATTTGTATGTTACATGTTTGTTTTTTGCATATGCAGGTTAAGCAATAATACGGGCGGGAACCATGGTTAAAAAGAGGTCCCGATTTATGCCCGGCTTCCAATCCCGCTTTTTGCCTGATGTAAAGCCGGTAGCGGTAAGTTGTGACGTCACATACACAGATAGGATGAAAACTACCAAATCATTTGTCTTTTCAGTACCATGGCTGCAGGGTTCCCTCTGTCTGAATATTTGTCTGCGCCACTTCTGTCGCTAATTGATAAACTTGGAGCCAACTAAGAGCCATGTAGTTTACAGATAAATATTTGAAACCATGTATTTGACAAAACAAAACAGAAGAGAAAAAATAGAACAGAAAAGGTTGCGTCAAATATTTTCGCCAAGAGTCACACACTTTAGCGCCAGTATTTGCTTGTGTCCCAATTGGCACCATTGGCGATCGACAGCGGGAACCCCGCACATTATATGGACAAGTATTGGGCATTAACGACGAGTTTCAATTATTCATTCATTTGTTTGGTAGTTTTTGACCTTTGTGTATACCCCAGATATATTGTTATCCATCAGATATTGCTTAAATACTCCAAAACTATATTCCAGAAAACCTCGAATGCGTCAACCTGTCACAACAAAGAAATACTAATAAACCAATGATTGTGTTTGCATGGAACATGTAGCATGAGTATATACGTGTATTTATGTTGTGGCATAGGGTGTCTACCTTTCATACGCATGAACGTGTCTTAACACACAATGACAGGTAGCAACATGGTAGTAATAGTTCATTCGTGTCGGTGCTTTACACCGTGCACGTAAAAGAACCAGAGGAGACTCTGGAATGGGTCTCTGTCTGTATCATTGCACTATCCTCCAAAATGCCTAATCTCTTCAGGAGGCGTCGCTCATATGGCCAACCGGTAGCGACGATAAATAAACGTAAAACACACACTAATAGTTCATTCGTAAACTTATAGTTTAACACCCCAGTCTGGAGTATTATATCTTATTTAGTTTGTCGACACGCTATATGAATACTAGCACAAAGTGCCGGGCAGGAGTAATCTTCCTCGGGCCGCAGCTGTCGGTTTTATTTAACCCTTTCAACACCACATACCTCTAAATAGGCTTACAAAAAAGTGTAGATCCAGATGAGCCGGCTCGTGACGAGCCGTCTCATCAGGATTTGCACTTTTTTCAAGTAATATAACTATTTTTAGAATTTTTTTTACCCATTTTGATAAATAAACTGATCCAAATGTAATTTTGTTATTAATTTATTGGTCTAAGAATATCATGGACCAGTCCATGTCAGTTACTTGGTGTTGAATGGGTTAAGAATCGCGAGGCATGCGAAATGTGTGTATTTTAAGGGTTATATACACTGCCTATATATCGGAACGATCCCAATTTTGTTACAGACGGATCTGTAGTCCAGTGGTAACAGGCTTGACTGGTAATCCAGGGATCGCAGGTTCGATCCCCCGTCTAACCCTAATACAATTAACAGTCTTTCAGATGGGACGTTAAACCGAGGTCTCGTGTCGGTGCTGTACACCGTGCACGTAAAAGAACCAGAGAAGACTCAGGAATGGGTCTCTATCTGTATCATTGCACTATCCTCCAAAAATCTAAAAGGACTAATCTCTTCAGGAGGCGTCGCTCATATGGGCAGCCGGTAACGACGATAAATAAACGTAAACACACACAAGATCCCAATTTATTTACGGCATCGTTATCCAGTCAAATTACTAAATTATTAGAAACTGCACTGAAGCAGTATAATAAAGTCGTATAGGATTGTGGCGTCATTGTCTTTTACGATCAGCGGCATTTCCACCAAAATAGCAACATCGTTTACTAATAAATGACAACATCGTGTTGATAAATCGTGACATTTATTAAAGCGACACAATATAGTGAAATGAAACCGTAAGGCAAAGTGAAACATGTAACATATTCATATCCACTAAAGGCTATATTACGCAGCCGCTATGCGAGAAGTCTGGTCATTCAATCATCTTCCGGGTGAATTGCGGCTCGAGCAACATTGTCGTCTGCACGACTCTTCCAAATGTCATGTTATGCTAAAGTATGCCCGACCGGCGATCATTACCTGCTATGTGACCACATAATTATATACGTAAATTTCTCCACACCACATAACCGAAAGTAAACAGAGGAGACGTTATTTTCGATTTATCTTGAGTAGATATAAAGTAAATCGCAGTATTTATTACTGTCGCCATTGGCAACATATTGCCGTGCTACAGTAGTAAACTCACAGTTTTAGTCATATACAAATGAACATCGACATGTTGCATTACGGTCTATGGAGAAACAAACTACATTCTACATCCGCTATGTCAAAGTCGGTTATGTCGAATTCTCCGGTTATCTCGAAGTAGGATCAAAGCCCGTTTCAGACACACATTTTACATATAACTGGATCCGTTTATATCGAATTTCGTTAAGTAAAACGTCGGTTATGTCAACGTATGTTGCTCGGTCCGGCGGAATTCGACATAACGGATGCAGACTGTATATATATATATGCCAGTAGTACTTCAATGATGAAGCATATGGGACATGCAAGTCGGAGATTAGTATAATAAATCAAACACGACATTGTCGCTGTATGAGAACCATTGACTATATTCAAAATTCTGCGTTTATCCCGAATATTAATACTTTATGGACACAAGCTTGAGCCCATTCAGAACAATGGTTGTGGTGTTCTTATGCAAAAACAACCAACACCACATTACATCTTCCCTCTCCCTGAATACATAGCGATGCATTCCATCAGCAATGACGTGTCGAACAGAGGCGTATCCAGGGGTGCTCAGGGTACTCGAGCACCCCTCTTAATGTCCATATGTTGATTATTCATCTTCATTAATTTCGTAATAAAATCGTAGCACCTATCCCCCATTTTACACCGCAATGTACCAGGAAATGGCACCATTTGGTATTCAGTTTTTCAAAAATGTCCGTGGAAGCATGCCACCTGATCTTCTTTAGATATGGGACAACTGCGGCGGGGTCAACTTTGCTGTCTGGGCCTAATGTTACTCGCTTAGCACACCCATATCCTTTTCCTGGATACGGCTTTGTCGAGAGAAATTAATCTAATTTTGTAAAATCTAGTTTCCTAATCGAGCTGACTAATTATTTATAAACGTGTGCACGATATAATACTAAACCACTATTGTATATTCCCGCAACTTTTAATAGACTGGTTACCAGGTGGTCATTACGGTAATATGACCTTAGACAATATAATTGCTGTCATTGTGATACCAATATATTGGATTTATATTAACCCTTTCCCTCATAGAAGCACCTCTTGACGCCATTACCAATACGACATACATTGACAATGTAGTAGCCAAACCAATGTTCATAAGAGAACATGTTTACATACATTGCCAATAGCAATTATCAAATTGGGTTACTATGATATATATTGAAACTGTTGCTAGGCACAAATACCGTTAATCCATCGACTACTGAATGATTTAGCTATACTATGTGTTTGGTGGCCATTTTGTTTGTCAATATCTTATGTTCTGTTCTGTTCTATATATCTACATTGAGGGTTCAAAAACTATTAAAAACCATTACTGGTGTCATATTGTTGGGGTGTTCAGTCGTACCACCAGAATATTAGAACATGCTTGGACAAAACGGTAGTGGTATTTGGAGCATGGTCTCCATACCAATGCCACTAACTGAACAGCACAGTTGTTGCATTAAGTGAGGTGTGTTTTACGTTTATTTATCGTCGCTACCGGTTGCCCATATGAGCGACGCCTCCTGAAGATATTAGTCATTTTAGGTTTTGGAGGATAGTGCAATGATACAGAGAGAGACCCATTCCAGAGTCTCCTCTGGTTCATTTACGTGCACTGTGTACAGCACCGGCACGAGACCTCGGTTTAACGTCCCATCTGAAAGACTGTTAATTTTATTAGGGTCAGACGTGGGATCGAACCTGCGATCCCTGGGTTACCAGTCCAGCGTGTTACCACTGGGGCATTAAGTGACTATATTTTTTATAGTTATATAATAAGGTAATCGTCGTCTATATTGCACAATTTTACGCTATATGCGCACGGTGAGTTATTTCAGTATTGCTTCGATCAGCATAATTAATGCCCACATGCTTGTGAATATTGTTTATACAGTTTACAAAGTGTGCCAAACATCGGATAGTAATTTTTGGAGAAGTGCCCTATAATATATTTACACATCCGACGATTCAACAATATTTATCATTCTGCTGTAAGTGTTCGGAGATAATATGATATAAGAGTAATATAGATATGATAGACTTAAGCGGTATCGTATCGATTAGACGCTGTTCATGAACACATGATGTACCTTACACAAAACAATCTTCTCTGTTGAATCACCTATATTATATGTGTGATGCAATTCCCCACATTGTTCCCGTGCCAATATATATATATATGATAGCACGAGTTGTTTGGTTGCGAGAATATATCATGTGTAGGCTATACTGTCAGATGAGTCGCAAAATACAAAACCCAAAACATGTAGGACATGTTTTTGTGTTTTTTTAACGTCGCTACCGGTTGCCCATGGAACATATTCTTAAACTGTTTAACAGCATTTCAGGGCAATAGTGACTACAACGGCTGTTCCCCGAATGGAAATGAAATAGTTTGCTTTAATTCTGCAACACTAACACTCTTTTTTGTGGGCGTTTTACAGTTCTGGGCAATACCAATGCTTCCATCTGTCCGCGTTCCATTAAACGGAAATGACGATTCGCGTGCTCATACGCGTTCTCATTGGCTCGATTTATCATGTGATTCGACCCGAGGCAGAGTAAGTCACATGACCAGTCAATTGGTGGCTGTAGCAATCAAAGTACTAGTGCGTGCATCTGAAACTGCACCATAGTCAAGCGGTCGAATGTAAAAAAGGAGAAACACAGTCAATATTAACGATGTACAATTTATATAGGAAATACAGTATAATATATTTAATATTGCAAAGCACATGGAGGAATCGTACATGTACATTTTTTTTATACTTTATTTATTTACAACGATTGCGAAGCAAGTTTTAACAACTTATATTAATCACTCTCGTTGGCGCGGATGTGGTCATTCATGTACATGTACATTGAGGGGTCGTGCATGCATATTGTGGGGTTGTGCATGTAAAGTGTTGGGTCGTACTTGATGTACACAGTACAGTATGCGTGCCGAGTTTACGTATCAGTACCTGTGTATTTAGAGGTGCGTACGGATGTGTAATAACAGCCGTTTCTTTCCCAACATTTCATATAATATTACGTGCTTCACCTGAATGTTTGTTTGTTTATCTTCAAAATGCAGTCAACATAAAAATATTTCCATGTCATGCATTTTGCACATTATTTACTTTTTCGCCCGCACGTATCTGCTGCGTACGTATGAATAATGGTAATGTTATGTTACAGGTGCCCCCCCCCCCACACACACACCAGTAAGTTCGCATATTCTGACAGGTTGGAGTATAGCCTATGATTCAGCTATGTTCACAATATATGTAACATCAGTATACATTAATTAGAGTAGCTGGCATGCATTCAAATCCTTACATCTCCAAGGTGAATACAAACAGTACACATTTTCACAGAATGATATACTGGCAAGAATTCTGTTTCTATAATAGATGTTGGTCCTAGTTACAATATATGACTTGAGAGAATGCACAGACATTGGCCACTGAGATCTTTGTTTTTTATATCATAGCATTGAACTCATTACACAGTTAGAGGTACAAGGTGAGTGTTATATCTGAAACTCATAACGTGGATGTAGTAATTAGGGATGGCAACGAATAGCGATTTAACTATTCGAATATTCGGTCAGTAAGGTATTCAGATATTCGAATATTCGATATAATCTATTAAAAACTCAAAATCACTCAAACTCTTATAAGAAATGCCAAATTAAGTTACTTTTAAATTACTAATCGCCATCTTCTTCCTGTAAGGCCATGCAAATATGACAACGATTCATTCAGTTATTGTTATCGGCCACTGTACATTTATGGGCGTTTTCACAAATGAAGCCGATGTCATTTGAACTACTTTCCGTTGAAGTGTGTTTGTTTTTCAAATGATTATTCAGATTGATGTTGTACCCGAAACTGTTAAATCCAATTTGCGCATAGCAGTTTTCTTATTCTCTGCGCGAGTGTAGTCTTTCCAAACGTATGACTGAGTGGGCGGCATTTTGTTCAACTATAGTAATACATTTCCGTACCAATAATGTAATCATATTCGATTGTAGTCAGCATAACAATTATAACATGCACACCACGAGTAGGAACATGGCATGCATCTATTAATAGTTTTATCGGACTACTTTCATTGCCACAGTATTGATTCTTCAGACTATTTGTTCTACTAAATGAATTGCGTGTCGCCATAGAGCCTGTACTGTATCCGTTTATTTAATCTCGCCACCGTGAACAATATGAGCGAGCATATAGTTTGTGATGTTTCAGTTTATTTAAAGTTTAAACTTTATTTATTTTACAAAGCAAGTTTTTTTAGCAACTTATTTGAATCACTCTCGTTGGCGCGGATGAAAGCGTATATGTGGTCTTTCGTGCGGGAGGAAACCGGAGTACCCGGAGAAAACTCACCGGCCCGATCTGGCGACCGTCGTACCATCTCACACCCTTCCTGGTCCGATGATTGAGCCCGGGTAGGCATTGGTGAGAAGCGAGCGCGCTGACCACTGTTTATTTGAACTCGCCGTACATGTAATTACGTAAATAAGAACGTAAGTAAGTAAATAATTTATTATTTTGGCATAACAAAAACAGATTAATAACATCAATTAACATTCAACACCCGGCCGAACGGCACAATAATACAATTATACGATACTAGTGACGTGAATAACGATTACAGCAACAATCTATATGTATATAATGCGATTCTCCTTGGTTGCCTCGAACTGTCTAAGACTATTTGTTTTGAGTGGTATAACATGGCATGCCATTTCTGTAATAGTCCATGCCAATTAACTACGTGTGACTGGTTTGCACTCAGCAAACAAGACATCTCACGAACACTGCTCAGTAATTGATGTTTAGATACTACATGGCCTTCAAGCTATCGCTATATATAACGATACGAACACCGTATTTGTCACGTCAGTCTCTAATTACCAACACCGTATATGTCAGGTCAGTCACTAATTACTAACATTCTAGCTACTGTCTGTTAGATGCAATTTCCACAATACGAAACTAACACTCAAATTGCAGTATACATACTCATTATTACATTATATAGTTTAAATAAATTTATTTTGTTCAATAGTTCTTTCAAAATTATGTTAATCACTGTCGAGATCTCATTCCTGATGGAATCCATCGCCATGCGAGAGAGAGAGAGAGAGAGAGAGAGAGAGAGGGGCAGTGTAGAATTTAAGTGCCTTGCATAATGGGCACAATCGTAAGGGCTATAGCTACGCGAACGCGCTACCACTGCGCTATCACTACTTCGACAAGTATTATATATACATCATATATGTTTGTCTTTTGTGCAAAGAGTAAATGCAAACACCCAAACAATATTCGAAGATAAAAATTAATGAGTCGCATAAATAGTTTATTTACAAATAAAAAATAGCTTGTAACTGTATACTGTATATGTCATTGAGACGGGAATTAGCATGGGTTCATCTCATATAATCTACATTATTCTAGTCTAGTGTAGGGCTGTGTTCTGTGATGGGAATTAGCATTGGTTCATATCATATACTCTACATTATTCTATTCTAGTGTAGGGCTGTGTTCTGAAACAGTTCGTCAACTCACGTAGTATTAACATTTGAGTTTTTGTTTACACCTTAAGTTTCGTTTCGGTAAGGTGTACTCTCGGGATCCGATATTATAGTTACATCAATGTTTCGATTGTGTTATGTACGAGGCTGGACATTCTTGTCACAATGTTACATATCTGTTATATTGTTTGTCGTGTTCTTTGTTTTTGTAATTACATGTATATAGTTTAATTACGTGATATCACAATGTTTGTTCATATTCAATAATAGTTGTAATATTATAAATGTATCTGTATTATACATGTATGTGATAGCTCTCCTGTACTGGAGGGTAATAACGAATATATCTATCTAACTGCAAGTATGTACAAGACATACAAGACATAGACTGTGAATATAGTTCTAAGAACAGTGGCATAGGTGTGTGTATGATACGTGACATAGGTGTGTGTATGATACGTGGTATAGGTGTTTGTATGATACGTGGCATGGGTGTTTGTATGATACGTGACATAGGTGTGTGTATGATACGTGGTATAGGTGTTTGTATGATACGTGACATAGGTGTGTGTATGATACGTGACATAGGTGTGTGTATGATACGTGACATAGGTGTGTGTATGATACGTGACATAGGTGTTTGTATGATACGTGACATAGGTGTGTGTATGATACGTGACATAGGTGTGTGTATGATACGTGGCATAGGTGTGTGTATGATACGTGACATATGTGTGTGTATGATACGTGGCATAGGTGTGTGTATGATACGTGACATGGGTGTTTGTATGATACGTGACATAGGTGTGTGTATGATACGTGACATAGGTGTGTGTATGATACGTGACATAGGTGTGTGTATGATACGTGACATAGGTGTTTGTATGATACGTGGCATAGGTGTGTGCATGATACGTGACATAGGTGTGTGTATGATACGTGACATAGGTGTCTGTATGATACGTGACATAGGTGTGTGCATGATACGTGACATAGGTGTTTGTATGATACGTGACATAGGTGTGTGTATGATACGTGACATAGGTGTGTGTATGATACGTGACATAGGTGTGTGTATGATACGTGGCATAGGTGTCTGTATGATACGTGACATAGGTGTTTGTATGATACGTGACATAGGTGTTTGTATGATACGTGACATAGGTGTTTGTACGATACGTGACATAGGTGTTTGTATGATACGTGACATAGGTGTTTGTATGATACGTGACATAGGTGTTTGTATGATACGTGACATAGGTGTTTGTATGATACGTGACATAGGTGTTTGTATGATACGTGACATAGGTGTTTGTATGATACGTGACATAGGTGTTTGTATGATACGTGACATAGGTGTTGTATGATACGTGGCATAGGTGTTTGTATGATACGTGACATAGGTGTGTGTATGATACGTGACATAGGTGTGTGTATGATACGTGACATAGGTGTTTGTATGATACGTGACATAGGTGTGTGTACGATACGTGACATAGGTGTGTGTATGATACGTGGCATAGATGTTTGTATGATACGTGACATAGGTGTTTGTATGATACGTGACATAGGTGTTTGTATGATACGTGACATAGGTGTGTGTACGATACGTGACATAGGTGTGGGTATGATACGTGGCATCGATGTTTGTATGATACGTGACATAGGTGTTTGTATGCTACGTGACATAGGTGTGTGTATGATACGTGACATAGGTGTGTGTACGATACGTGACATAGGTGTGTGCATGATACGTGACATAGGTGTGTGTATGATACGTGACATAGGTGTTTGTATGATACGTGACATAGGTGTTTGTATGATACGTGACATAGGTGTTTGTATGATACGTGACATAGGTGTTTGTATGATACGTGACATAGGTGTGTGTACGATACGTGACATAGGTGTTTGTATGATACGTGACATAGGGTTTGTATGATACGTGACATAGGTGTGTGTATGCTACGTGACATAGGTGTTTGTATGATACGTGACATAGGTGTGTGTATGATACGTGACATAGGTGTGTGTACGATACGTGACATAGGTGTTTGTATGATACGTGACATAGGTGTTTGTATGATACGTGACATAGGTGTTTGTATGATACGTGACATAGGTGTGTGCATGATACGTGACATAGGTGTGTGTATGATACGTGACATAGGTGTTTGTATGATACGTGACATAGGTGTTTGTATGATACGTGACATAGGTGTGTGCATGATACGTGACATAGGTGTGTGTATGATACGTGATATAGGTGTTTGTATGATACGTGACATAGGTGTTTGTATGATACGTGACATAGGTGTGTGCATGATACGTGACATAGGTTTGTATGAACGTGACATAGGGTTTTATGAACGTGACTAGGGTTGTATGATACGTGACATAGGTGTTTGTATGATACGTGACATAGGTGTTTGTATGATACGTGACATAGGTGTTTGTTGATACGTGACATAGGTGTTTGTATGATACGTGACATAGGTGTTTGTATGATACGTGACATAGGTGGTGTGATACGTGACATAGGGTTGTATGATACGTGACATAGGGTTTGTATGATACGTGACATAGGTGTGTGATGATACGTGACATAGGTGTTTGTATGATACGTGACATAGGGTTTGTATGCTACGTGACATAGTGTGTGTATGATACGTGGCATTGGTGTTTGTATGATACGTGACATAGGTGTGTGTATGATACGTGACATAGGTCTGTGTATGATACGTGACATAGGTGTGTGTATGATACGTGACATAGGTGTGTGTATGATACGTGACATAGGTGTTTGTATGCTACGTGACATAGGTGTTTGTATGCTACGTGACATAGGTGTGTGTATGATACGTGACATAGGTGTTTGTATGATACGTGACATAGGTGTGTGTACGATACGTGACATAGGTGTTTGTATGCTACGTGACATAGGTGTGTGTATGCTACGTGGTATAGATATTTGCATGATACGAACAGTTACGCTAAATTCGATCAGATCCTATAGTAATTAAAAAATCTCATTTGATTCTAGATCCTTAGGACAAAATTTAAATGAAAAACAATTAGGGGACATCATTTTTGAGAGCATCACTATTGGTAGTGGGTTTGGTAAAAGCATGGTATGCGGTTTGTTCACTGTCCAAACGTCAAACACCTGTGGCTTTAGACATCTGCGAATAACCATTATATACAAACACTATACATTCGATGATTAGAAGGACAGATTCGCTTCAAATAATGACCATAACCATATGATTCAAACGATTTACATTTGCACTAAAACATATTGTGTGGAATAATTTTATGAAGCAAATCAAGCGCCCAATTTCTACATATATACTAGACGACATAGAAAACGCATACTTCGGATAAGTGTGTTTTTACATGAAAAATAAATAACTATATAAATACATAGTTTTAAACATTTTGGAATATTTTTAGTTGTTCAGTTTGTGTTTTGTAATAAAGATGTGATATATCTTTGATGGAATCCTATGTATTTCGTTTTCATGTAATAATAATCATATACTGTAGGTGTGCGTTTTCTATGTCCTCTAGTATAGATGTGCGTTTTCTATATCCTCTAGTATAGATGTGCGTTTTCTATATCCTCTAGTATACCATTGACACTGTTGTGTTAGATGGAGCTTCACGAGACTATGCACGTGTTTTATAGTTATCTAACATATACATTGTCTTTCAGAGCACGAGATCCACAGTACGTGCATCAACATTTGCTGCACCGTCTTACACCAGACGTGCATATGACGACGACGTACTATACGTTCCACACAGACCGTCATATGTACCACATTACTCATACGGTGAGTATCGGAAACATAACATCTTATTAGTCTTCGTATATATCCAATATGTTCCATATTTTCATATCAATATTCATTTCAGATGTTGTTTATTCATAAGCTTCCTATCAAA
>CM026395.1:29681188-29791901 GCA_014843695.1 Archivesica marissinica | reverse complement strand
GTGTTTGTATGATACGTGACATAGGTGTGTGTATGATACGTGACATAGGTCTGTGTATGATACGTGACATAGGTGTGTGTATGATACGTGACATAGGTGTGTGTATGATACGTGACATAGGTGTTTGTATGCTACGTGACATAGGTGTTTGTATGATACGTGACATAGGTGTGTGTATGATACGTGACATAGGTGTTTGTATGATACGTGACATAGGTGTGTGTACGATACGTGACATAGGTGTTTGTATGCTACGTGACATAGGTGTGTGTATGCTACGTGGTATAGATATTTGCATGATACGAACAGTTACGCTAAATTCGATCAGATCCTATAGTAATTAAAAAATCTCATTTGATTCTAGATCCTTAGGACAAAATTTAAATGAAAAACAATTAGGGGACATCATTTTTGAGAGCATCACTATTGGTAGTGGGTTTGGTAAAAGCATGGTATGCGGTTTGTTCACTGTCCAAACTTCAAACACCTGTGGCTTTAGACATCTGCGAATAACCATTATATACAAACACTATACATTCGATGATTAGAAGGACAGATTCGCTTCAAATAATGACCATAACCATATGATTCAAACGATTTACATTTGCACTAAAACATATTGTGTGGAATAATTTTATGAAGCAAATCAAGCGCCCAATTTCTACATATATACTAGACGACATAGAAAACGCATACTTCGGATAAGTGTGTTTTTACATGAAAAATAAATAACTATATAAATACATAGTTTTAAACATTTTGGAATATTTTTAGTTGTTCAGTTTGTGTTTTGTAATAAAGATGTGATATATCTTTGATGGAATCCTATGTATTTCGTTTTCATGTAATAATAATCATATACTGTAGGTGTGCGTTTTCTATGTCCTCTAGTATAGATGTGCGTTTTCTATATCCTCTAGTATAGATGTGCGTTTTCTATATCCTCTAGTATACCATTGACACTGTTGTGTTAGATGGAGCTTCACGAGACTATGCACGTGTTTTATAGTTATCTAACATATACATTGTCTTTCAGAGCACGAGATCCACAGTACGTGCATCAACATTTGCTGCACCGTCTTACACCAGACGTGCATATGACGACGACGTACTATACGTTCCACACAGACCGTCATATGTACCACATTACTCATACGGTGAGTATCGGAAACATAACATCTTATTAGTCTTCGTATATATCCAATATGTTCCATATTTTCATATCAATATTCATTTCAGATGTTGTTTATTCATAAGCTTCCTATCAAATACTGAAAACCCATCTGTTTAGGCAATTTTATGAACGATAAGTGTTGTGCTCTTTGTACAAAAATAACATCTGTGATGATATAAAACAGTTTAAATACAATATTTGTGTTCAATAAGATCAAAGATCGACTTTATAAGTATTGGATTGACGAGTGAAGTGTTGTATGGGCATTCTCTTGGGTTCGAGCTCTGTCGTGTGGTGATGGGCGGGTCACTGTACCGGCCACATCACGGTTGTCATTCTTACGGCGGTGTTTGGGTCTATGGTTCATATTGCCACTTTTATCGTTAATCCAATCACTCACTTATATACTGTAATGGTGTAGATATCATGATAAAATATGTTCTTATCCAATAACTAGAATCTTAGTTATATCTATATATGTATACATTTTTATTAATATATCCATATATTATTGTCATGGGTAAATGTTTAAAATTGCATCTGTAATTGTGAAGCGCAATAGAATAATATTTAATTTTTGCGCTATATAAATGCTATGTATTTGTATTTGTATAACATTTCGTAAAATATCAACTAGGCTGTTACGACTCAATGGTTCAACATCTTCTTACTTATGGATCAACAATATGGGGGTTCGTAATCCACACAGAAAATACATCTTAAAAATAGATTGGATTTCTCTTACTGGTATACTTTTGGGGAAGGGCCGTAACTAATGTTGCTAGAACTTGTGGCCCGACCCGTTTGCTTTTCTATAATTTGTCATGTTTGTATTCACATGTATATATGTAAAAAAACTAATCGAGCAATAAAATATGATTAAACTAAACTAAACTTTTGGGACTATTACTGGCATACTTTTGGGACTATTACTGGCATACCTTTGGGACTATTACTGGCATACGTTTGGGACTATTACTGGCATACTTTTGGGACTATTACTGGCATACTTTTGGGACTATTACTGGCATACTTTTGGGACTATTACTGGCATACTTCTGGGGCTGTTACTGGCATACTTTTGGGACTATTACTGGCATACTTTTGGGACTATTACTGGCATACTTTTGGGACTATTACTGGCATACTTTGGGACTATTACTGGCATACTTTTGGGCTATTACTGGCATACTTTGGGACTTACTGGCATACTTTTGGGACTATTACTGGCATACTTTTGGGACTATTACTGGCATACTTTTGGGACTATTACTGGCATACTTTTGGGACTATTACTGGCATACTTTTGGGACTATTACTGGCATACTTCTGGGGCTATTACTGGCATACTTCTGGGGCTATTACTGGCATACTTTTGGGACTATTACTGGCATACTTTTGGGACTATTACTGGCATACTTCTGGGGCTATTACTGGCATACTATTGGGACTATTACTGGCATACTTTTGGGACTATTACTGGCATACTTTTGGGACTATTACTGGCATACTTTTGGGACTATTACTGGCATACTTTTGGGACTATTACTGGCATACTTCTGGGGCTATTACTGGCATACTTCTGGGGCTATTACTGGCATACTTTTGGGACTATTACTGGCATACTTCTGGGACTATTACTGGCATACTTCTGGGACTATTACTGACATACTTCTGGGACTATTACTGGCATACTTCTGGGACTATTACTGGCATACTTCTGGGGCTATTACTGGCATACTTCTGGGACTATTACTGGCATACTTCTGGGACTATTACTGGCATACTTCTGGGACTATTACTGGCATACTTCTGGGGCTATTACTGGCATACTTCTGGGACTATTACTGGCATACTTCTGGGACTATTACTGGCATACTTCTGGGATAATTACTGGCATACTTCTGGGACTATTACTGGCATACTTCTGGGACTATTACTGGCATACTTCTGGGCTATTACTGGCATACTTCTGGGACTATTACTGGCATACTTCTGGGGCTATTACTGGCATACTTCTGGGACTATTACTGGCATACTTCTGGGACTATTACTGGCATACTTCTGGGACTATTACTGGCATACTTCTGGGACTATTACTGGCATACTTCTGGGAC
Source organism: Archivesica marissinica (assembly GCA_014843695.1). Lineage (NCBI taxonomy): Eukaryota > Metazoa > Mollusca > Bivalvia > Venerida > Vesicomyidae > Archivesica > Archivesica marissinica. The sequence continues at coordinate 29,788,610 of CM026395.1, read as the reverse complement.
TATTACTGGCATACTTCTGGGACTATTACTGGCATACTTCTGGGGCTATTACTGGCATACTTCTGGGACTATTACTGGCATACTTCTGGGACTATTACTGGCATACTTCTGGGGCTATTACTGGCATACTTCTGGACTATTACTGGCATACTTCTGGGACTATTACTGGCATACTTCTGGGGCTATTACTGGCATACTTCTGGGGCTATTACTGGCATACTTCTGGGACTATTACTGGCATACTTCTGGGACTATTACTGGCATACTTCTGGGGCTATTACTGGCATACTTCTGGGGCTATTACTGGCATACTTCTGGGGCTATTACTGGCATACTTCTGGGACTATTACTGGCATACTTCTGGGGCTATTACTGGCATACTTCTGGGGCTATTACTGGCATACTTCTGGGGCTATTACTGGCATACTTCTGGGGCTATTACTGGCATACTTCTGGGGCTATTACTGGCATACTTTTAGGACTACGCATTTGGTATCAATTCCATGACGACATTCTGTTTTGCAATTATGACAGGCTTATTATTGAAAGGAAGCATACTTTGACAGAACTCTTATCTGTTATCCTGCTCACATGTAATGTGCTATTTTCTCATTTTAATTACGTGCGTGTTTTACGTTTATTTATCGTTGCTACCGGTTGCCCATATGAACGACGCCTCCTGAAGAGATTAGTCATTTTAGAGTGTGGGAGGATAGTGCAATGATACAGTCAGAGACACATTCCAGAGTCTCCTCTGGTTCGTTTACGTACATGGTGTACAGCACCGACACAAGACCTCTGTTTAAAGTACCATCTGAAAAACTGTTAATTGTATTAGGCTCAGATGGGGAGCGAACCTGAGATCCCTGGATTACCAGTCCAGCGGTTATTTTTTAATTTTAATTACGTACTATTACTTTACAAGTATATATATGCTATAATGAACCTCTATGCAACTTGATTTGCATATCTTAATAGATCATGAATTATATAGTATTTAGATTGAGCAATGCATGTCAGTGACAAATAATTTGAGAAGGAGATTTATGTTAAGTTTAAACCTTTTTAAAAAATTTTTTTTTTACAACGATTGCGAAGCAAGTCTTAATAACGTTTGTATTATTAACTCTTGTATGCAAGTGTAACGTCACAGAGCGATCAGTAGTCCAGTAGTTAACACGTTGTACTGCGTATCCATGGATTGCTGGTTCGATCCGTCGAGGTCTCGTGTTGGTGCTTTACACCGTGCACGTAATAAACCCAGCGGAGACTGTGGACCGGGTCTCCGTTTGTCTCATTGCACTATCCTCTAAAAATCTAAAATGACTTATTACCTTCAGAAGGCGTCGCTGATATGGGCAACCGGTAGAGACGATAAATAAACATAAAGAGTGTGTAACGTAGCGATTTACGTGGTTCTGTATGTATTGGCTCTCCGTGATCGTTAGTGGGAAACATCCATGAACAACAACTATTACGAAATCAAACTTTTAATTAATTATCTATTCTAGAATGCGCCGGCCTACAAGCATCTTAACCAGCCCCCGAAACATGATCTCACAATAGTAATCAGCAGTGCATATCTCTGTCATCACAGAGAGGGAGGAGGGGCCGTTATTAAATATCTCTTAAGAACCATACGGTCAATTTATCCTAACATCATGCCGTTCAGAATTAAACAGCATGCTCATTCTGATGATGCATATCAGCACTTTTGATAGGTCAATCCAATGTGCAATTGGTCACACTCTAGCAATATGCTATATGTATTTTGGAAACCCTACACACATGTATGTTATGTGTTAACTGAAACGACGAGAATTTAGTCCTCTGAGTCACCGAGAGCAAATATAATATATATGTATACAGTTAACAACATTAAAATGATAACTTATGAATGTATTTTATAAAACATTAGTCAAATCCCAAACCCCATCTGAAGCTTCTTGTTGGATCAACCGAGATTAAATCTCACAATCCACCAATCAAATCACTTCAGCTCGAGATTTATTGCCTGTTCATACATTCAGACCGGATTCGTGAAGCTGTTCGTCGTAATGGGTCATCTATAATCTACGCTGAACGACTTTGAAATCGCATCACTTTTGTCGGGTGTATATTTTTGGCGTAAGATAAGACACGCTTTCAAAAATAGCAAGTCTACCGTAAAGTGTATCGAAATAAAATTTATAATGACATCATAAACAGTAGTCAGTTTTAATCTAGTTTAATCATATTTTATTGCTTATTTATATACAATACAATTACAAATATAAACATGATAAATATATAAGCAAACTGAGACAACTGCAATGCTTGTTTATATACAATACAATTACAAATATAAACATGTAAATATATAAGCAATGATACAACTGCAATGCTGTTTATATCAATACATTACAAATAAACATGATAAATATATAAGCAAATGATACAACTGCAATGCTTGTTTATATACAATACATTACAAATATAAACATGATAAATATATAAGCAAAATGATACAACTGCAATGCTTGTTTATATACAATACAATTACAAATATAAACATGATAAATATATAAGCAAATGATACAACTGCAATGCTATGCTTATACTTGAACACTGTAAGAATAATATCTAGAAGCAAATGGGATTTTATTCTTGCAGTGTTTAGTCTGTTCCATATGTTATGAAATTCCGCACTACAATGTCCAAAATCACTACTAATACAATATTTTTGGGAATACGGAAACTGGTTTTTTAATTTTTTTTATACTTTATACTATTTTACAACGATTGCGTAACAAGTTTTAGCAACTTATATTAATCACTCTCGTTGGCTCGGATGAAAGCGTATATGTGGTCATTCATGTGGGAGGAAACCGGAGTACCCGGAGAAAACCCACCTGTCCGATCTGGCGACCATCGTACCATCTCACATACTTCCCGGTCCGAGGATCGAACCCGGGTCGCATTGGTGAGAAGCGAGCGCGCTAACCACTACGCTAATCGGAAACTGGTTGCTTAACGCATGTTCGTTTCTTAATGGAGGTGACCACTAACACAGGTTTCACTGTATGTATAACATGACCTACATAAACTATTTGAAATGGATTGGAAAACAAGCTGAGAGCTTATGTAAATACCTTTCCATGAGGATGTTACAAGATAAAGTTGTTAGCATTTATAGCGGTTAGTGAGACATGACGGGGCTTGTCTTAAGCTCTATAGCCTCGAGTTGTATTGGGTGTGCGCATGCCTGCGCTGTGAAGTTAATCGTGTAGTTAATAATGTCAGCTTAAGACACATGTCATATACTCAATATATATGTATAAACAAATTAGTTTTGCGACCTTCGTCGGGGGAAATATAGTGTTAGCTGAGGGAAGATTTGTTTCATTGTGAGCCAAACAAGGCCGCGTGTCTAATTATTGATCTTGCGTTCAGTACTTGTACTAGCGGTAATGCCCATGAATTAACCTTTCCACACTGTGTAGAACATGTCAGTGTTCCAGTTCTCTCATGTTTTATACGTCTGGTAGTGATTCTATCACGATATAGGAACTTTGTACTTTACGAAATCAGTACAAACAAAGAATGATATGCCTACAGTGTGAATTGACACGACACTTATCTATTGCTGCACAGTCATAGCTATTCCAATTTCAAACGTGCATGTCATAAACATATCCAACAGTGCGCTTTGATAATCTCAATTGACTCTATATTTGTCTCCCATTGCCTTGACTTGATTATTATTATTATTATTCAGACACTACAAGAAATGACTATTCAACACATTCAGACATCAACCGTGAGCTGATGATGTCCACGGCTGCTATGGAGGATAATTATGACCTCACTAACAGGTCCCGACAGAGAGATAGAGACGTGCTTGCTGCAGCAAACAAAGCTATCGTGAGTAATTCATGTGTTCCGTGTCAATGGTAGTTTGGTATATGTTTATGTATTCTATTATAACAATGTCCCTGGACCAGGTCCACTGCCTACAAGCGCCCGCATTACGTCCCTAGTCTACCGTACCAGGTCCTACAACGTGGCTGTTATCTGTCGGTAAATAGCTATAATGCTAATGCTATTTATTTTGTTAAAACAAAAACGACACTAAATAAAATTTGAATTGAATTGATGTCATTCTATACATTGTTCTACCAGGTCCTAAACTTGTTTTACCAGATCCGAAACAATGGCTGTTTAATGTCATATTATACATTGTTATACCATATCCGAAACTATGGCTATTTAATGTCATACTATACATTGTTATACCATATCCGAAACTATGGCTATTACATCTTGTTTTTCCAGTTCTTAGCTTGGGTTCCAGTCTGTCCAATTTTCACTTGTTTACTTCCAGCAAAATGACGTTGGTATTATCAGAAGCTCAATATGGATCAATTAATGGTCTCGGTGTTAAAACTTTGCTTATTTGACGGACAAGGCAACATATACCAAAGCCTGTTCCTAGGCTACCAAGCTGCTAAAATTGGCTAGTTCACCTATCATTGAGATAACTCTTTGTTATTGATATGTGGTATTTTATGACATCACATCTTGCTGGTAGTGACGCTAAGTTTGAAATGCTTCCCCACAAGTCTCAATTAGCAGACGTTTGTATTTTGGTTGACAGGAGTTACGTACCTTGTTTCGATGTGCAATGCAAGTTGCATGCCTTTTTTCTGTGACATCTGAATCAAAAACATACGACACTTGAGCAGATTCATAGTACGGAATGATCGAAGTGAGTGTCGGAAATGCACGTGACAGCACGAATGTTCATGTTAATATTCCGAGGTATATGCGCGTCACAGCTGTGACGAACACATTAATATATCTGGAAAACCAGAGAACTGAAAGGTGGGTTAATATTTATATATAATGTAATCAGTTTAGAATATGTCCATACCAACTGCTGCTTATTGGCTCATCTATGCAAGTGCCCAATGCGAACTAGTTTGGACACACTTTGTCGGGTGTCCGTCTGTGCATTCATCAGTGCACGCTTCGTCTGCTGTCAAAACTGTCTGCAAACATCATATTCTCTTACTCAGCATCCCTCCCTTGAAGTCAATAATGCTCAGGACAGTAGGTAAACGTAAAGAAACAAACCCCTAAACCAATCTTGTCAGTTGGTGTTTACAATTCTGCCATGCACTTGTTCCAAGGTTGCTTAAATCGCGACATTGTTCTCCAAAACTATTGAACTATTTAAATGATTTATGTATCTTGTAATAATGACAAGAGTAGAGTCGATCGTCTGTAGTTTACCGTTTGCCATTGCGAATGTAAGGAATCAACTTTGAAACCGTTTGCCCCATTTAGAAATAAGTTTATTGATAGAGATGAAACCAAATCCAAACCTAATTAGAACGATAGATACGAGCGATGCAATAAATTTGCATAATCGCAATAAATTTGCATAACTATTTGAACCTCTTTGTTTTAAATTACCATAATCTTAATTGTCTTGGAACGAACCAGTATTGTCTGAGTTTTGCCGAACTGAATTCTGAATTTTGTACTGAATTCTTCGTGTTTAGCACCAAAACAGTACACCATCAATATGCAACACTCTTCTACGGTTTCTTCTTCTGTGGCATCCATTGCGCGTCTGTGGAATCAGGGGAAGTAACTGACATATTTTGATCATTGAGTTATAGTCCACGAAACATATATAATGTGTATGTCTCGAGAGATAAGAGTTTAGGTTCATTAAGTTTTATTGTATGTGACACACCATATTGGAAGGCAAACACAATCCATTGTGCCATGTCAGTACGAGAGCGACACCTGGAATGACATGCATTACATTCATTGTTCGTTATGCAGATGTCGCTTAGAGGTTATATATTCAGAAGAAAACAACTAGTTGAGAGTAGTAGACGCTATAGAGATATATATGCCATACGGATGTCGCTTAGAGGTTATATATTCAGAGGAAAACAACTAGTTGAGAGTAGTAGACGCTATAGAGATATATATGCCATACGGATGTCGCTTAGAGGTTATATTCAGAAGAAAACAACTGTGTGAGAGTAGTAGAAGATGTAGAGATATATATGTCATACGGATGTCGCTTAGAGGTTATATCCAGAAGAAAACAACTGTTTGAGAGTAGTAGAATATGTAGAGATATATATGCCATACGGATGTCGCTTAGAGGTTATATCCAGAAGAAAACAACTATTTGAAATTAGTAGTAGAAGATGTAGAGATATATATGTCATACGGATGTCGCTTAGAGGTTATATCCAGAAGAAAACAACTATTTGAGAGTAGTAGACGCTATAGAGATATATATGTCATACGGATGTCGCTTAGAGGTTATATCCAGAAGAAAACAACTAGTTGAGAGTAGTAGACGCTAGAGTAATAGAATATATAGAGATATATATGTCATACGGATGTCGCTTAGAGGGTAAATCCAGAGGAAAACAACTGTTTGAGAGTAGTAGAAGATGTAGAGATATATATGTCATACGGATGTCGTTTAGAGGTTATATCCAGAGGAAAACAACTATTTGAGAGTAGTAGAATATGTAGAGATATATATGTTTTTGGGATGTTAGTTTTGTTGTGAGGTTCCACCATAAATACCATCTATAAATGAACATTTGAGAGTTTCTGAATGAATTTTGTTGCAGCAAAACCGTCTATATGGTTACCATTGCAGCATCTGACCAGTCTACCGATGCTCAGTCATCACCATCACTGCTTGCGCATATAATACTAATTAAGGACTCGCATACTATAAGCAAGCAAATCAAACTGGCAACATACATATTAAGGACGGTATGCAGATGAGAACATGTCTGAATAATTAATTTGTCGGTCGTTCATGTACATTGTATATAACATTCGACTAATCATAGAAAACATGTATTTATATACTTATATGTTGCGTGTGTACAACTGCATGTATATTATGAATATATAGTGTTTATGTTATAATTAACTTATATGCCGATTATATTTAAAATTGAAATTGAATTGATAAAGTTATCTACAATACGTCACATCGACGACAAACATGATATTATAACATCACTGGCTATCGGAACATCACTGGCTATCAGAACATCACTGGCTATCGGAACATCACTGGCTATCAGAACATCACTGGCTATCATAACATCACTGGCTATCAGAACATCACTGGCTATCATAACATGGCTATCAGAACATCACTGGCTATCGGAACATCACTGGCTATCATAACATCACTGGCTATCGGAACATCACTGGCTATCGGAACATCACTGGCTATCATAACATCACTGGCTATCAGAACATCACTGGCTATCATAACATCACTGGCTATCAGAACATCACTGGCTATCATAACATCACTGGCTATCAGAACATCACTGGCTATCAGGCTAATAACATCACTGGCTATCATAACATCACTGGCTATCATAACATCACTGGCTATCAGAACATCACTGGCTATCGAACATCCGGCTATCATACATCACTGGCTATCATAACATCACTGGCTATCATAACATCACTGGCTATCATAACTCACGGCTATCGAACTCACTGGCTATCATAACATCACTGGCTATCAGAACATCACTGGCTATCAAACCACTGGCTATCATAACATCACTGGCTATCATAACATCATGGCTATCATAACATCACTGGCTATCAAACATGGCTATCAGAACATCACTGGCTATCATAACATCCGGCTATCAGAACATCACTGGCTATCACATCACTGGCTATCATAACATCACTGGCTATCATAGCATCACTGGCTATCGGAACATCACTGGCTATCAGAACATGGCTATCAGAACATCACTGGCTATCATAACATCACTGGCATCACTGGCTATCAGAACATCACTGGCATCACTGGCTATCAGAACATCACTGGCATCACTGGCTATCAGAACATCACTGGCATCACTGGCTATCAGAACATCACTGGCATCACTGGCTATCAGAACATCACTGGCATCACTTGCTATCAGAACATCACTGGCTATCAGAACATCACATCAGAACATCACTGGCTATCAGAACATCACATCAGAACATCACTGGCATCACTGGCTATCAGAACATCACATCAGAACATCACTGGCATCACTGGCATCACTGACTGGCATCACTGGCATCACTGGCTATCAGAACATCACTGGCTATCAGCACGGATATACTTTTACTGGTTGAAGTAATATTTAGCAGTTACATTTTCAGGAAATGTATTATTATTATGTAACTATTTCAGTACCTAATATACAGAGTAAGTACACGAATTCCATTGAACGAAATATGGCATATTCTACCATGTGTACACATGATAGAACATACCAGTTGTGATACAATGTTTTAGGTTATATGCTAAAACATATTTTATTAATTCTCACAATTGTAAGCTGTATATATTATTATTTAATTACGCTTAAAAATTCTTTAAATGTCATTACTTAAGAATTGTACAGTTATCTATAACATATTATCTATAACTTATTTTTCCAACACATCGTTCATGATGACGTCGAGTTGATATACATGTTTGTTTTACACTGCGTTTCCTTTTATGACACGAATGCATCCAGGTAAACTACCTCCTTTCCTCAGTCATCCCTCTATTATATATAACACATGTTCCTCTATCCTAACCTCTTACATAATATTGTGAGAAACATACAGCGGAACTATGTACTATACTACCGTTACTTAATATATTAGAGTAACTTACTTCGGATCTTCTTTCAAAGTCCTGTTTAGCCATCCGACGTTCCACTGCCGCAGTGAACTGGTGTGTGTGTTTGTTTATTGTTTTGTAAACAGTTTTGATTAGTTTATCATATTTTGCTCTCGTAGTGTTCTTGCAGACATGACCCAGTAATAATTTCTTGTAGCAATAACCATCCAAATTCACTTTCCCATTTTCATTTCCGGATTGCCATGCAGCAATGCTATTCAAGTTTAGCCTTACATAGCGTGTGTTAGATAACCCTCAAACGCCTGTATTTTTCACTTTACTGTGTACAGAACACGTCTTATGAGCCAGCACAATCCAGTGCAGATACAGATTGTTATTCGAGGAGACGGTCAGCTACCAGACGTTCCAAAGCACCACGATCATACAGTTTACCACCCAAACGACCAACATACACCACTACAACAACCATTCTACCATCAGACCTTAAAGCATCAGAACCTCCAAAATCATCTGCTTATCTTAAATATTCACAGGCATTAGATAACATTAAGCAGGTACGAGCTGAAACGTATGATCCCATATATTCAGACACTATAAGAACGACATACTCCCCACACCGCGACTTTTCACCATATCGAACCGATTCACCATATCGAACCGATTCACCATATCGAACCGAATCCCCATATCGATCCGTTACACCATATAGGGACATGTCACCCTATAGGGACACGTCACCATCGCGTATCGAAACAACGTCACGAATGGTAAAAAAACGACCCAAGCCACCGCGGATACTCGCGTCCAAGAGAAGAGTTGGAAATTACTATGAGCGACTTTTAGCCAAAAAATCGAAGGGAGGGAAGGAAGGAAAATATTGGCCGTATATTGATGTAGAGGATATCGATAAAGAAAATCTAGTCGATGTGTTAAGTGATACTGAGCAAGACACGACAGGACATATGAGCGGCGGTGGCGTTCGCTATGATTACTTGATTACTGGTGGTGATGACGGTTACGGTGAGACATACGAACCTGTAACATACTCGTATAACTGCGAGCCAGAGTCAGACATTCCCGACGAGTATGTGCCTTTCAGACCAAGGGCTAGGGTATTAAGTCCAGAGCGCGATTATTCACAAATGTCCATATTACCCTATATTCCAAAGCGAGATCCTACCAAAAACTCGGTAGAGGATGACATTTCATTCAACACGGTTGTAGCTGCATCGGCCACACGGGCACGCAAAGCTTTAGAAAATATAAACTGGGACGAATATGATAGTGCGGGTCTTGTACTAAGTGTTGAAGGTGAATACACACCACCATCTGAGGATACTCCGTTAGGATTTAGATATGTCAGTCGTCCTATTATGCTAAAGATCCCGGCAAGTCAGAGAGTGCGCGTATCTGATTCCGATAATGTTTTTACTAAGTACATGACGGATTTACAAAGATTCAGGGAGGGCATACGGGCGCGCTTAGAAGAAGGTTACAAAGCAGTTTCACGGGAAACTGCTTCATGCGTCTCTCCAACATTACCAGCTATTACATCCTCATCATACACATCCATGTACAATCGACCAATCAGAACATCATATCGATCACGCCTGACCGAAGACACAGGATACAAATACGGACACAGCTTAGAGCTTTATCCCTTGACGAGTGGCTCAAAGTCAAGGTCTTTGATGCCATTTGAAGAATACAAACACTCAGGGGCAATCAAATTACACGATTCAAAATCCGATAAATACGAAAGATTGGGGACATTGGCGAGAGTCGAAATTAAGGTATATATATGCATACATATATGGGTGTCCATAATATCCCGAATGAACTGACGAACAACCTTCCTTTACACAATTCCAAGATGGCCGCCTGTAACATTCCTAAGTAGGCTGCAGTAATGCACGATGTAATCACCTTCTAACAACCATTGTAAACAGTGTTAATTTCGTGAAGTTTAAACGGCACGAGTGACATTGAGATGCGAATGTGTATTATATCTCGAGGTAGGTCGGGATTAACGACTTCAGTTAGTGTTACATATAGATCAGATAGAACAAAACCCATGAGAATAAAACATGGCATTTCGTTGTTGTAAAATAAATGTGATAGTTTATGTGATTAAGATTACATTTTTACTGGGTCCTGTTTGGGGGCACTACGAATTCAAAAAACAATGGGTACACCAACCACAATTGGAGCAGTTGCTTAACTTTCAATGTTATATGTCTCATTTGTGAACAATTTCTAACACTACAATAGGTGGACACAGAGATTCATTCCACACCAAAGAGCGCCGTTGCAGCATTGCGAGTTACGAGAGGTCACCATCTTTCTACACCAGCTCCTGCTAAATATTCCAGGAGTGAGGTACACGTAGCAATTGCACGTGCTAGTCCTAACACGTTAAGGTACACCGTACCACCAGCCTCGGTTCCACACCGCCGTCCGCGTTATCCCAGGGTTACAGTAATGCCTCGGTATAGATACTGGTTCCCTGTTCGTGCATCTAGATATAATAATTCAGCTAAAATGGCACGGGAACCATCTCCGGATATTGAGGGGCTCAGACGCGCTCCGCGTTCAGTTTTAGCGTACCTCCGCAACCTCGAATTAGCGCTACAGAGTGGCCGTTATAGACCTCGCTCTTCGTATGTGCCAGTTCGATCAGCTTATCGACAGAAGGTGAAATGGACATGACGCCAGATGCTCTATGTTGCCAGCTAGTCTTGTGCGAGAATGAAAGTGTATCGTCTGTTGTCAAAGCTTGTCTATGCGGCTACAGTTAACTAGAACAGAGCTATACGTGTAGTTACTGTGTATGCAGCTTCATCGGCTCTTCAGCTTTTTTAATAATTGACGTGCCTTATTTTAAAACCAAAGTGCCCTACTAAATAATACTGAAATTTGCTAAACAACAATCAAATTAATTCGATCTATATTTGTATGTTTTCTTCTCATGGGGCGTGCAATTTTACACAGTTGCTGTTGTGTCGTCAGCTTTGGCATGTACTAGCTTTATTAATACATACGTGTATGCATCATACTACACATACATATGTGCTAGAGGTTATCCATTTCACTTTTAACCCATTCAACACCAAGTAACTGACATGGACTGGTCCATGATATTTTTAGACCAATAAATTAATAACAAAATTACATTTGGATCAGTTCATTTATCAAAATGGGTAATTCTTTTTCTAAAAATAGTTATATTACTTGAAAAAAGTGCAGATCCTGATGAGACGGCTCGTCATGAGCCGGCTCATCTGGACCTACACTTTTTTGTAAGCCAATTTAGAGGTCTGTGGTGTTGAAAGGGTTAATGCACTGTTTTCTTAACACTCGTAGAGTAGCTGAGGCGGCCATCGATTGCTTGTAGAGTGTGCATGGACACGGCATGATCACTGGTATTGGTATGCGCATGTTCTTGTTTGCTTGCTGAATACTCTATTGCCACAATTCTATTATAACACAGGAATAGGGGACGATTAAAGGAAACCTCGTGAAGTGTACATATATTGCTTTTATAAAATCGTTTATTTTTATTCACACTCACCACTTATAGTACGGTGGTGGCCAGATCGGACAGGTGGATTTTCTCCGGGTACTCCGGTTTCCTCCCACACGAATGATCTCATTTACGCTTTCATCCGCACCAACACGGGTGATTAATATAAGTTGTTAAAACTTGATTCGCAATAGTTGTAAAATAAACAAATTAAAAACCACTGTATAGTGTTTATAGTGTGGGCCATTCACTGAATTTGTGATAATTATATTCTTATCCTACATTGGAAATGTATATTCATTTTTTCTGTTTACCATTTTCACTCTCAAAAACTTTTCTCGTTCCCTACTCCAATTTTGGGAAAAAACCTGACAATTTTATCTTTAAATTAAATATAATTTGCATATTGAAAACAATAAATCCTGATTTAAAGTAATATCATTATATAATAATAACATTTATAAAAAAAACAACACATGTACATTATGTTGCTTCGTATATAATTATATCCATTTACAATGTAAACTATTATATATTATATACGCTCGGTGGATGAGACTAATTCATTATTTTAAAATTGACATTGCACAAGATATTAATCGTGGTAAATTCTGCTTCCAGCTGCCAGCTTCTGCTTTCTTGTATATGTTAACTTCCGGTACAGGAGATCGACTTTAATCGTGAAAATCATGTAACAGTACAAGCACATATTTACAATTCACCCCCAAACACTATTCATGCAATCTGACATGATCATGGAATTGAACTATTGATCCTGGAATTGAACTGTTGCCCTCTCAGAATTATGCATATTTTGTTGGCGTGGAATTAATATTGTCCAAAAGATGCCACATTATTGTACTTACAATTCGGCTGAGGTTGTCTATAATTTGTATTGTATTCCTGTAATACATTGTTGCTATCAGACCACCTGTCCATTCCACGTAAATATTTAGATCTTATCAAGTCTTGAGCACGGGTATCTCTGCCATGTCATGTTTTACGTGTTGCTTTGGCATTTATAATGACAGGGCGGCGGTGCTGATTGTGTGAAGTGACATTAGCTAATACAGTCGTTATCAATGCTGGAATCAAAATTGCTAAAGATTCCCAAATGAATTGGTTACTGTTATCAACAGGGAACAGGGAATGTTAAACATTTATAAATATAGTAAGCCAATGGGGGGGGGGGATTTTGGCAGCCATAACAAACTAAGTTATAAACTGATTTTCATATACATTCTATAAATGTGAATAATACATAGCATTCGATCTCATCATCAGCGCACAATGGACTATCGACCTGGCAATATTACAGTTTATACAAATTTACCCCACCCACTCAAAAAGCACTAAGTCGTGTACTTATACTGTAATGATTTTTAACTATTTTGTAAATGGACGTCGCCCGCAAGAGTCCTTCAATTCTTACATATTTCCTTAATGTGGTATGTATACCTTTTGTTATTAATTTGGACCATTATTATTCATATTTAAAACACTGTCATGACGTCATACCTTTGTACTTGCAGTCCATTATTATTAATATTGGACAGCTGTCTAATGGCCAGAGTATTATATTAAATCCTACGCGTAAATGTACGAAATTAGCAATTTTTATTATTAGGATCATGTTATATAAGGTGTGTGTTTTAAGTAAGATATAAGCCTCAAACGTATCCAGTATGTAAAATATTGGTACTGTCTTCGTTGGCGATACGCGTCTCAATCAGTCAAATATTTTACATATTGTATTGTTTTCGGCTTATATCATATACATAACTCGGATTCGAAAAGTAATCTGCTCCAACCGCTTAATAATTGTCGCTTACTAATGAAATAAACACGTGGTCAGACCCTGCGTAATAATACAAACTATGACATTTTGAGGCAGATTGTCTACATTAGGCCACCTTTTAATCCAGTTCATCGCTGATATCGCAAATGTTTCTTTTCTGCTGACAACAATACTACTTTTGCTCGGAAGCGTTTTGTCCTTTCATTTCATTATACAAATAAGAAATAAACTGCTTGAACCGTTTGAACCTGGATGTACGGGAACTAAGCGAGGGGGGGGGGGAGTTATTATTTTGAGCTACAAGGTACGATCGTGTTTCTTGTCTCAGTAGAAAAATAGTATTGTCTTGTCCCAAACAGACATTCTTAAATTGTGTCCGATTAGCGCAGTGGTTAGCGCGCTCGCTTCTCACCAATGCGACCCAGGTTCGATCCTCGGACAGGGAAGTATGTGAGATGGTACGATGGTCGCCAGATCGGACAGGTGGGTTTTCTCCGGGTACTCCGGTTTCCTCCCACATGAATGACCACATATACGCTTTCATCCGCGCCAACGAGAGTGATTAATATAAGTTGTTAAAACTTGCTTCGCAATCGTTGTAAAATAAATAAAGTAGAAAAAAAAACTTTAAAAAAAATGTGTCTATATGCCACAGCCTATTTACGATTTTGAGGGTATTTGTCAGATCCGGAGAACTATTTCTTCTCTACTGTATACAAGTATACAAGTCTAAGACCGTTATGAATAGTCAGTGGGTTGTATATACCTGATGTATGCCAATGCAATGATAGATTCGGCTAATAGTGTATTGATACATTACAACTAATAGCTGTTACCGCGTATTGCATACTCGAGTTTTGTCGAATTGCCCATGACTATGGCTTGAAACGCATCTAGTCCAAAAACAGTCGTGGTGAGAAACGGTACGGACTATGTACACATGCTAATTTGTGATGTTGTCAATTTCAACTGTATATTCTCCTCAACATAATGCCGCATGGAGTTGAGCTAGTGTGTGTTTGTTGTTGAGAGAGTACGTTTCATTCTCATCGTGGTTGACGTATAGCAACATCACCTAGCTATCCACCAAGTTTATTCTATTTTCACTGTAATATTGCGTCGTCTGTGCGTCATGAAACGTGATCAAACAATACACGAAATACTTTATTCTGAAATTACAATGTCTATATTTAAACATATCTGTCGTAGAAGAAAGTCACACTCCTCTACAAATGAGGTGATTTCTTGCAACAGAGGTCCAAATAGGATTAATTATTAACAGTTATTTCAACATTAACTGAATGACCGCTATTAGGAATATCCATTTGTGTATCTTATATTGTGAAGATTTACTTTGAGACGGCAATCGTGCCATTGCTGTTCGAGTTGTTAAATTATTGTTTTAGTATTATTTGCGTATAAAGAAGAGCCACATATAGCAACGTACTCACAAATATAGAGCTTTATTCCGGAAACGTATATACATGTACATGTATTGTGTATTACGTGTCGTGGATTGCATATCGGTGTTTGACACAATATACTTGCATCCATCATGGTTATGGCGTAAGTTGGAAGCTTAGAAATACTACGATATATAATGTATCAACTTCAGATAATTTCATTACTGATATATATAGCAGGTTATTATCTCGAGACCATGCTAATTGACAAGTATTACTTGGAATTCAAAAACAGTCGATCTGTTTAACATGAAATCACTCTGACGAGCCGTCTTCATTTAATGAAATTATCAGAAACGTCTCATTTAGTACATATGTTTTAAGTGTTCGGTTGGATATGTTTTATTTGGTCATCAAACCACCGGGCGTATTACAATCTATACCATTGCTTGCTCGACAAGAACTGTGTGGTTTGAATACCTCGCAGTATATACCAGCGATATTAGTACGGGTATTCAAAACCACTATAATGGACACATTGTATTCTAACCTATCTCGTACAGGCGGCACTTCTAGCAAATAAGATAGATGTAGTTCTTCCGGGAAAGCGCCACCCACGGTCTAGCTATGCACAGTCTAGACTCAGAATGATGCGTAAAGAGAAACACATGGTAAGATTTAGTTTAAACATATTGCAATGCCAAAATACACAAACTGGACAACAGCTATGCAGCAAATAAAATGCAAGGAATATTATATGAATGAAACGGTTACAATTTATAAAAAAGCAAATGGGTTGGGTCACAAGTTTTACAAACATTAGTGACGACCCTCCCTAAGATAAAAACAGAATGAGCAGACTTTTTTATGTTTCTTTAGAAGTAGCGTGCATAGTTATTGGAATATAAAATCTACCTCGGGTTATTCTGCGATACACCTACCTTGAACTATTCTGCGCGCATCGTGTTTTGGCTATTCCATTTATACAATGCGTGTAAAGTTTTATGAATGAAAGGTCACGTGATGTTTGTAAATACTACCGTGGGAATTCGCGGAAGTGAGCTATTTTTAGAATCAGATAATCTCTTGTCCGTTTTGTTTTTCTGTTAAGTAACGTTTCAGTTACTATTCTGTACAGTTTTATTTGATAAAATAAATAAAATTATTGATCAGTTACAACTTTTGTTCATTTAGATTGATATTTTCCATAAAAAAAAACGTCATCACCCCTTACGCGGGAGGATATTTCGAAAGCCAAATGCATGGTGTTTGAAGAAAATACTCCTTTGATTCTCGTCTAAAATTATTAGAAGTAAGTCGTGTTAGAATCGAAATAATAAGTATCAACCGTGGTATATCGCATAATAACCCTCGTTTGTCGTTCTAACTCAAACTCGGGTTATTCTGCGATATACCACGGTTGATACTTATTATTTCTTAAATATTAAATGGTAAGATTTACACAGTAAGCAATTGGGGTTTGGTATAATGCATGTTGGCAAATTAGAAACATATTGACACCTTTGGTACGGAATAAAAGTGCACACACACCGTATATCACTGAATAACACTGGGGCAGCCATTCTGAATTCCAGCACAGATGGCTCTGTAGTCCAGTGGTTAACACGTTGGACTGGTAATCCAGGGATCGCAGGTTCGATCCCCCATCCGATCCTAATAAAATTAACAGTCTTTCAGATGGGACTTTAAACCGAGGTCTCGTGTCGGTGCTTTACATCGTGCATGTAAAAGAACCAGAGGAGAATCAGGAATGGGTCTCTGTATCATTGCACTCTCCTCCAAAATCTAAAATGACTAATCTCTTAGCGTGGCGTCGCTCATATGGGCAACCGGTAGCGACGATTAATAAGCGTAAAACACACACACGAATTCCAGCTATATATTGCACCTTATGGTGTATTTCAGCTTTGTTAAAAATATTAACTAGATATATTGCATCGCCTAGTGTACTGTCCGTGTGTGCAGTGTTAAAATATGATTGAAAAATTGAAAGAAATTGCAAGTCAAAAATATTATTTTTAAAATGTAAGCAATTCTAATGTAGCTAATTTAGTATTTAATTTAAAAGTACAAAACTTTCGCGGGGATTATGTATGTAATGATTAATGAACGGAAACCCAGAGGAGTTTACTATATGACCTTCGTCATCTATCTCTCTCAGGAGGAAGGAGACGTCGAGCCCATTGTGGTGGTCGAGAACACTTCCAATCTAAAAGCGCACGCACCTGTTGTAAGTATTTGAGTGTGGGCTGCGGAGGCCGTGTAACAGGTCGGAGTCAGCAGACTGTGGGAGTTGTTGAAATGTCACACAAAGACTGCATGCAAGGGAAATAATAAAGAAAGCACCCAGTCTCTATATTCCACAGACTATATTTAAATGGCATTCATATAATTATTGCTATTGCATAAGAATATTAAATGCATGAACAGCTTCACAGAGTCTGTTGACTGCGATCTCATTTGTTTTTATACTTAGTCATAAAATAAATGGCAATTTATGCTCGTTTCATTTGTTAAACTACGATGAAAGTGTCACTATTTTAAATACAAATGTTATGAATGACATAAAATAATGATATTCGCATGGCTCATTTTAACAGAGTTTCCCTCTATGACCTTAATATATTTGAAACATAACTTACTCCTTATAGTTTACCATTAGTATATAGTAATATATTCAAATTGTATTGCAGGATTTTTTAGTTGATAATACAGTACTATCATGACTACTGTGTGTGTTATTGCTTTGCATGTTACGTCATTAGGATAACGTTACCGTGTATATATAAATATAACATACACCGTGGTTATCATTTTCCGAAGCACAACATAGCATCTTAATATTCTCGCGAAAACGGAGCGCGAAAAACGAGACACGCGTTACACGCCCCACACGCGCGACCTTCACACAACCGTTGTTAAGCTGGAACAAGTTCTCTTTGTTGATGTAAAGGCTGGTGGTATTCAAGCTCTGCTTTGCAGGTGCATGGCTCTTGCTGCAACTATATGAATATTATTAATAATTGTATTTGTTTTGAACAAGTGGTAAAATGTTCTTTAATATACTCTAGTAATTTCCGTGTTGTATGTTGGTAGAAATGTTTGTCTATGTAATACATTTGTTGGTTTACTGAAGTTTGTAAGAATAGTGCGCATGTAGCTTTTAAGCAGCTTATGGGAGCGGATGGTACGCACAAATACGGTTGTAAAACGAACGCAATGTTTTTATAGTCGACAATGAAAATGAACTAAAAGACATGCAGGTATCTACAAAATATCTTGTTTGTGTAATTTACGTAACGTTACACAATACAGTGAAAACGCAGATGTGTAATTTACGTAACGTTACGCAATACAGTGAAAACGCTGATGTGTAATTTACGTAACTTTATGCAATACAGTGAAAACGCTGATGTGTAATTCTTCTGCTTAATGTGAGTAAGTAACTGAAGTGAAAAACATCTTACAGACCTGTAATTGGTGTAATAAAGTCGTCATCTGATAAAGAATTCTTGCCTGACATGCTTTCAGCACGACACTACACAAACGAAACCTTACTGGGATGCTGATGGGATAAGAAAACCAAATATTATGTCTTGGCAGGTAATGGTAGTTGTTTGTTCGTGAAGCTAGTAATGCTATTTACGTAACGTTCTTCAAACACGCTCGCCCATTATTGGATACACCGATGCACGTCACATACATATATAGGGTCATGATATTTTAAAAGAATATTGATATTAACTTGAGCAGTTATAGTGTGTTACTATTCTTTGCATATATTTATAACGTCGTTTCTGATTTACAATAATTTTATTTGTTAGAGATTTCGGAACAGTAATTTCGAAAGTGTTTTTGTTTTATCAAAAATATAAAATATTATCAAATAATGCTCGTATATTATACAGTGGCGTACTCTAATATAATTGAGCATTTTGTTTTTTATTTATACCTAAATATATCAATTGTAATTACAATGTACCGTTTGTTGAACTAATGGCGTCGTCGTCATCATGAATAAGCATAACAGTGCTATGCTAATGATCCATTATAAAGCTAGAACTCTCGGATAGTAAAACTCGACTTTAGATCTTAAAGAATTTTGTATCTTTATGAATTGATAAAATAACTAACAATATGTGTTGAACACAAACATTACCACATATTTCCAATAACGTTTTTAGTAGCTGTTCCCTATTCGAATATTAAATACATGTATTAAAAATGAAAATGATTTTCAAAAATAAAAAAAAGAAAGTTTCATTGCTGATTAGTATAATTGCCCTTCTTGTGCCCTCTCCAAATTGATTTGATGACTTTCATTTAACAGCAAACCCCTTTATTTTATATTTCATCCGATTTATTTCTGAGAATATAGACATAATTCTTATTTATAATTCAAAATGGCGCCCATTTGCTAAGCCAAGGAGACGCCTTTGCTACTTGCTGGAACTTCTAATATGTAATTAACAGCGTACAAGCTTAACGAGAATAAAGGAAATAAAACTGCACTTAGCACTAATTGTTTATCTTTACTGTTAAATTCTAAAAATAGATTATAATTGTCTGCTTTAATTCCTATTATTTAAACAGTATAGATTAGACACATATGCTTCTCCGGATGACTTGATTATAGTGCCTCGATCGCTAGGCTCCGTAAGAACGCGGTTACGGGAAGCGCACGACAAGCTCGACCACACTAGGCAACTATTGGACAGATACCTCGTCGCTGACAAAGGCTTTTCTGTGGAAGACAGCATTGGTAAACATATTCAACTTTAAACCATTTCCGCTCGATGAAAACTTTACGTTAATGGTTACAATCAATTTTTATTTTAAGCAACATAAAGCGGCATTTTTTTCAGGTGTTTTAGACAAATAAATGAACTTTATAAAAATGAGTTCATTATACTTTTGTTTGTTTAATTACACTAAGCATCACACAAATACCGAAAAGGACATCACTGGCACGAATATAAAAAAAGAGTTGTACGTTGAATAAGAAAATAGCGATGCTGATGTTGGTGACATTGCAATGGATATTGTCGAGAGCAGTTGTGCATGGCTTTGGATGTTAGTGTGAAACACTTGTTGAATATCTGTCACACTGTCTACACCGCTTGGAATCTTAAGCAGAACAGAGAGCTAATGCTTACTCGCCACTGTGTGCTTACGAGTCATGAATGTAAGCAGTTGTTGACGGACATTACTATCCTTGGTGTAGTATTGCGTGTGCATATAAATGTTCAGTGTGACTGACTTACATGTCTTGTCTATTTCTTGAAAAGATATGTGTCTTTCCGTGCTTTCAACCCCCTGTGATTCGCGGTTGTGTGAAGTCGATCAATCTGAGCGCTGAACAAAAGGCTGTCATGTACAATTTGTACACGTATCGTTGCAGAAGATCTGTACATAATATCGTGTATATTATAATATGCGTATACCTATACTATAACGAGGTATATTAATATTGCACCTAAGCACATATGTCAAAATGGTAGTAGTGTTCAACGTTATATTATGCTTTACATTCTGTATTTGTTATGTTATTTAATATTATTGTGCCACTATAATTCTATGATGTATTCTTCTTCTAAAGCGCTCGCAGCGTCCAAGGCGCACCTGGGAGAACGAGCTTAGTTACACATCCTACCGTTACACCGGTACGAATACAACAACGTCCGCAGCACTTATACCACCTCTGTTTTAAGGTTACCACTGTCCATAAATATTTTGTTAAAAAAAAATAACATACCACAAACAAAATAAGAGTAGGGTGGTGTTGCGCCCCATTGCGGTGTAAATATGGTTATGGTCCCGTTTGTCTTCAACGCAGTTTTCATATTACATTTGAATTTCTAGAATTTCTAGAAACTCATTTATATTATTTATGGAAAATGATAGCCTACAAAAACAACAGACGGTTTGTTGTGGTATTCCGCCTACAGCATGGGTTTGATAGTTAATGCTACTGTATTAACCCGCATAATTCCATTCGTCGTGATCTTCGTGTTTTTCGTACAGTTGTTGGTTTTAATTATATGAACTGTATTCGTATATTGTTGACTTTCACGAAAATTGACTTCGGCGTTTGCTTTATGAGTTCACTGTAGTGTTCGTTAGCTTCCGAAGAAATCCGAACATTACGATAGCTTTGTTAAAGGACGAGCTAGAAGTCGCGGCCATTTTGATCTGAGGCCAGGATGACGTTGACATTTTTATGGCGACATATACATGTACGTTAATTTGGATACTTGTTTCATCAAATGAAACCATACACAATGGAAATAAACACAATCAGATGTATTACTAATGCAGATATGACAGAATATAAATACCGAAATGATTGTAAAATGTCCGCTGATTAGTATTGAAAACGTTGCTCTTGCAAGGACAATCAAGGTTGTCTCATTGTAAGCGTCATATAGCAACGACTCAGAAATACCGTTGTACCATTGTATAGTGTTGAACCTGATACCTCAAATACGTTTCTAAATGTCCGTGGACCATACACGTGTTTTAGCTAGCCATTGAAAGCATAGATAGTGCTTCACAATTCTCGTATTTCCTCGACAGTTAAGATTAATAAAGTGATTGGTGTTTCGGAGGAAGCGTGCTTTGATGGGAAATGAATAACCATGGAATGGGTTCTAATCCGGCTCGCTTATCGTGACGCAATCTAAATATAGAATTAGACTCAGTTGAACGAATATTCTATTTTAAATATATTAAAGTATTTCCCATAACACAGAACTGTGTACAACAGCTTGCATAGCATTTACATTATTAGTATGTACTGGGTCTGATTGTATAAAACGCTTGCATCATGATACTGAGGCAAGGCAGTGTTTCTCCGTGCTTGTTATACCATTACCCATTCCGTATTCCTGGAATTGCTATTATAGATTTTGAATTTTTATATACACGATAATTTGTAAAATGTTTTTGAAGGAATAATTTATATTGATAAATAATGTTATGATTTATAAGTTCATATTCATTGCAGAATATCAAATTGACTTTCTAATTCTTCATGAACGAATTAATGTTCGGAACATAGTCCCATTGCAAGCATGCACTGAGAGACAGGGCCGGGGATTATAAATGTCGTGTGTTGTCGACATGTTGTTTAACCTGTCTTGTTTACTCTTGCAGCATTGTCGTTTACTCACTATGAGTAAATAGTTGGAGGACAGCTACTGCTTCATTGGTGTTGAGCTTAACAGTTGCTTCTATTTTGCTAATGAATGTCTTTATTCCAGTTCTTATGAACATCAGAAACAAGGGGCCCACTTCTGGGGCTGCTTTGGTATGTGTGAAGCCGTAAATATTATAGCATTTGTGCGAGAATGAATGTTTATACTGAACTTAGTTCAATGTTAATATATGTCTTTATGTATGCCATTTTCTGTAGCCAAACACTATTTGATTGAGCCTATTACTCCACATTACAATTTCATGAACATTCAAAACATTTCTAAGCACATGGATTATGCAGATATCGAATGTATCTCGTGTTTATGTCAGCGACACACTTTTAAATTGAATCGTTGCTTTTAGGATTGACATGTTCATTCATATTTATTTGTGATTAAGCAATTAATATTTCAAATCACTTAGCGTAATCAATATATTGATTTGGCTAGGGAAATTAAACGCTTAGTTCACAATAGACAACCAGCTTTTGGTTTGCATTTTTTATTTTTTTTTATGTCATAACATGACTTATTGAGATATATATTTGTACAATGCATTTATCTTTATTTATAACTGAAGCAAAATTTACAACGTTGTAATAAAACACTGATGTGAGCATTGTGATGAAAACCTTGCAAGGTTGTTGTCGTCATGGCATCAAATGTGTGCTTCTTCATATGCAAATTGGTTATAATCTGTCCCCCCATATCTGTGGAATCTCATTTTTGGAAATCCATATATAAGTATATGTAAATTTATTAAAATTTATATCGTCATAACGGAATAGGAATACAGTTATAGAGATTCGTGTCATTTTAAAGTCAACACCTGCTATGTTGTTGTTTTCCCCATAGACAGTAATGCAAAATGATTCAACCGTTGCCAACATAAGCATTTTGTTCGATTCTCCGTAAGCCGTCCCTCAAAGCGACGCCTTGTCTTTTACCATTGTGGTCTATTGGATGAATAACAACATTGCGATGTTTGACTTAACTTAACGAGATCAATCAAAAATGATTGCAACTATGATGGTATCATGTGTGTAGGCCTACATCGTCTGCAAAAATAAGGTCCGACAATAGGTGGGATAGAGGTTGGTAATGTACTGTACATGACTCAATGATTAGAGACTTGTTAAATTTGCAAAGTCTGTGGAGAGATGGATTGAATTGCTAATGACAGTTATATGCAATGATTGTCTCAAGTTATTATAATCTATAGTAGACTGGATTGCTGTTTGCGTTAACTCATGAAATAGACCCAACGGATAACCAATCAGAATCATGCTCAACTTACTAGTAATTCTTCTTTGTTTGATTTAAGCATCTTATTTCTCTCTCAATACATTATGATTTACAACACTAGAACTTAAGTTCTTATTTATTTCTATGCTTGTCTTTGACTTTTGTCCTTTCACATCAGTTTAGTTTGGATAATATAAACTGTTATTATCTCGAAAATCAACAGAGAATGTGCACTTCTTATATGACTACTTCCTAACATGTCTACGTCCCCGCGAGGGGTTCGACATTAACGGAAGATAGATAGATAGATAAATTAAAGAATAATAGTTTAGTATGTCTCTCCAATTCATCAAAGACGGACTGGTGTAAAACCGGGAGTGTTCTGTCAAGTGCATTGTTTGTTTGGTAATAATAATGCCCTTACCTACAGAATAATGGGCGCTATAAAATTTGGTTACACATTTCATGTATGTATCAAATTATTTCTTACACTCAGATTACGTTACATAGATTCCGCAGTTTACATTACTTATATTCGTAGATTTATATTACATAAATTCCTCAGTCTGCATTACATAAATTCCCCAGTTTACTTTACATAAATTCCTCAGTCTGCATTACATACATTCCCCAGTTTACTTTACATAAATTCCTCAGTCTGCATTACATAAATTCCCCAGTTTACTTTACATAAATTCCTCAGTCTGCATTACATACATTCCCCAGTTTACTTTACATAAAATCCTCAGTCTGCATTACATACATTCCCACAGTTTACTGTACATGCATTTTTCAGTTTACTTTACATGCATTCTTCAGTTTACATTACATACATTCCCCAGTTTACTTTACATGCATTCTTCAGTTTACTTTACATGCATTCTTCAGTTTACATTACATACATTCTTCAGTTTACATTACATAAATTCCTCAGTTTACTTTACATACATTCTTCAGTTTACATTACAAACATTCTTCAGTTTACATTACATACATTCCTCAGTTTACTTTACATACATTCTTCAGTTTACATTACATACATTCTTCAGTTTACATTACATACATTCTTCAGTTTACTTTACATACATTCCTCAGTTTACTTTGCATGCATTCTTCAGTTTATATTACATACATTCCCCAGTTTACTTTACATAAATTCCTCAGTCTGCATTACATACATTCTTCAGTCTGCATTACATACATTCCCCAGTTTACTTTACATGCATTCTTCAGTTTACATTACATACATTCCTCAGTTTACTTTACATACATTCCTCAGTTTACTTTGCATGCATTCTTCAGTTTACATTACATACATTCCCCAGTTTACTTTACATAAATTCCTCAGTCTGCATTACATACATTCTTCAGTCTGCATTACATACATTCCCCAGTTTACTTTACATGCATTCTTCAGTTTACATTACATACATTCCTCAGTTTACATTACATACATTCTTCAGTTTACATTACATACATTCTTCAGTTTACATTACATGCATTCTTCAGTTTACATTACATACATTCTTCAGTTTACATTACATACATTCTTCAGTTTACTTTACATGCATTCTTCAGTTTACATTACATGCATTCTTCAGTTTACATTACATACATTCCCAGTTTACTTTACATGCATTCTTCAGTTTACATTACATACATTCCTCAGTTTACATTACATACATTCTTCAGTTTACATTACATACATTCTTCAGTTTACTTTACATGCATTCTTCAGTTTACATTACATACATTCTTCAGTTTACATTACATACATTCTTCAGTTTACATTACATACATTCTTCAGTCTGCATTACATACATTCCCCAGTTTACTTTACATACATTCTTCAGTTTACATTACATACATTCTTCAGTTTACTTTACATACATTCTTCAGTTTACATTACATACATTCTTCAGTTTACTTTACATACATTCTTCAGTTTACATTACATACATTCTTCAGTTTACATTACATACATTCTTCAGTTTACATTACATACATTCTTCAGTTTACATTACATACATTCTTCAGTCTGCATTACATACATTCTTCAGTTTACTTGACATACATTCTTCAGTTTGCATTACATACATTCTTCAGTTTACTTTACATACATTCTTCAGTTTGCATTACATACATTCTTCAGTTTACTTTACATACATTCCTCAGTTTACCTTACATACATTCTTCAGTGTGCATTACATACATTCTTCAGTTTACTTTACATACATTCCTCAGTTTACTTTACATACATTCTTCAGTTTGCTTTACATACATTCTTCAGTTTACATTACATACATTCTTCAGTTTGCATTACATACATTCTTCAGTTTACTTTACATACATTCCTCAGTTTACCGTACATACATTCTTCAGTGTGCATTACATACATTCTTCAGTTTACTTTACATACATTCCTCAGTTTACCTTACATACATTCTTCAGTTTGCATTAATACATTCTTCAGTTTACATTACATACATTCTCCAGTTTACTTTACATGCATTCTTCAGTTTACTTTACATGCATTCTTCAGTTTACTTTACATGCATTCTTCAGTTTACTTTACATGCATTCTTCAGTTTACTTTACATACATTCTTCAGTTTACTTTACATACATTCTTCAGGTTACATTATACAAAATCCTCAGTTTACATTACATAAATTCTTCCCAGTTTACTGTTCATAAATTCACCAACTAACATTACATAAATTCATCAAATTTTCATTACATATATGCGTCAATTTACATTACATAAATTACTCAATTTACATTACATAAACATCCCCCGAGTACATCTTATACATTCCTCAGTCTGCATGACATAAATTCCTCACTTTGCATTACAAAATTTCCTCAGTTTATATTATATAAATTCCTCACTTTACATAACATAAATTCTTCACTTTACATAACATAAATTCCTCACTTTACATAACATAAATTCTTCACTTTACATAACATAAATTCTTCACTTTACATAACATAAATTCCTCACTTTACATAACATAAATTCTTCACTTTACATAACATACATTCTTCACTTTACATAACATAAATTATTCACTTTACATAACATAAATTCCTCACTTTACATAACATAAATTATTCACTTTACATAACATAAATTCCTCACTTTACATAACATAAATTCCTCACTTTACATAACATAAATTCCTCACTTTACATAACATTAATTCCTCACTTTACATAACATAAATTCCTCACTTTACATAACATAAATTCCTCACTTTACATAACATAAATTCCTCACTTTACATAACATAAATTATTCACTTTACATAACATAAATTCCTCACTTTACATAACATAAATTCCTCACTTTACATTGCATAATTTGCGAAGGTAACAAAGTCGCATATAAATATCAGTATCACGGCAATGCACTAGAAACAAATATTAACGATAGAGCCCATGTGCAGGAGACATCACAATCTTGAGTACAAAAAAAGTAGGCCTACATTTCTTATTACGAAATAATTTTCTTCCTTTGTACTTCAATACAGTCTTAGAAAATATTTTCCAAACTTCAGACTAAATATAACAGAAAGGACACAAGTTCATTAATTGACAACAAACAACTAACATAAAAAACCTAAATGCTATTCTTAAGTAGATCTAGATTCGGACTGGTGTTGAACAGGTCTTGATCAGCGTGCATGGCTCTGCGTTGTCAGCATGTCTATTTCATTCGCTTAACAGCTATTCTATGATTACTAGTGCACGGTGATTACACCTGAGGATACTTATATTGGCCCTATGTCCTCTGCCAGGAGGAAAGCCAGGCGTGTGCTTGCGCTGACGCGGAATGATCCCCACTACTACAGACCGGAGAGAAACTGATCAGGTTACATGCAATCAGGTTGAGGGGTAGGTAGGGTGCATTCCCCTTATTACACCTTCTCTAAATAAACCGCATTTCCTAAACGGAATACAGAATTCGAAAATATCGATGCCGCTAGATGGTGTAAGGCAGAGAAATGGTATTTACATTTACGAATTCAGTATTTCGTATATAAAATCCGTTACGTTAGAAGGTGTAATATATACCAATATATAATATGTTTCCTACCCGTCACACCATTCGTCACTTTGATGGTAACAACCTATTTCTTCTTCGTTATATTTCCTCTTTACTCCAAATCGTCCGGACAGCGTAAGTCGCCGCGGCCCAAACACGTCCGTAGCAATTTTATGTGAATGTCATCAAGGTGACGATATTTATCCTGTACACCACTGCAATGACTTAAATGAATACAACGTTAAGTATTTGTTTCACAACTATTATTTCAAATCACCTAGTGTGAAAACCTTAGATTAGAACTAGTTCCTAGTATCGTTCAGCTTACTTGAGTCAACTACTCACTTGAGTTATTGTGATCGTGTATTGTCCATTCAGTAATATTATATTTAATGACGTCAATGCCAAACACCAGTCAATATCCACCATTCAGAAACATTATAGTCAACGACGTGAATGCCAATTTCAACCAATATCTACCATTCAGTAACATTAAATTCAACGACGTGAATGCCAAAATCAACCAATGTAAAACATTCCGTAACATTATAGTCAACGATGTCATTGCCAAAATCAACCAATGTCAAACATTCAGAAACATTATAGTCAACGATGTCATTGCCAAATCAACCAATATCCACCATTCAGTATCATTATATTCAACGATGTCATTGCCAACATCAACCAATATCCACCATTCAGTATCATTATATTCAACGATGTCATTGCCAAAATCAACAAATGTTAAACATTCAGTAACATTATATTCAGCGATGTCATTGCCAAAATCAGCCAATATCAAACATTCAGTAACATTATATTCAACGATGTCATTGCCAAAATCAACCAATATCAAACATTCAGTAACATTATAGTCAACGATGTCATTGCCAAATCAACCAATATCCACCATTCAGTAACATTATATTCAACGATGTCATTGCCAAAATCAACCAATATCCACCATTCAGTAACATTATAGTCAACGATGTCATTGCCAAAATCAACCAATATCCACCATTCAGTAACATTATATTCAACGATGTCATTGCCAAATCAACCAATATCCACCATTCAGTAACATTATATTCAACGATGTCATTGCCAAAATCAACCAATGTTAAACATTCAGTAACATTATATTCAACGATGTCATTGCCAAAATCAACCAATACCCACCATTCAGTAACATTATATTCAACGATGTCATTGCCAAAATCAACCAATGTTAAACGTTCAGTAACATTATAGTCAACGATGTCATTGCCAAAATCAACCAATATCCACCATTCAGTAACATTATATTCAACGATGTCATTGCCAAAATCAACCAATACCCACCATTCAGTAACATTATAGTCAACGATGTCATTGCCAAATCAACCAATATCCACCATTCAGTAACATTATATTCAACGATGTCATTGCCAAAATCAACCAATATCCACCATTCAGTAACATTATATTCAACGATGTCATTGCCAAAATCAACCAATACCCACCATTCAGTAACATTATAGTCAACGATGTCATTGCCAAATCAACCAATATCCACCATTCAGTAACATTATATTCAACGATGTCATTGCCAAAATCAACCAATATCCACCATTCAGTAACATTATATTCAACGATGTCATTGCCAAAATCAACCAATATCCACCATTCAGTAACATTATATTCAACGATGTCATTGCCAAATCAACCAATATCAAATGTTCAGTAACATTATAGTCAAGGACGCCAATGCAAATATCAGCCAATATCCACACATTCGTATCATTATTTGTTTTTGCAAGTCCATGTGGTATTCATATTGCGTCATGGTGTATATTAAATGTTTACTTTGAAAAGTGATATTGTAAAACACCATAGAAAAGTGTTTCATGTCATTTTATGCAACCCCGAGGACTGCATAAGTATATTGCTTGAATCACTCTAATGTATTAGATGTCTGTAACATGTATCTATGTATTACTCCATACGTTATTCAGGTGAGCGACGTATATCTATGTGGATAAGGGAGTTTCAATATTCTGAAATATTCTTACCATATATGGATTGTTCAGACACATGGCCATAGCGAAACTAATTATGAAAATTGGACAATAAATATAAAAGTATAAATTTAAATAATTGCTGCCATTTTACACTCTGGAGAGTTATTTTCATCATTAGTTCCTATATTGTCATTACCAAATATACGCCTAAATCGTGTTTAAGACAGAGGCAATACGGATTTTAATGCCGCATGCGTCATGTTAACACGTCAAAGAAATGTCACTGATATTTTGGCTTACTAAACATGTCTATCTTAATTAATATTATGTACTTTCCATACATGATACTAACCATTTAAGGAAATAACGCTGATTGCACAGTGCCCGTAACCATTGACGAGAAGGCTAAAATCTCCATAAATTTTACATTTCACATTTCCATATTCTAGTATTGGTCTAGAGTCCCGTCGGATACGGTATAGCTGGATGTATTGGGCCACGTAATTTAATAAACAAATACGGCACAACTAGCGTGTGACAAATATATTATGTTTTCCCCGAAATATATTTATTTCATTAATCTTTTAGAGTAGTGCATGTTTTCTAATTATTTGGAAATTCTGCATGCTTTATGTCATCAAATATATCAAATTGCAACTATAATATAATACATTTTGTAAATGTGTATGAATTCGGCAGAATATAATTACCACAGTCAATTAATTAAGCCCATTATAAAACATGTCCATGGATATTGTATAGAACTATAGTTCACATATTAGTATTGCATACAAGTCAAGTCAAGTGTATTCAGATGTATGTTAATTAAAACACAACCCTTGCCGCGTTGGCGTTATAAAACAATATTTCGGGTGCCTACAGAAAGTCGGATGCAACTTGTGTTGCAATTCTGATCTTACATTTCAGCTTAATGAGGCCGAGCAATCGGACAGCAAAAAGAGAAGGAAGCTTATGCGGAAATATCACACTGATAACTGACGCTAGGGTGCGCTTCACCGGTATCACCGTATCCCACATCAACTGACTGATGAACCACATTTGTGTGCTTTTACGTGTTTTGTTATTGGATATATGTCTACGAGTAATAATTTGAAAAACTGATTTTTGCACGAGAATCCCATGATAACAATCTATACAATGTATAAGACAACATAGCGT
The DNA here is from genome assembly GCA_014843695.1 of Archivesica marissinica. Lineage (NCBI taxonomy): Eukaryota > Metazoa > Mollusca > Bivalvia > Venerida > Vesicomyidae > Archivesica > Archivesica marissinica. The sequence goes on along the minus strand of CM026395.1, from coordinate 29,757,500 downwards.
AATTTTCGACTACCAGGATGAATTGGTTAATAGGAAGTGATCGAATATGGTGTGTGATCTCTGATTGCTTGAGAGGTATGCTAGATGGTGCTCCAAGTCAAACAAACGTTCTCATTTGTCCTATTTTACTCTCCAGGTAATGGGTAATAACTCTGATAACACCCAGAACTTCGTATTCGGCTATTCAGACTTTATCAGGCCCGTAGCCACACTGAGGCACACTGAGGCAATTGCCTCGGTTAAAATTTCCAAAGCATAAAAAATAAAGATTAAAAATAAATAAAATGATAAAAGTATCTCTTTGCTTTATAAAATGTTGACTGCTAGAGAGCTGAAGGTCAGTACATACTTATACGTCTAAACTCATAAAATAAAAAAACGCAGGAAATCGCTTCTATAACCCAGCAATTTTAACTGGCCCCCGGACCCCCTAGATTGCCTCGGTTGAAATTTGCCTCTAGCTACGGTACTGTTGATATTTATTAAGTTGAAATTAGTAGTTAAACCTTTGTTGTGCTTTTGTTTATATATATATTGTTGAACTGTATATGGTTTTGGTTCGGAACATTTGTAAATAGTTGTTTCTGTTTTTTAAAGTTTAAGACTATTTAGTCCTCCGTTACTTTGCAAGTTATAAAACGTTACCTAAAACAAGAACATATATCCTTTTTCATATATGTGTACTCATTTCGCATCGATATATTTATTGTATTTAATCATCATCAGCTAGAACAATTATTGGAAGAAGTTTTACTTATCTACTAGCTACACTTATTATTTAATATACACGTAATTGTTTTATTATTATAAACCATAAACCAATATTATTAATAGAATGCATCCTCCACCGTATACCAGAAATCTTTAGAATCAATTTTGATATCATTGTTTTAGTCATTGTCTATACTTACAGCATCACTTGCCTTGTTCAATGGTATGCTTGCCTTGTTCAATGGTATGCTTGCCTTGTTCAATGGTATGCTTGCCTTGTTCAATGGTATGCTTGCCTTGTCCAATGGTACGCTTGCCTTGTTCAATGGTACGCTTGCCTTGTTCAATGGTACATTGCCTTGTTCAATAGTACGCTTGCCTTGTTCAATGGTACGCTTGTCTTGTTCAATGGTACGCTTGCCTTGTTCAATGGTACGCTTGCCTTGTTCAATGGTACGCTTGCCTTGTTCAATGGTACATTGTCTTGTTCAATGGTACGCTTGCCTTGTTCAATGGTACGCTTGCTTGTTCAATGGTACGCTTGCCTTGTTCAATGGTACGCTTGCCTTGTTCAATGGTACGCTTGCCTTGTTCAATGGTACGCTTGCCTTGTTCAATGGTACGCTTGCCTTGTTCAATGGTACGCTTGCCTTGTTCAATGGTACGCTTGCATTGTTCAATTGGTACGATTATATAACATATACATACATTCACAAGATAGAGAAAATATAGACGTTATTTAAACCCACATGTGTTTTATATGCAATGCATTGTCGGTATTAACCTATTACTCCTAAATGTAACACTTGTGTCACGTAATCTTTCCTAAGTTTAATAATGTATTCATTTCGACTTGCAATACTTTATACGCCACTTTACAATATATACAAATACTAGTAACTAACTCCTGTATTTCTCTACGGTATTTCTGTGATAGACAAGTTGTACTTAAACTTCGATTGTTTTTCTAGTGCAACAATGCAACACAACTTTGATCATCATCACGAATATGCTTCCCAGGGCATGTGACCACGGCCCAATCGAAGTTTGACTGTTCTTGTCGTTATAGAAAGTCCAAGCAGGGTATTAGTTAAATCATTTGCCATACGCATTTGTCGGTTTTATGATATATGTCCATTTCATTTAAATGACCTCTGTCTCCTCTGTTAATCGATTTATAAGACAAATGTAATCAGAGCTTCATTCAGCGGTATGTTGCTAGAAGTGATTTCGTTTTTTGTGGATAAATAAATAAAATGGCGGAATCACAGTTACGATCTTTGTTATTAGTCAGTTCATAGCGAGGCTTGTTATTGCGCTGTCCATATCACTGTAGTCAATGTCGTTCGAGTAACGTTCGTACTGAATTCACAACTAGTCGTACGACGCATTGATGTAACAGGTAGCGATGCGTGTTATTGCGTTGTCCATATCACTGTAGTCAATGTCGTTCGAGTAACGTTCGTACTGAATTCACAACTAGTCGTACTACGCATTGATGTGACAGTGCCTTTATGGGGGAGGAAACCGGCACACTTGAAGAAAACCCACATGTCCAATCTGGCGACCACAGTACCATCTTAAATGCTTAAACCCTGTCCGAGAATCGAACCCGGATTGCATTGGTGAGAAGCTAGTGTGGTAACCACTGTGCTATTCGTAAAGCCGATTTGCATTGGTGAGAAGCTAGTGTGGTAACCACTGTGCTATTCGTAAAGCCGATTTGCATTGGTGAGAAGCTAGTGTGGTAACCACTGTGCTATTCGTAAAGCCGATTTGCATTGGTGAGAAGCTAGTGTGGTAACCACTGTGCTATTCGTAAAGCCGATTTGCATTGGTGAGAAGCTAGTGTGGTAACCACTGTGCTATTCGTAAAGCCGATTTGCATTGGTGAGAAGCTAGTGTGGTAACCACTGTGCTATTCGTAAAGCCGATTTGCATTGGTGAGAAGCTAGTGTGGTAACCACTGTGCTATTCGTAAAGCCGATTTGCATTGGTGAGAAGCTAGTGTGGTAACCACTGTGCTATTCGTAAAGCCGATTTGCATTGGTGAGAAGCTAGTGTGGTAACCACTGTGCTATTCGTAAAGCCGATTTGCATTGGTGAGAAGCCTTCGTGGTAACCAATTTTGCTAATCTAGCAGCCAAAGGAAACGGATTAGAATGAATGACGAAGTATAGCGAAATGCTTTACCTATATAATCATTGTAACAATATAACAATCGTTCAACACATAACGCGCATTACTCCAATCAAGGAAGTAAGTTGAAAACAAAAAACACTACTCGAATCATCATTACGACAATATGCTGTCAAGTTGTAGCTATCATCATAAATAGTTTCCTCATAAATGCAATTTTGAATAACAATACTGTATCCGTAATTATCCCTCCTCTCACAACTTTCCACCTTCAGGTATTAAATTGTCTATACAATCACATAAAAGGGCATATGTTTTACAGCGAAAAGTTCGGATCATTCCTACGTAGATATTTCCGTGACAGAACAAGGGCATAAAAGTGAGGGGGGGAATAGATTATATCATACAACTGCACGAGAACAGTGTCTGTTATAGGAACACAATGACATTATAGCCAATACCAAAGCGATATATGTGGTGACCATTTAGTAGGCTTATATTTTTACTGCCGTTTTATTCATTTTCTATTACACACTGTCTTCGTATGCTTGAACAAGCTGCATTCTGGAGTATATGGTAGCAATAAATTGTCTATGATACAATGATGTTCGAAGTCGTGATAGCGCAGTGGATGCGCGTTCGCTTCAGATGCGAAAGGTCCGGAATTCGAGCCCCGCTGGAGCCGTTACGATTGTGCCCTTAGGCAAGGCATTTAAATTCTACGTTGCCTCTTCTCTCTCCCTCGTGGCGATATATTCCATCAGGAATGAGGTCTCGAGAGTAATTAATATAAGTTGACATAACGTGTTTCGCAATCGAGCTAAAATAAATTTGTATATTAACACAATGATGTCCGCAATGTGCGTTCTATAGTAACAAGATAGAAATAACTAGATTTACAATGCATAATGAGTTGGTATTTCTAAGAATGGGCTCCGACTATAGCTGTGGCATAACACTAAGCCGTGCTGTTATTAATGCCGTAAATCTACCGTCACAATTCCCTCACCGAATTTAGATTTGCATTTTCTCAATGGAGAAGTACAGTCTTCGATATCAGACAATTCCTACGTAGAAACTCAGCGACAGAACGAGACTTAGTGCGGAAATGTGAAGCGAAGAGCATTGACAAGAATAGATATAACTATTACATCAGTGATATTGGTTGTATAATGTGTGGTTGATGTAATTGATATTGCTAGCAAGACGACGAGAGTAGGATAGGGGATCCCACCTCGTGCACTGCATACTCTTGACGACAGTGAACCCCGTTTTCATCACAGTTCATAACTGATGGGGTGATGCATAAGCTGAACATAATTAGCTATGGTGACGTTTCGAACACGCTGTCCGATTCACTGCGTTTCTCATTGAATACTAATAACTGTAGCATGTTCGATATTCTAAATATAAGCCACGCCTTGGAACAAAACTTGTCAAAGTATACATGATTAATTAGTGTATACAAATTTATTTTAGCTCGATTGAGAAACACGTTCTTACAACTTATATTAATCACTCTCGAGACCTCATTCCTGATGGAATCCATCGCCACGAGGGAGAGAGAAGAGGCAACGTGGAATTTAAATGCCTTGCCTACGGGCACAATCGTAACGGCTCCAGCATGATTAATTGTATCTTAAAATAAAACCTACATGTATCCGTCAATTCATATATTACCTAATTAAGCTATGTATACTAAATCATCGAATGAGTGAATATACACTATTGAATTATACAATTATGTTATAGTAAGCTCAGGAAACGTGCAACATTAAGACGGGGAGATATGGTGTGTTTCTTCCACACAGAAATAATACATTACTACGGTTATATCACTAAATCACAGTTGTGGAAGTCGTGATAGCGACGTTGTAGCTCGTTCGCTTCAGTTGCGAAAGGCTCGGAGAAAACGGCCCTGCTGGAGCCGTTACAAGTGTGTCCTTAGGCAAGGCATTTAAATTCCACATGTCTCTTCTCTCTCCCTCGTGGCGATGGAATGAGGTATCGAGAGTTATTAATATAAGTTGCGAAGACATTGTTTCGCAATCGAGCTAAAATAAATGTGTGTACACTAATTCACAAATTAATAGTGGAGAACAAGAGTCGAAGATACTTTCTAAAGGAAAACTATGACATGAAATGATATAACTACAGCATGGTACACATAAACCACGCGCGTTCTACATCCTACCATCTATAATTCCTCTCAGCCGCAATATTTATACATGTATTATTATTGATTCTAACACGACCCAGCTAATAACATACATACTTGTAGTGTAAAATCTACCTCGGGTTATTCTGCGATATACCTACCTTGAACTATGCTGCGTGCGCACCGTGTTTTGGCTGTTCCATTTATACAATGCGTGTAAAGTTTTATGAATGAAAGTCACGTGATGTTTGTAAATACTACCGTGGAAATTCGCAGAAGTGAGCTATTCTTAGAATCAGATAATCTCTTGTTCGTCTTGTTTTTCTGTTAAGTAACGTTTCAGTTACTATTCTGTACAGTTTTATTTGACAAAATAAATAATATTATTGATCAGTTACAACATTTGTTCATTTATGCACTAGATTGATATTTTCCATAAAAAATAACGTCCTCACCCCTTACACGGGAGGAAATTTCGAAAGCCAAATACAGCGGAGTAGGCCTTTGTGATATATTTCTACGCATAAGAACTTCAAACTCGGGTTATTCTGCGATATACCACGGTTGATACTTATTATTTCTTAATTAGTTTTACATTGCCTGGCTCAGTCGCAATATTTATATTATCTGAGATTAGTTTCGCATTGTCTGGCTCAGTCGCAATATTGATATTATCTGTGATTAGTTTCACATTGCCTGACCTAGTCGCAATATTGATATTATCTGCGATTATCGTTTCGCATTGTCTGGCTCAGTCGCAATATTGATATTATCTGTGATTAGTTTCGCATTGTCTGGCTCAGTCGCAATATTAATATTATCTGTGATTAGTTTCACAGTGCCTGGCTCAGTCGCAATATTTATATTATCTGTGATTAGTTTCGCATTGCCTGGCTCAGTCGCAATATTTATATTATCTGTGATTAGTTTCGCATTGCCTGGCTCAGTCGCAATATTTATATTATCTGTGATTAGTTTCGCATTGCCTGGCTCAGTCGCAATATTTATATTATCTGTGATTAGTTTCGCATTGCCTGGCTCAGTCGCAATATTTATATTATCTGTGATTAGTTTCGCATTGCCTGGCTCAGTCGCAATATTTATATTATCTGTGATTAGTTTCGCATTGCCTGGCTCAGTCGCAATATTTATATTATCTGTGATTAGTTTCGCATTGCCTGGCTCAGTCGCAATATTTATATTATCTGTGATTAGTTTCGCATTGCCTGGCTCAGTCGCAATATTTATATTATCTGTGATTAGTTTCGCATTGCCTGGCTCAGTCGCAATATTTATATTATCTGTGATTAGTTTCGCATTGCCTGGCTCAGTCGCAATATTTATATTATCTGCGATTAGTTTCACATTGCCTGGCTCAGTCGCAATATTTATATTATCTGTGATTAGTTTCACATTGTCTGGCTCAGTCGCAATATTTATATTATCTGCGATTATCGTTTCACATTGCCTGGCTCAGTCACAATATTTATATTATCTGCGATTATCGTTTCGCATTGTCTGGCTCAGTCGCAATAGTTATATTATCTGCGATTATCGTTTCGCATTGTCTGGCTCAGTCGCAATATTTATATTATCTGTGATTAGTTTCACATTGTCTGGCTCAGTCGCACTATTTATATTATCTGCGATTATCGTTTCACATTGCCTGGCTCAGTCGCAATATTTATATTATCTGCGATTATCGTTTCGCATTGTCTGGCTCAGTCGCAATAGTTATATTATCTGCGATTATCGTTTCGCATTGTCTGGCTCAGTCGCAATAGTTATATTATCTGCGATTATCGTTTCGCATTGTCTGGCTCAGTCGCAATATTTATATTATCTGTGATTAGTTTCGCATTGCCTGGCTCAGTCGCAATATTTATATTATCTGTGATTAGTTTCGCATTGCCTGGCTCAGTCGCAATATTTATATTATCTGTGATTAGTTTCGCATTGTCTGGCTCAGTCGCAATAGTTATATTATCTGTGATTAGTTTCGCATTGTCTGGCTCAGTCGCAATATTTATATTATCTGTGATTAGTTTCACATTGTCTGGCTCAGTCGCAATAGTTATATTATCTGTGATTAGTTTCGCATTGTCTGGCTCAGTCGCAATATTTATATTATCTGTGATTAGTTTCGCATTACCTGGCTCAGTCGCAATAGTTATATTATCTGCGATTAGTTTCACATTGCCTGGCTCAGTCGCAATATTGATATTATCTGTGATTAGTTTCACATTGCCTGGCTCAGTCGCAATAGTTATATTATCTGCGATTAGTTTCACATTGTCTGGCTCAGTCGCAATATCTATATTATCTGTGATTAGTTTCACATTACCTGGCTCAGTCGCATTATTTATTTTATTATTTATTAGCACAGGTATAATAATCTTGTTTGGAAATATGTGTGTTCCTTCTGCATACAATACTGATATAAACACCGGTGCATTGTTTTTCAGTACTGTTTGTCCATTATATTTGCAATTCTGGTTTGAAAAGATTCATGACGTGGAATGACGTGGAATGACAAGGGAAACTGCAGTTATTACACAGTGTGATGCAATAGTATCTGAGTGACGATTGCTATCTATGCCAGTATCGCTGCAGTCCAGTTAGTCTCTATAATATTAACTGAAAACGTTATCCGCTCGAGACTTTCTAAAGCCAAATAGTCTTAATTGGCACCAACAATTAAAAGTCTGTCGGATTTTCTAATTAACAGTTTCTTCACTCTGCAGAGTGGGTGTATCTCAGATGAGAATAAACGAATTCTATGAAATCCAAATATAGCAATTTGTAATAAAGATGTGATATATCTTTGATGGAATCCTTCGTATTTCGTTTTCATGCAATAATAATCATATAATGTTCAATGGATCAACTTTATTTCATATCCAATAAGTCAATATGACCCATGAGGTACAACAATTTACAAACACGAACATAACAAATATAATGTAGGTGTGCGTTTTCTATGTCTTCTAGTATACATTTGATAGGCATATATTCCATTGTACCATGGCCAAACAATAACACATCGACGCATATATGTTTGTAATCTCTCGTTTCTCGAACAATAATGATTATATGAGCATAGTATGTTTGCACTAATATAAAAAGTGTTCTACATTTTCAGCAGGAAATCCACAGTCGCAGTTGAAGATTGCTCTTACATTATTTCTGAATAGATCACCATTTAAAGCAACATTACATCGTAATAAAGGATGTGTTGGGTAAAATATAAATACTAATGTGTGTGTGCTTACAAAAATCGAAATAGTCGTTCAGAAACGATAAAATTCGAATAAATTTATACCGTCGTATACGCGAATTTGTTTATCAACACACGAAACATAAATAGGCACAGCGCGCATGCGTGAAACAACAGAGGATGTAGAATACAACGTATACATTTTGAACATGAAAGACTATCTATATTCCTCTAATGTCGAACCTCTGCGGGGATGTAGAAATGTCCCTAAAAGACTTAGCTAACAGAGGTATGAATCAACATATCAAGTAATTTAATTAAAAAAGACAACGTGGGACAAATGGGGACGATGCATTCCGAATGTAAACAAATGCGTCCTACTTTCGGTTTCGAGTTTGTTTTATCGCCAAAAAACACTGTTTACCAAATGAACATAAGCATACAAAGTATAATGCTAGAATGTGTAGCAGCATTGCTACCCATACGTAAAAATTGAATTTTTCAAATATCTTTTATTTCATACGATGTAATGCTGCTTTAAATTATTACATACATTTCTTAATCGTGCACAAATCTATCGCCGAATAAAAAGTGTGTTGGTGCCATATGTACTTCAAACATAGGTGTCAGTCTAGATTGAAGGATTTAGAGTTACATATGTCAATACGAAGTATTTGACAGAGTATGGGAACGCAGCCTTGGTTAACTTAGCAGACTTAAGCAACATGGTATAAATGAATATTTTACCATTGGTTAAGTGGTTAACATTCCAAGTGTAAGTCTTTGTTAGATCTGAAATCTCGGAATATATAAACATATCATTGCTGGGGTTCCCCAAAGCTACGTACTTGATCAGCTATTATTTTATTATTTCATGTGTATGTTATGTGAATGATACCGCAGAATTTGCAGATGATATTTCCCTTACAGTTACGTCTAAGGATAACTATAGGTTCTTACATGAGTGTTGATTTCATACCATAATGTATGAAACGAGTTTTGGAATTCCAAGACGAGTTTCTAAAATATGGTATGAAATCAACACGAGTATAAGATTCTTTTTATCACATTACCATATTGGGTTTTAACATAGTATTGCAATAAATAACGCTGCTACTTTCATTTTGGCAATAAATGTCATCGCTAATTGTCATGACGTCACTAAATGGTCATGGCGTCACTACGCAAAGCAGCGTTATAATTGCGTCAATACTTCTTTTAAATCATAACTTGTCTTATAATTAACGTTTAACGGAATTAAGTACTTATGCCTACGCCCTCGGCCCTGTGTGCGTCCGAACTCCAAGCCATGTTTTATTCACCAATAAACAACGGGAGGGAAAATATTACTTCTGTGCAACATTTTATTTGGCGTTATTACCACTCTCAGTGCAGCACAAATTATGTTATAACTTATAAGCAAAGTTATTAAATAATGTGGATGTCTTGAATCAATTAATTTAAACATCTCGATGTGCTGGGGATAAACTGTATAACAAGATTGTACTGCAGGAAATATCAGCATTAGAAAATCGAAGTGCTCGTGATTTATTGTGATATGTTTCCAAGGCAATATCACTTCTGATAGAACGTTAACGTCAGGTATAATATGACACAAAATAAACGTTAAATACAAAAGCGCGTAATTCCTGACATAACTATCATATAATGTCACCACGAAGCATTTAATTGGAAGTACTAACATTTGGACAAAAGTACGTAGATTAATTCAATTGTAGCAAGGCAGTGTAAAATAGCAGGTTTTGTAGAAGACAATGTCTAAACGGAACAACATACACAACTCAAACTCTGTTTGCAATGGGCAAGACTTGCGATCGTTTATTCACTGTAATGACGAGGTTAAATACATATACAAAACATATGTTTTCAAATCACTTTGACTGTATGTACTACGTACATATTGTCAAATATATGAAACAAGCGCAGGGTAAAAACCAGACGTAAAAATCATTAATTATAATGTAAGAAAACTGTATCCAATGTACCTCAGGATGTTTCATATACTTTACTAACAACATATCTTCGATTATTTGTAGATTAAAATATGTACCAAACGATAACATATTCATACTCAGTTTTACGACATACTGCATGATACTTATAAAAATAACGATTCTGAATTGAATTCGATTTTAACAGTTAACCCTTTCCTGCATGGAGATTTAGGTTAATATACTATTATATCTCCATACAAACGACAGTCATTAAGCTATCATGCAGTGGATAAGTAGTCGCCATATCTATCCCACCTCTATAGATATTACTGGGACTACATGAGATTCTGGCATTAATTATGAACATTGGTTTGGCTACTACATTGTTAATGTATGTCGTATTGGTAATGGCGTCAATAGGTGCTTCTATGAGGGAAAGGGTTAAATCAAAATGGAAATATATTCATAGATCCCATACCCGAATTTGAATAGCGAAATTGCTTGCGAAACGATTTAGTGTAGAAGTCTAGTGTAGAACTGACGAACAATCGCACCATATCACATGACCGTACACACACTCACAGTCATGTGATCATCGTTATATGCATCAACAATTCGCACACACAGATGTGCCGAATATCGTTAAGACATACGTTCTGGCGGATCTGTATTCCAGTGGTAACACGCTGGACTGGTAATCCAGAGATCGCAGGTTTGATCCCCTTCTGACCCTAATAAAATTAACAGCCTTTCAGTTGGGACTTTAACCCGAGGTCTCGTGTCGGTGCTGTACACCATGTACGTAAAAGAACCAGAGGAGACTCTGGAATGGGTCTCTCTCTCTCTCTCTCTCTCTCTCTCTCTCTCTCTCTCTGTATCATTGCACTATCCCCCAACAATTTAAAATGACTAATCTCTTTAGAAGGCGTCGTTCATATGGTCAACCGGCAGCGACGCTAAATAAACGTAAAACACACATACATACGTGCTGAGCTATACTTACGTAACGCACATAACTTGAAATTAAATTTGTTTTAAAGGATGCCTACTTGCACTTGTAGTGTTGTTATGTCTCAATTATGGAATATTAAACGATATCGACATGACAACGGCTGTTCCATCCCATCTGCCTATTTCTATTAGATATTTATGATTGCAAGTCTGGAATTACAAAATACTTGAATGCTCTGTTTTTGGCAAGACATTAAATCACGTTAAATTGTTGTAAACTTGGCTTTTATTGGAATTCTAAATTTAGCAATATCATACTGTATGAATTGATCGTCATAGTCTGTTATAATTATACGTATATGGGAGCGTCACATGGCGGAGTCGCTAAGGTTGTTGACTTGAAACAACTTGCTCTTCATCGATGTATGTTTGAATGGGTTGTTAAATTATTTCATGTGAAGAGGCTGTCCAGCTGGCTTGCGGAAGGTCGATGGGTGTCAGTCCGTGCATGAACTACTGCTCGAATGGGTATCTGGGATCTTCCTCCACACATAATAGCTACAGAGTGGCCTTATGACCTAAGCTGTTGATGCGACAATCCCAAAACAAACAAACGTATTATTATACACATATGACTACTGTTATTCATTAGATGATTAATTAACCATATACCCGCTTTGCCTACGGAATCGAGTATTTCGTTCATTTTATTGAACCATTTAAAGTTACTATCATGTTTGTCATGTACATTTCTGTAAATCATGTGTGCCACAAAATCACCTATACGGATATTATTTATACCAAAAACGGATTAAAAGTTAGGTACTCTATATTCAAACATGACTTGAACAAATCTAGGGTGCTTAAATCTCCAATAAAGCACGGCTAGGGCCGGTCTATGCTATGGCTGTTGAATTTTGCCCCCTGTAAAAAAATACTTATTTATGAATGAAAATCACATGACGTAAGCAAATCGAAGTAAAATATGGTTGTCTGTAAATAGGAAAGCATCTGTTACCTCGGCGTGTGACGTTATCTCAACTTTTAAACTGGATGTACGTTACAGTAGTGAACGATTTATGAAGTCACAGTGTGACATGGGACGTGTCTAAACGTCATTTTTAAATTTTTTTATTAATAATGACTTTACTAGTTAATATTGTCAAATTTAAGCCCAACCAGGAATAAAACATTTAGTTTTATGTACGTGTTAATGTTTGCCATATAATCGCTTGTCAGGGCCGCACTATTAAATTTAATTCTCACATGATTTACATTTCATGGAACTTCGGTGTTTTATAATGGTGATAGTACGAAGGAGCGAAACGACCTCTATAAAACCCCGACAATACACGGGGACAATACATCACACACATACAGTACTGACGTACAGCGAAACGAACTATATACAACCCCGACAGTACACAGGGACAATACATTACACACAGACAGTACTGACGTACAGCGAAACGAACTATATACAACCCCGACAGTACACAGGGACAATACATTACACACAGACAGTACTGACGTACAGCGAAACGAACTATATACAACCCCGACAGTACACAGGGACAATACATTACACACAGACAGTACTGACGTACAGCGAAACGAACTATATACAACCCCGACAGTACACAGGGACAATACATTACACACAGACAGTACTGACGTACAGCGAAACGAACTATATACAACCCCGACAGTACACAGGGACAATACATTACACACAGACAGTACTGACGTACAGCGAAACGAACTATATACAACCCCGACAGTACACAGGGACAATACATTACACACAGACAGTACTGACGTACAGCGAAACGAACTATATACAACCCCGACAGTACACAGGGACAATACATTACACACAGACAGTATTGCATGTTGTGAGTCACGTGTCGATGTCAATATCGGAGTTTACAATACATTGTTCGAGTGTTTGACACACATTTAATAATTGCATTTATTAATGTTTACAATCCTCAATGTTCTTGTTAACAGTTCATGAATGTGTTAATAATTTTACTGTTATGTCATTAAGGTTTCATAATTAGTTTTAGAAATTATGTCACAGTTCATGATATAGTGTTGTTTTTGACTGAATAGGGAGTCTACTCGTTTATATAAATTGTTGTTCATACAAAACATATAAATTGTCTCGTATACACATGAGGAACAAAAACTAAACATTCGATTATGGAACCGATCCGCTATGTGATACGGTATCCGTCCGCTATGTGATACTGTACCCATCCGCTATGTGATACGGTAACGTCCCTATGTGATACGGTACCCGTCCCTAAGTAATACGGTACCCGTCCCTATGTGATACGGTACCCGTCCCTATGTGATACTGTACCTGTCCACTATATGATACGGTACGCGTCCCTATGTGATACGGTACCCGTCCCTATGTGATACTGTACCTGTCCACTATATGATACGGTACCCGTCCGCTATGTGATACGGTACCCGTCCGTTATGTGATACGGTACCCGTCCGCTATGTGATACGGTACCCGTCCACTATATGATACGGTACCTGTCCGCTATGTGATACGGTACCCGTCCCTATGTGATACTGTACCTGTCCACTATATGATACGGTACCCGTCCCTATATGATACGGTACCCATCCGCTAACGTGAACGGTACCCGTCCGCTATGTGATACGGTACCCGTCCGCTATATGATACGGTACCTGTCCCTATGTGATACGGTACCCGTCCTTGTGTGTTGTACTATATGATACGGTACCCGTCCGCTATATGATACGGTACCCGTCCGCTATATGATACGGTACCCGTCCGCTATGTGATACGGTACCTGTCCACTATATGATACGGTACCCGTCCCTATATGATACGGTACCCATCCGTTAACGTGAACGGTATCAATACATTAGTGTGACGCCTTTCAGCATACTTTGAACTGAGCACGACCTATGCACGGGGAAAGTCAATAAAGGGTTGAAGTCCTGCAATATACATTATAAAAGAAATATGACTACACTCCCGCGATACCCGCGATACCTGCGAATGGTTTGACAGCTATGAAGATTGTTTTATATAAACTTAGTTAGAATGCGAAATAAGTTCTTACAATTTATATTAATCACTATCGAGACCTCATTCTTAATGGAATCAATCACCACGAGGGAGAGATAATAGGCATGTGAACGTTAAATGCCTTGCCTAAGGTAACACTAGTAACGGCTCCAGTGGGGCTCGAACTCCGGGCATTTCGCGAACGAGCTAGCACTGCGCTATTATGACTTCCAAGGAAGATTAAGAGGATATTTGTTTGTTTCAGTGTATGCTTTATATTTAACCGAATGAACATTGAAAGCATTATATACAGCATGAGTGGCGCTAGCCTATGGCATTCATAAATGAAATAGTATTCGATCAATCGTTTAAGCAAATAAAGGCTGAACGTGTTTTTATGATTACAAACGATGCAATCGTAAGAATGTCGTGATTAGATTTTAAAATTTACGTTATAATACACGTCATAAATCACGTCACTGACAGCTTGAGTCTGAAAACGTTCGCGTTGACAACATTTCAACATGCAGGAACTGAGAGCATTGGTCATATGGGCGTATCAATAAAAATATTGAATAGTATTGTAAATTTGGATATTTTAATTGTAAGCTTTGTGTTCGTGTATATGTTGTGTACACTTGTCTCGCACATATTATATATATATATGTGTACACATCAGATCGTGCCGAATGCTTTCCCCGTATGATCTACTAGTATATATAATTACCACTCTTGGGAAATACTTTTTACCGGTGTCATGTGAATTTTATTGCCGTTACAAGTGATTATAAGTACTAGATTAAAGACAACTGTTTTTATTTCGGCAGTCGGCGCTGTACAGTGGAATGATATCACCAATGACAGTGAAAATGAGCGCTTGATAATCGTATTATTTCACAGAGCGTCTGTAAGTTGCGATCAATCGGATGTTGCGAACAAGTCCAACCGGTGATATGGTGTAATTGACATCAACTGTAAGAAGTGGTCATACCTGAAAAAATTAGTTCGTTTTGTGTTCTTGTTCATGTATAGTTTGTGTACACATATCTCCTACACGATATCTCTAGGCGGTACAACCATAACAGGGCCATTCACAATATATGTAATTTGTAACATTTGTTGTGTTATACATGTAAATGTATTGGAATAAATACTGTTTAAACCAACAGAGCCTTCGCTACAGTCAGGCTTTCCACGTATAAAACGGAGAAAGTTCAATAAGGATTGTATATTAATACCATATATTAAATCAATTTCATAGGATCTTGTAAACATATAATATTGTGACAGCTTTCATATTGAATCTAAATGAATGCTCGCCCGTAGAATCATCTTGTGTCCTAAGTATTGCGTGCTGGCTTGTGGTGGGGCGGTGGTTCTACCCAGGTGGCCGTCTGTGCCTTGGCTCGGATTGGCACCCAGGGTCTTCCTTCACCAATGGTAGCTGGAGAGTCGCCATATGACATAAACTGTCGGTGCGACTTAAAACCCCAGAAAACAAGTTAGATACCATTATTCATAGATGAGAATATTCCCATCGAAAATAGATTGTGTCCATATTGTAAAACTTCGGTTGAAACTGAAACACATGCTTTGCTGGATTGCTGTCTGTATAATGATATAAGGGCTGGTCTTGTGTTACAAGCAATTCATATTGATAGTTTTACTGCACATGAAAAGTTTGTATTCTTAATGTCCAACCAGGAAATAATAAGGTATAGTGCCAAAAACTGTTTTAATATCTAAAAAACTAGACAATTCTTTATGTGTAAATAATGTCATGCTCTTTTTAATTTTGAAATAATTTTTATCACCGCTATATGGATGCTGCTAATCAAGTCACCATTGACCTGATCAAGGGTGATACCTGGTCTTCTAAACTATTTTTTAACAAGTGCACGCTAGTGCCTATATTGATAATTCAGAGTCTTACCCCCTCCTAGTTTTATTGCATTGTTTTTTAATTAGGAGATTAGCAACGTTCATATAGATTTATCAGTTTTAGATTTGTACATAGTTATAGTTATAAATGATAGAGTCTATCTTAAAATACTAATTGTGATATAATTTATGTGTATCTAGAAGCATTATTATAACGTCTCTTATAATTCTTCCAGAATGGCAATGTATATTTTATAGTGATAATTTATTTTCCACTTGTCTGTAATATTGTATTATATATTGATGAGACGAAAATAAAGATATACTACTACTACTAGATGCAACAAGCGTTTAACCCACTTCGCCACGGCGCCCTCGACAAACAATAACAATTGAAACACATAATTTAAATGCGAAAAACAGTATCGTTAATACGAAATGTAGTATCACGTTCCTCAAGTACACTAAACGGAATTTCATATCGATATTTCAAGTGTTGCAATGTATAGGTAAGAAACTGTACATGTATTAATAGAATGGCAGAAGCTATCGGAATCAGTGACGACGACGGTTAAGCATTGACACGAGTTGAGTTCGTCGCTTTATTAACCGGCAAAATGAAAAGGTAAGTTTTAATAATCATTCTTTGTCCAAATTATTTCTTTTCTTTAAGTTGTAGCGGATTTATTCTCCTGTAAACATACATTCAATATAATTATTTACTGATACATGTGGTTCCGTCGATACATTACAGTGTTGCTACCGTAAAAACTACGGTTATTTTTTACAGTGCACGAATGACCACAAATACGCTGTCATCCGCGCCAACGACAGTTATTAAAGCAGCATACATCGTAATAAAGGATGTTTGGGGTAAACTATTTATTAATACTAATGTGTGTGTGTGTGTTTACAAAATCGAAATAGTCGCTCAGAAACGATAAAATTCCAATAAATTTAAACCGTCGTATACGCGAATTTGTTTATCAACACACGAAATGTAAACACGCACACCACGCATGCGTGAAACAACAGATGATGTAGAAAACAACGTATATATTTTTAACATGAAAGACTATCTATCTATCTTCCTCTAATGTCGAACCCCTCGCGGGGATGTAGAAATGTTCCTAAAAGACTTAGCTAACAGAGGTATGCATCAACATATCAGGTAATTTAATTTAAAAAGACAACGTGGGACAAATGGGGACGATGCATTCCGAATGCAAACAAGTGCGGACGATGCGTTCCTGTTATAACCGATCGACTCGGAAAGTCCTACTTTCGGTTTCGAGTTTGTTAGGGTTAGGGTTAGGGTTAGGGTTAGCAAAAAAAAACACTGTTTACCAAATTAACATAAGCATACAAAGTATAATGTTAGAATGTGTAACAGCATTGCTACCCATACGTAAACATTGATTTTTTCAAATATCTTTTATGTCATACGATGTAATGCTGCTTTAATTCATGATTCCATTACTGGTTTATATTTCGTCAAAAAATTGTTTTATGACTAACGACATTCATGTTTTTTACTATTTTTCAGCGTGCCAAGCGGTGGTTGTCTGATATATGACGTCAGTTACTACGCAATAGGTACTCTTATGTTTGTGATGGTTACTCTGGGAGAAGCATGCTCACGCGAGCTGCTTCCTTTCCGCATACGTTACCAAAACTGTATAGGGAGTAACCGAGGAGGAGCGACAATTCTTTCTCTATGCAGTGGCAGTTGCACATCATCCTCACAACCATCTATAGAATACCCGGGACACATGGAACATTTCTGTGAATGTTGTAGTGTGAATGAATTTGCATACCGGGTTGTGCGATTAATATGTTTTGGAGAGGGCCGTCCGTATAGGCGCGCCATTCATATAAAGGTCCCAACAAGCTGTCAATGTAAGCCGTGTGTTTTGACTCCTGACCATGGAGTTTCCACTGCACAAGAAATATGGACTCAAGAGAAAAGAAGTGTTAGCGATAATGGAATGAAAAAAACTATTAAGGACAGCGGATTAGATAAAAAAAAAACTATGTAAGCATTATTTTTAATTCAGCTAGCTATGACTGAATCTGTACACACTACTAGATATGAGGATCATTTCTCTACGAATTCTGAAGTTGGGGGAAACCGGCCCTTCCACGCTCACTTTTCACCAATGCAACACGGGTTCGATCCTCGGACCGGGAAGTATGCGAGATGGTACGGTGATCGCCAGATCGAACATTTAGGTTTTCTCCGGGTATTGCGGTTTCCTCCCACACGAATGACCAGATACACACTTTCACCCGCGCCAACGAGAGTGATTCATTAATATAAGCTTGTTTCGCAATCGTTGTAAAATAAATAACGTTTATACTAACAATTAAGGGGCTACACTAAAGTACATGATTGAGCCGAATCTATCAATTAAGGAACGATACCGACACAGATAAACAGAAACCAAGAACATAACAAAAACAATTAATCTAGTATATACATTACCAAGCCTTTTTCTGCGAAAGTTACAAAAGTAGATATAACAGTGTTTCGCATCTAGAGGCGGCAACATATATATATATATATATAATACTATTGTAGAAACAGAAATACATGTTTCATTAGAAACCAAGTTATTTCTTGATATTCAACAAGATATCCAGTGTGTAGTTGCAAATTGCACGCATACAATAATGACTAGGACCATCCCCTACAACCGTCATCTACCGTCATCTCGTCATCTACCGTCATCTACCGTCATGGCTGTCTACTTTCGATTGTTGTTATTCTCTTCACGTAGTTTGCGTGGCTTGACTGTCAAGTTGGACTTGGTGGTGTTTCTGAATGTGGCACAGAGTTTTATGCCAGGTCGTCTCTGTGTGTTCTCTGTGTGTCTTGGGTTGTCCTTTCATCTGGTGTAACGTTCGTATGGCAGAGCACATATATTTTTTAAATTTTATTCTATCATATCTTTCTGATAAGAAATGTAGGCCTACACAATGATATGGGAAGGAAAAACAGTGGTAGTGGTCTGTATAGCCAGGTAGTCTGCATCGCCATGTTTTAATGGATTGATAACGGCTGCACGTGAGATCCACGTTATGGTTGTTAGAGACAGGTGGTCTATGGTATTTAGCACACTTCTGATGTGGTACATGGGATTAGGGGGTCTCTGTGGCTGAGTGGTTACTGTCGTTGACTTGTCCCTCAACGCTGTAGGTTCGAATCCCAACGGGGAGGTCGATTTCATTCATGTGAGGAAGCTATCCAGCTTGTTTGCGGAGAGAGTGCTCGTATGGGCATCCGGTGTCTCCCTCTGCACTATGTGGGATAGTCACAGAATGATCTACGATGTTGGTGCGACTTTAAGCTCTCAACACAAACAGACACATACGTGGGATAAGACGTAAATAAACAAATAGATTGGACTAAAATACCCGATAAAAACAAAAGCTTTTCGCCCCAGTATGACTGTACTCTGTCGCTCACACGTACTATAAGTCGACCATGTGATCGATATGGTCAAGTGCTAAAATGTAACGGTAAGGAAATGGCGTATAAAACGCATCATACTTTAAGTGATGACAGAAGCTATCGGAATAATGCGGCGACAAGAGGGATGAATGGACATGCGGTACCGTTCATGCATGTAAAGACGTTACCAATGAAAGTGTGGTTTTAATATTGGCATAATGAAACGGTTAGTTTGAAAAAATCTCTTGTTAATATTATTTTCTTTGTTATAAATGTCGGAATATGATTGCATAATACAAATATTGTTATATTCTGGATTAAAAAACTTGTCCTTATTTTGTATTAATTTTATTTGTTTATAAGTTGCATCATTGTTGGTTGAATGTATGTGGTCGTTTTAATTATTACCAAAGTTGTACGTTTGAATAAATAGCATTTAGACTTGTTCTTCTGAAAATTCATTGTATGATTATTTCTTCAATTGGAAAAAAGAGACTATATTTCATCTTCATATTTATCCACGTGCTAACTTCGGGAAACCACCGCCGTTTCCAACCGTATTAGTGATTTAATAAATAAATATATACAAATCATTTACAAATATTAATTTTACATACACACGCTCGCGCGCACATATCCATTTTTTTCATTTGAAGACAGAAACGAACATAATAAATTAGTATTGGACTTTAAAATATGAAGGACAAATAATCTCGGTTCCGGTTAATCCGATTCCTAGAATATCTCATTCACTATGAAAGAACGAACATATTTTATTCGCATAAATTATATAGTTTCTAGTGACATATAATTATTACATTCTACAAGCATAAAATTATGACAACAGATGTAGGTGAAAATTATTGGAATACCATATTAAACTGGACAATAGTATATACATTTATTTGAGTAATATAAGGATATTCGATCCCCGATCGGACACCATAATAAAATTAACAGTGTATTTTTTACGTTTATTTATCGTCGCTACCGGTTGCCCATATGAGCGACGCCTCCTGAAGAGATTAGTTATTTTAGATTTTGGTACAGACAGAGACCCATTCCAGAATTTCCTCTGGTTCTTTTACGTGCACTGTGTAAAGCACCGACACGATACCTCGGTTTAATGTCCCATCTGAAATACTGTTAATTTTATTAGGGTCAGACGGGGGATCGAACATATATAAAATTAACAGTCTTTCAGATGGGACTTTACACCGAGTTCTCGTGTAGGTGCTTTACACCGTTTACATAAACGAATGGGTCTCTGTCTGTATCATTGCGCTATCTTCCAAAATCGAAAATGACGAATCTCTTCTGGACAACCGGTAGCGACGATAAATAAACGTAAAACACACACAGTTACACTAACAAGACCTCTGTTAAAGTCGGTGTTGTTAATTAATGTGTGATGTGATGGTTTTCACTCTGTACACCCTGAGAGAAACAAGTAGCATCACACATTAGTATTGTTTATTAATAATTAGTAAGCGAAATTCGATTCTTCAACTTTTTACACATTTTGTTAACATATAGCATCAAAACTAATACACTGACACCAAAACGAAACTGTGCACTTTTACATTTACATTTTGCAATACCAGGCCCGTAGTCACACTGAGGAAAATGAGGCACCCGCCTCGGTTAGAATTTGGCAAATAACGAGAAACACTCTGATAAAACTGCCTTCAGAATGCACAGACAAGCATCCACAAAATAATTCGAGGTGAGGGTTGGGGGTGAGGGTTGGGGTGAGGGGGTGGGGTGAGGGTGGGGGGGGGTGAGGGTTGGGGGTGAGGTTGCGGGGGTGAGGGGGGGGTGAGGGGTGGGGGTTGGGGGTGAGGGGCGGGGGTGAGGGGTGGGGTGAGGGGTGGGGTGAGGGGTGGGGGTCGCATCAATTATTTACATATCCTGGCTACGACACTGAATACTCTTTCATAATTGCATCTGATGATTGGAAATTTGCCTTATCCTCTTTGAAGGTGAGAATAATCTACTGTTACAGTGGTTAGAGTTATGAGTATGTACATACAAAAAACGCAGGCAATCAATCAAACAATCATATTACAAATGTGTATGTGAATTTTGTAAAAGCTGCTGATTTGAACAAAGATGGTTCTGATTTCCTAAAACATATTTCTAATGCGCGCGATAGTGCTCTTTTCCCCTGTCAGAATCTTAAAAAACAGTATTTTAAATATATTTTAGTGTCATGATTAGCGACTTTTACATAGCTTTTAGAAAGTAAAACATGTTTTAAGCGGCACTACAATAGTGAAAACGCAAATTTCTACAGAATGTATATTCCTACTATATGGTATAAATTTCCCCCCAAATATTTGCCTAAAATATTTCAACTAATACTCGTAAACGTCGTATATGTGGTTTGTTGACATAACAAAATAATGTAAATAGGGTCGACATTCATACAACTTGTGTATCCTGAATAACACGATTTATGGTACAGATTTACCGTTATATCTCACATGTGTGCCTATGCATATTTATTTGTAGACTAGTCTGAGTTAAATTATCTTTAAACGACATGATCTCGCGCTTAGTATTGACTCCGATGACAAACACACGTCAATTCAGGAGAGTGGATAATCGTTATATGAAATCCTACTTTCAATTTTGAAAGTTTGTTGATCACAAAAACACTGTTTATTGATTCAATGTTAGTGTTCGAATGTATTCGGAAGAATTTGTAGTAGCAAAGCATTGATATGTGGAAAAAAAATGCATTTTAGTTGCTTTTTGCGATGTAATGTCGCGTTAACGCTATTGTAATATGCAATTGTCTCTTATAATTCTCATTTGTGGAATGGCTATGTGCAATATATGTGTTATAATATAAATTGAAATGTATGTACTGTACATAGATGAGACAGGAATAAAGATATAATATATAATTATATAAGTACATAGCTATTCTGAATATAATTATAAGAGACATATTACAACAAAACGTATACTATTATAAAAATCACGTGCTTATTATATTAATTATAAACATTGTATTACATTCTAAAGCAAAGAAACAGTTGCTAATTTCAATATAAATATTACATAAAACAAAAAAGATATAAAACATTGAATTGAACAAACAAGCACTAATGCTAATGCGCTATTAAAGCAGCATTACATCGTATGAAATAAAAGATATTTGAACAGTTCAATTTTTACGTATGGGTAGCAATGCTGCTACACATTCTAACATTATACCCTGTATGCTGCTGTTCATTTGGTAAACAGTGTTCTTTTTGCGATAAAACAAACACGAAACCGAAAGCAGGACTCTCCGAGTCGATCGGTCACGCACTTGTTTACAACCGGAACGCATCGTCCGCACTTGTTTATATTCGGAATGCATCGCCCCCATTTGTCCCAGGTTGTCTTTTTAAATTAAATTACTTGATATGTTGATTCATACCTATGTTAGCTAAGTCTTTTAGGGACATGTCTACATCCCCGCGAGGGGTTTGACATCATAGGAAGATAGATAGATAGTATTTCATGTTCAAAATATATACGTTGTTTTCTATATCCTCTGTTGTTTCACGCATGCGCGCTGTGCGTGTTTATATTTCGTGTGTTGATAAACAAATTCGCGTATACGACGGTTTATATTTATTGGAATTTTATCGTTTCTGAGCGACTATTTCGAATTTTGTAAACACGCACGCATTAGTATTTAGATTTTACCCAAAACATCCTTTATTACGATGTAATGCTGCTTTAAGAAATATCTTACAAAATCAGCTATCACGCTGGATCAGAACGAGAATGACCTAATTAGCAGCTACTTCCTGTATTATGTAAAATCATAGATATATAATACATGTAATATAAAAAGGATGCTATGTCGTTTGTGTCGTAGCTACTAGAGCACGATGTGCATTGCCACGAAGTCAGTGACTCCGAATCCAGGGGTCGCAAATTCGACCTCCTACTCCATCATTAAGATAATACTAGAGGACCTGGAAAACGCACACCTATACTAGAGGACAAGAAGACGCGCGCCTACATTATATGATTAGTATTACATGAAAACGAAATACGAAGGATTCCTTCAAAGATATATCACATCTTTATTACAAAACACAAACTGAACAACTAAAATTATTCCAAAATATTAAAAAATATGTATCTATATATCTATTGTTTTTCATGTAAAAACACACTTATCCGAAGTGTGCTTTTTCTATGTCCTCTAGTATATTACACCCGCGCCTAGCCTGGGAACAGATGTTGATATAATTTGCATGGTTAGTCATATAAATATAATTATATATAACACCGAGACCATTAATTGGGCCGTATTGAGCTTCTGATAATGTCATTTTGCCAGAGGTAAATTAGTGGAAATTCGACAGACTGGAACCCAGGCTAACACCCGCCCACAACTCATTATTTAGTCTCACAGACGGATCTGTAGTCCAGTTGATTGTCTAAATAAATGAACACAAAGGGTTTGCGAACATATCACCACATTTTTACTGACATACATGTTAGTTTACTTATTGTCTCTAGTGTTGACGTGTAACGTTGCATATTCGTGTTATAAGTTAGTTTATACAAATTTAGATTAGCTCGATTGCGAAACAAGTTCTTTCAAATCAATGATAGACATTATTGGGTTTTCGATTACCTCCCTTGACAGATAAAGTCCGATTTATCCCGAAATATGCATTGGGCCGTATGATAAATGTGATTTTATCAAAAGCATGTTAATTTCTACAGTAAAGTATCCATTGGATATTCTGTAGAATATCTGTTGAGATTTAGTAATTTAATAATAATAAGATAAGAAAACTAATGAAAACAGATAGCATGTGGCGCAAAGGAAACAACGATAACAAGAGAGGACGCCAATTAAGAGGACCAATCTACTTTCATGAGTATTCAGGGGCAGTAACTGACTAATGTCTCTCATTATCCAAATCTACAATACTAGCAAATAATTGTTTTTATATGACCGATCACTTCTCACAGATGATATTTATTACACTCACCGCTTGGACTTGTTCACTACATCCGATTGATCACAAGTTACAGACGCTCTATGGAATAATACAATTTACCAAACGCGTTAATTCTCGGTGATATGCTTCCCGCCCATAGCATTGCACGAATAAACTAATCTAGAGTAAATGTTAGAAGTAATTCTGATTTATGGATTTGAAATTTTTTCATCTCAGACGTAATTCT
Source organism: Archivesica marissinica (assembly GCA_014843695.1). NCBI lineage: Eukaryota > Metazoa > Mollusca > Bivalvia > Venerida > Vesicomyidae > Archivesica > Archivesica marissinica. Next base: position 29,732,768 of record CM026395.1, on the reverse strand, counting down.
TTCTAAACCGGATTTTAAACAGAAGAAGTAATTATTATTTCCTACAGTCCCGTATTAGTGAGCGTGTACACTAAGAGTATGTGTATATAGAGCAGGAAGTCCTAGCACTAGACATAGGTTTCTTTGGTAGAAATGTAATAAAGCGATCTAAAGTGTTCGTGTTATTGCGCGAAGTTATTTTGATTTTCGGGTTGTGGACGCAGCCATTTTGATTTCCTCCTTTGTGAAGAGCTTATCACAAAATTCGAACACAGCTCCGCTCGATTTAGAAGTAATTTTGTCAATCTGGAATAGGATTGTAAACTGGCATAGGATTGTAATGCGAAATCGGTACGGGCTCAAGAATCCATGATTTCTGCAAATAAGTGTAACGTCTACAAGAAAAGCACACTCGTTGTCGTCATTCTATTGATATGTCACCACCTTGCAGAGATGTATTCATATTCATCCTATAATGCTTAGTTCAGTAATTTATATTGGCTTTCCCCAGTTAAGGTATTGCATATTAATTTATTAACTTAGCAGGTTATTTAGAAATAACGAAGCAGTCATAAGATATTGCTAAATTACACATGTCTTCATTGCCAATTTTACGGGGCTATTTATAAAGTTCGTAGAAAAATTATTCGATATGCGATGATGATAGATGAGAACAATATTAGTATTGCCAATTTTAGTAATCAGATTTTTATTAAATTTGAATTTTTTTTTCGCGAATTAACAAGCGGAAACCGCTATATATAGAATATGATTAATCCAGATTCATACTTCGATGCTATTATTGCTATGAACCTCGTGCATTATTTACAGCTTGTCTCGCCGTTTTTCATTACAAAATTCATGATTGCTGATGTATTTTCAGGTCGCTTTCTGCAGATTATTTAGCGTATGATGTCATATCCTTTGTTATCATGACGTTCCAGTTCGTAGTTCTGACGGCAGGTGACACGTGTTCACGCAGGTTTATTCTATTAACAATACAGCACGAGGACTGTATGCCTCGGAACATTCTGGCAGCAGCGTGTCGGGGATCGTGTACATCCTATTCCCAACCGTCCACGGAATATCCTGGACAGATGGAACGTTTCTGCCAATGTTGTGACACAGACAACGTTCGTCTGCGTAGAACTAGAGTTAGTTGTCCAATCGGTAATGGAGAAGGTGGTCGACTACAGTTTAGAAACATTCGGGTACACATGAACTTGCCAAGGAGTTGTCGTTGTAGACCCTGTTCTGAGACTCCAGGAAATGTAATACCAGCGGAGGAAAATATTTGGAACCAAAGAAAACGCAGTTCGAATGATCACACAACGAGACTATCTTACGAGAGTGAACTAGATGTGTTATTGCGCAATGGAAATCCCTTTATCTATGTGCAAGACAACTTCTTTAATTTTACATATACTTATATAGGCTGATCTGCTAAATAATCCCAGAGAGTTAATAGGAGTGTTGGTCTGTGGTTTAGCAGATCAGTTGTTATTCCCAGAGATAAATGCTGGGGAATTATATATTTCTATATTTCATATAAAATTAAAACATATATCAAACAGCATTATGTGTATTGTTTTTGGGCTACTTTTTAAAGGTGCACAGATTATAGACTATTTTAATCTATGTACGTTTATTTTAGCTCGATTGCGAAACAAGTTTTTATAACGTTATATAAATCACTCACGAGACCTCATTCCTGGCGGAATCCATCGCCCTGAAGGAGAAATAGACACCAGCCATGGCACGTGCACCCCCCCCAGTTATATCGACAGTCCGCAAACAAGCTAATAATAGCAGCCTTTATATATTAAGGTATTCTAAATACAATTATATTGACCATAATCAACACATGTTCGATTAGCGCAGTGGTTAGCGTGCTCACTTCTCACCAATGCATCCCGTGTTCAATCCTCGGACCCGGAAGTATGTGAAATGGTACACTGGTCGCCAGATCGGACATGTGGGTTTTCTCCGGGTACTACAGTTTCTTCCCACACTAATGACCACATATACGCTTTCATTCGGCCAATGTGAGTGATTAATATAAGTTGTTAAAACTTGCTTCGCAATCGTTGTAAAATAATGATAGTTTAAACTACATAATTATACATCGTATGAAATCACAAAATAAAATAAAACTCGTTTGAAAGTTTTAAATTTTTTCAGAAATATTAATTACAGAACTAGTGGCAGGTATATAAAGTTGATAATATACTTTTTGCTATTCGTTGCCATTGGATTTCGTTATTTTACTGTATGATCAAACACGACATTAGCTGTAGAAGAATCGCTTACGTTAGCCTGCCTAGCTCTCAAAATAGCACATCAATCCCTGTAGCGTTCATCCGATTATGAGATTACGCCTACTAAGAACTTGCCATATAGAAAGTTCCACCTATTGCACTCATGCCACCGAATTAGCTATGCCAGCGGTTCAGTCTATTCAGATTGAAGTCAATTGGGAGCAGGCTTTAGAAAATCGTATACAATCAGAAAACATTGTTAATGTGATCAAGCTTAAAGCATTATGGCCTGTAATCGATTAAACACGTTTATACATTTTCAGAAATATGTTCTTAATGGTCTTAAATCCAAAAAAGGGAATGTTGTACTGCAATAATATTAGCCAAACGACAGCGATATATAGACCGCCGCCATTTCTGTACCAGTACGACGTCAACAACAGTTTCGGAAGACGAATCAATTCCGGCACGTGCGTGGAAGATTTCAGTAGCTATACAAACTGTGTCCAGAATTAACGGGCATATATGTTGTGAGAGTGATTTGACAAGTGGCAGCGGTCAGGACACTTATTGCATAAAAGAACACGAGACTTTTGCTACTATATTATTGAATCCTACTGTTTTACTGTTGCATATATCCAAATAATGGCTTACAAATGGAATCACGGGCGGCCACCAGACACGCTTAAATCAACGGTTAATATAGAACTATTATAATCATATTCAGCTTTGAACATGACAATAGATTGTGAGACTACTAATCTGCACATGTTTTAAATCTACGTCATTTGCATGCCACGATTTGGGTTACTTCGGTTGCCGATTCCTTCCGGGCGGAGGTGTGGGGAAACCATGTTGCCCTCGATGTGGAAATCATTCATTCCAACTGTTGTAGAAAGCTCCCCCTTCTGACCCTAATAAAATTAACAGTCTTTCAGATGGGACTTTAAACCGAGATCTCGTGTCGGTGCTTAACCGTGCACGTAAAAGAACCAGAGGAGACTCTGGAATGGGTCTCTGTCTGTATCACTGCACTATCCTCCAAAATCTAAAATGACTAATATCTTCAGGAGACGTCGCTCATATGGGCAACCGGTAGCGACGATAAATAAACGTAAAAACACCATCAACACACCTTGATACATTATACGAGGAACTAGGTAGAGTTCAGATGTCTTTTCATCGAAATATTTTACTGATCAAATATTTGATTAAATTGATAACATTAGACAATACAACAATACTAGTTAAATCATATAATATGCTAAGATCCGATGCCGACAATGAGCTAACGTACACTGGTTCAAATTGGGCATTCAATGTGAAACACATATTGAATGAAATAGGGCTACCATGTGTTATGGGAAAACCAAAATAATACGTTCATAATTTTTGAAATTATAAAACAAAGAATTATTGACATATACCACCAATGACCGCCTACGTGGTCGAGTGGTTAAAGTCGCTGACTTGTATACCACTGTAACCTATCATCTCTGATGGTCCCGGGTTCGAGCCCCGCTCAGAACGTGTCTCATTTATATGAAAAAGTTGGCAGTTTCTTACGGAGGTTGGTGCACCAAGTACTGGATACTCACTGTAGCCTGCCCAGGAAAGATGTTGTTAGGTAAACTGCCCGTCGCTCAAATGGGAAACCGGTAGTGACGTTAAATAAACTTAAATAATATAATAAAAATATATATATACCACCAAACTTGGTATGCATCTATGAAATATCATTTTCTTCCTATATGTCCAAAATATTCAACATTGCGATCAAAATATATAAACGCTACAATTACACCTGGCCATCAAAACAAATTGCCAGTCTTATGTCAACAAACTCCAAAATTACGTTGAACATTCTCTGTAAATTCATTTACAATGCTAACCTGTTTGTTAAGAAATGTAACGTCGTAAAAACTGCTGGTCTAAACCACATACAAAACTCAAACGCTGTTTGCAATGGGCAATACTTGCGATCGTTTATGGAAAGTAATGACGAGGTTAATTACAAGTACAACACAAATGTTTTCAAACCTCTTGACTGTACTACGTACATATAGTATAACGTGTTCATAGCTAATGCAATATAGTCACGCTAAACATGGTGGACCAGACTGCAGAACACATCCTCCAGGAGTGTCCCAATCTTCATGGGCACAACCTGGGCAACAGATACTTCTCTCCAGACGAAGTTACATGGCTGCCGGGAGGATCTGAGGAGGACGGCCCATTTCGTGTTTGCTGCCGGCTTGTCCATGTGATTCGCGAACGACAAGAGGAAGAAACATGGTGCATCACAGTGACACAGACTGACGTATTCAAATTATTAACTACATTCAAACCTGTCTTAAGCAGCCAACCAAGGGAATCAGAGAAAGTGGCTGCTTAGCACAGGTGGCTGCTTAATAAAGGTCAAATGTATACTCAAACAGCATATTGGGAATCTGGAAACTGGCTGCTTAATACAGGTTGGCTGCTTAATGGAGGTGACCACTAACACAGATTTGACTGTATTCATCACCAATTAAAATGTCAACAGAAAAAGGATGGCCTTTATACAACCAGTATGTGCAAATAAAAGTAAAATAAATATTATTATGTTAGAGAATTGTGTTGTTAGGTATCTTTGTCAGTTGCCATCAAGCAACTGGCTAGCATTTATTCTTGAACTTATGATATAATAAGCATCAGACGGATCTGTAGTCCAGTGGTAACACGATGGACTGGGAATCCAGGGATCGCAGGTTCGATCCCCAGTCTGATCCTAATAAAAAAAAAAATTAACAGTCTTTCAGATGGGACTTTAAACCGAGGTCTCGTGTCGGTGCTTTACATCGTGCACGTAAAGGAACCAGAGGAGACTCTGGAGTGGGTATCTGTCTGTATCATTGCACTATCCTCCAAAAATCTAAAATGACTAATCTCTTCAGGAGGCGTCGCTCATATGGGCAACCGGTAGCGACGATAAATAAACGTAAAAACACCTATAAGCATCAGGACAATGTATCTGTTGGTACTGTAATTGAAAGATTAATTTCATATACAGTCTACAACCGTTATGTCGAATTCCGTCGGACCGAATAAAATACTTCGACATAACCGAAGTTTGACTTAACGAAATTCGACATAAACAGATCCAGTTATATGTCAAATGATAGTGTCTGAAACGGGACTTTGATCCTACTTCGAGATAACCGGATAATTCGACATAACCGACTTTATAACGGATATAGACTGTATGTATTGTGGCAAACCTCTCTTTCTCTTATTATATATTGTCCGATACAAATGCTCTAACCAGGGTCTATCCTATCGTAGACTCGCTGGAGTTGTCTATGGGGTTTCTCTACGGTCCTTCAATAATGCTCTAACCAGGGTCTATCCTATCGTAGACTCGCTGGTGTTATCAAGGGGGTTTCTCTATGGTCCTTCAATAATGCTCTAACCAGGGTCTATCCTATCGTAGACTCGCTGGTGTTATCAAGGGGGTTTCTCTACGGTCCTTCAATAATGTTCTAACCAGGGTCTATCCTATCGTAGACTCGCTGGAGTTGTCTAGGGGATTTCTCTATGATCCTTCAATAAGCTATAACTCAACACAGTCTATCATTTTCCTTTATATAATATAATTTATAACAATCGACTTTAATTTATATTATAACATGTACCCTATATTCGCAATATTTCGTATCTTATAGTTCGTCTCACTATTTCCATATGTTCATAATAGTCCCATATGACTAAATTAATTTTCTTCCTTCATCAAACTATTCCAATTGATATATTAGCCAAAACAACACGGCCTAATTATCTTCCGTTCACGTATTTAATACGACTTTAATATTTAAGAGTTAATACTTCTTTAAATATTAATTTTTCTAACTACCATAGAAACAGTATCTATTTTTAAAAGTGAGTTACATTTATTCCTTAGATGCCTCCTTGGCAGGATAATAATGCACTAATTTCTTCATCATTTCTCATTTCTTAAATAGCAAAATTAACATATATCACAGACATAACGGCGCCAAACATCTGTGATGTTATACAATATTATGACTTGTTTCTCTGTCATCTATGAAGCGGTTATATTCTTACATAGCTGACCACCTGCACTCGGTAGTGAAAATGTTCCCGCGCAAACAGAGAACTGATCATTTAGGCGCGAAAATAATAGCAGACGATTATACATATTACATAGCAGACGATTATACATATTACATAAAATCATAATCTTACATGGTTAACAATGTATCATATATATAAATAAATAAATGTATTTATAAAATACATTTCTATTTATATATGACAATATTTATTCGTGCAAATAGATGTTTGTTTTTACTATCTTTTGCACAGTATTTACAAGGTTAGTATTGCCATTGCAATGTTATAGTTTAGTTAACACAGCGTCACTATGTGTGTTATAGTTTATAACTTTATTTATTTTACAACGATACAGCAAGTTCTAACAACAGTTTTTTTACTTATATTAATCACTCTCGTTGGCGCAGATGAACGCGTAAATGTGATCATTCGTGTGGGAGGAAACCTGAGTACCCGGAGAAATCCCACCTGTCCGATCTGGCGACCACCATACCATCTCACATACTTCCCGGTCCGAGGATCGAATCCGGGTTGCATTGGTGAGAAGCGAGCGCGCTAACCACTGCGCTAATCGGACATGCGTGTTATAATTAAGAGTCCTGCTATTTATTTATTTGACTTGTGGATTTTTAAAATAGACGGTACTTGAAGATTAAAAAACACAATCACAACTATTAGTGTTGTTTCGTAATGCCTAGCAACACACAGTATCACCGACAAAGTATCCAACAAAATATACGAACTGTGTGTGTTTTACATTTATTTATCGTTGCTACCGGTTGCCCATATGAGCGACGCCTCCTGAAGAGATTAGTCATTTTAGATTTTGATATACGAACTTCGCACACTATTATTATTTAACGGTATGTTCGACTGTTCCGGAAGTAAACATTTAGAGGGCAAATAATTGTTTCAGTTAATGTCAAGCTGTATATTGCGCGTGCGCGTGTGTGCGTGTTTGGTTAACTAACTCCTTTTAAGAGAATTTCCTGTTCTTAAAATATTGAGTGTTTCTCATGGGTACATTTTCTTAATAGTCTCTTTTTATAAGCATTGATTCAATCAATTATAGCCGCCCCCACCAGACTGGCAGTTCGAGAATAATATGTATGTGGTCACGTAGGCTCTGAATTGAAGATCAAATTTAGCTGTAGATAGTTTGAGGTTTTCATGTTATGATACTGCGTCTGAAATCTGTAGTGTTTCAAGTTCTGCTTAGGCCGTGTCTCTAGATATGAACGTTTCACATGGAGGTTGGTGTTGCCGGCTATAAGGAAATATGTTGTTAGATAAGCTGCTCGTCGGCGATCCGATATAGCATAAAATGGTGCTGATGAAGGCGTAACAATCCGAAGATAAAAACGTTCATGTCAATCAAAATTCATCCGTATTTAAACGACTTAAACATTGACCAAAATAACCAGTTTGATGCCATCCTTCTTGAATTCTCGGAAACATTTGATAAGTTAGGCCTACCTGATCTCTTTTACACAAACTCGACAGCTATGGAGTACAAACTAACATCTTGGGGAATGGATCATGGACTTCATGTCACAACGAACAAAGGAGGTTACCATAGATTGAGCCAAATCTTCCACACAACCTCCGGGGTCCCACAGGGCACCGTTCTTGGCACAAAACTGTTTAGAAATACAGCTCAGCCCGCCTTTTTGCTGATGACCACCTCCTGTATCGCGTCATGAATACGAAACCCAGAACATAGCAAGCAAGACTCCAATCAGATAAAATCCAACAATGGGAACCTGACTGGCAGATGGCTTTCAATCCGCACACGTGCTGGTCATCGGGCCTCCACACACATTAAGCACACCCAATGCAGTTCATACCCCGATAGAACCTATTAACACGACATTCATTCCTTAAATAATGAAATAAGTATAGCATGGTAGATAAAACATGAAACACATGTAACACATCTTTAGGTGTTATTACATTCTGAGAAATAGTAGGCATTTGTTCAAGGGCTTGAGATAGTGTGTTACTTGGCAGACACAATCTTCATCTTGTGTCTTACCTCCATATTGCTCTCCCTATTTCCTGGTAAGGGATATGTTATTTCATATAAGATATAGAGAGCATCTAGCTGGGTTACAACACTTAAAAGTTTAAACTTTATTTATTTTGCAACGATTGCGAGGCAAGTTTTAACCATACGCCTAGGTCACACATTCACGGATTGGGCGCCGGATTAGCCATTGATACAAGCCGGCATCATTCGTGGCGATCTGTATTGGTCCGTAGCTTTCCGTATTGTATCCGTTGTCACGAGCCTCTCTTTCTTCTTATGTCTATTTTCCGATATCAATGCCCTAACCAGCGTCTATCCTATCGTAGACTCGCTGGAGTTGTCTAGGGGGTTTCTCTACGGTCCTTCAAATACTATAACTCAACACAGTCTTTCATTTTCCTTTGTATAATATCATCCACAACAATCTCGCTTTATTTCATATCTATAACATGTATCATTTATTCATGATTTCTCGTATCATATTATTCACCTCACTATTTCAATGGGTGCATAACAGTTCTACTACTATACTAATTTCCTTCACTTTATCAAACTATTCCAATAGATATATTAGCCAAAACAATCGTTTCTTAAAAGGCCTAATTATCTTCCGTTCACGTATTTAATACGACTTTAATATTTAAGAGTTAATATTTCTTTTAAATTTTTATCTATCATAGAAACAGTTTATATTCTAATAGTGGGTAACATCATTTCCTTAACGCCTCCATGACTGGATAAGAATGCACTAATTTCTTCATAATTTTTCATTTCTTAAATAGCAGAATTAGCATTTACAACAGACATTACGGCGCTAAACATCTGTGATGTTGTACACTATTAGTACATGTGTCTCTGTCATCAAGAGCGGCGGCGATTATCTTACATAACTGACCAGCTGCACTCGGCTGTCAAAATATCATTCATTCCCGCGCAAACAGAGAACTGATAATTTAGGCGCGAAAATAATAGCAGACGATTATACATAATACATAATAATCATAATATTACATGGTTAACAATGGGTCATATATATAAATAGATAAATGTATTTATATAATACATTTCTATTTATATATGACAATAATCTATTGGTGCAAATATATGTTTATTTTTTTCTATCTTTTGCACACCGTGCGTAGTAGTACATGTATATCCGTGACAATTTTTGAACATGTTCAAAAGTTGACCACGGATCAAACAACCGTAGTACATCCTTACTAAAACATATTAGAACGTACTGGTCCGTTTTAGTCCATATTAAAACCGTATGCAATAAAATATGGTCAAATTCAAACAGTATTAATCCGTACTTATTCGTAGGCACGAAGTCGCCAATGATGTCTACGGTTAGTTACGGTGAGCTACGTAGGCCTACTAGTACGGTTACACCGCGTATTAGCTAAGGACACAATACGGTTTGTTACGAATTTGTCACGGAATGGCACGATATCATTACGTTGCATTACGGATAGGTAGGGATTAGCAAGGTTTCTCAAGGTATTTTACGGTTTACTACGTTACATCACGACAAAATACGGAATATTACGGTCCACGATTGTTTATTACGAATTTATACAGTATATGTGTTACCGACGTACTGTCACAAGACGGGCACTAAACTGACACCAGACTTCTGTATAACTACTCCCTGCGTATAGGGCCCAACGTAGTCTGTGTCTTGTCCAAGAGGTATACATAACATTATCCAACATGAACAATCAACAACTGAAGCGTGCAATTAATTGGCTGGGACTGGATATTGATATGGCACAACATACCAGGGCAGTGGTCGAGCTACTTGAAGACAGACTTAGAGGTGACCGGAGATGGTGGACTAGGGACTGGCTTCTCCGAAGACCCATCCATGGCCAATATGATGCCTCATGGCTGAACTTAGCGCGGACAATCTGGCTGCATTTAAGAACTTTGTAAGAATAGAACCACATGCTATTCAAGAACTGCTACATGTTGTTGGTCCGAGGATTACGAAGAACACCACCTGGTACAGTCAGTCAATCGATCCTGGATTGAGGCTAGCAATCGCCCTGAGATACTTGGCTACGGTGGACAGCTACCGCACATTGATGTATGGTTTCCGGGTAGCGCACAATACCATATGTGGTATTGTTCGGGACGTATGCGAGGCCATAGTTTCAGCGTATGCTGAGGATGTTATCCAGACTCCTACTGAGCCTGAACAGTGGCAGGCTATAGCTGAACAGTTCACATCGAAATGGCAGTTCCCCCATGAGCTGGATGCTTTGGATGGCAAACCTGTAGCCATACGATGTCCTAGGAACGGAGGATCCCTATACTACAACTATAAAAGAGATCACTCAGTGGTGTTGATGGCCCTTGTCGACGCCGATTACAAATCCCGATGGGTTAATATTGGTGCGCAAGGTGGATGTTCTGACGCTCAGATTTGGAACCAGAGTGAGTTGAAAAAGGCCATTGAAAGGGGATAAATCGGCATGCCAACAGCAACCCCCCTTCCCGGTGATGACAAACAAATAAGCTATTATATCATCGCAGACGACGCATTTGGTATGAAAACCTGGCTCCTGAAGCATTTTTCCAGACGGGGTCTTGACAATGATGAGAGGATTTTCAACTACCTCATATCGAGGGCCAGAAGAGTTGCAGAAAATGCCTTTGGTATTCTTGCAAATAGATTCAGATGTTTGCTCTCAGTCATGAACCAAAAGCCAGATACAGTGCACGTCATAGTCCTCGCCTGTGTTTGCCTTCACAACATCATGAGCGTCAGATATCCTGGTGATCAAAACCCTCTATTGGACCAAGAAGATGACGACCACGAAGTTATTCCCGGAGAGATGGTGTCAACATGGACGATGTGCAGATCCCCAGGGGTGGTAACGTGGACACCTTCGACGCAAAACAGCAGAGGTTATACCTAAATTCTCCTGTCGGGTCTGTCATGGCAGAATAAAATGGTATAAAGGATCGTCCTTCAGAACTGTCGAATTTTGTTGGATATTACCGATTGTCTGGGCCCTAGCTTGAGTGGCTGGACGTTTGTGGGATGTTCTCTTCTTTGGTGGCATTTAGAATGTGAACTGAGTAAGAGCGCGAACGTTTGTTTGTACGGATTACTTATCGTGAAAGGTCCGTGGCGGTTCATACTAATCCGTATCAGATCATTCTTATTCGTACTAACCCATACCTGTACCGTAGCAAACCGTTGTTCATCCGCAGTGCACACGCCTTGGCACGTGTCGTTCCGTATTAAACCGTGTAGTTCCGTATTAAACCGTATCACTCATGTCACCATATGACCCTTTCCTACATTATCCTTGGTAGATACGGCCAAACCCGTGGTCACACCGTTGTGCATCCGTGGACAACGGAAATTGGCATTTCCGGGGTCATCCGTGAGATTTAATCAGCAGTAGAACTGGCGAGGTGATCCGTGACCTAAGCATTATATTAATCACTCTCGTTGTCGCGGATGAAAGCGTAAATGTGGTCATTCGTCTGGAAGGAAACCTGAGTACCCGGAGAAACCCCACCTGTCTGATTTGGCAACAACCATACCATCCACCATACTATCTCGCATACTTTGTGGTTCGAGGATCGAACCCGGATTGCATTGGTGAGAAGTAAGCGCGCTAACCACTGCACTAATCAGACAGCCAAAATTACAACACTTCCCTCTTGCACAAGTGAAACGACTCCTTACGTGTCAGATATAACAGCATCATGAAGTTATGCAATAACATTCTCTGGCATCTTGCCCATATTAACTGTCCATACTTTATAGTTTTCCAGAAATAGATTATTTTATTAAAAACCTATTTTCCGTAACATTCAGTACATTAAAGCATCTATTGTAAGAAAGATACAATGTCACTCTCCAGCTTGTATTGTTGGATGAAGACTGTATGCACTTTTATATATGTCAGGCTTGGACAGGTACCTGGGTATAAATATATTATATTTGATAAAGTACCCAGTAATGTTGTTTCTCTATATATATCTAAACTCATGTTTATGCATAGGATCACCAAAATGAGTTTTGATATGTACAGACAAACCATGCAATCATTAGATCATTTGGTAGTCCGATTAGCGCGCTCACTTCTCACCAATGCAACCCGGGCTCGATCCTCGAACCACAAAGTATGCGAGATAGTATGGTGGATGGTATGGTTGTTGCCAAATCGGACAGGTGGGGTTTCTCCGGGTACTCAGGTTTCCTCCCACACGAATGACCACATTTATGCTTTCACCCGAGCCAAAGAGAGTGATTAATAGAAGTTGTTAAAACTTGCTTCGCAATCGTTGTAAGATAAATAATGTTTAAACTTAAGACCAACATTGTTTCTCATCACAACACCTACACACTAACGAGTTCTTCACAACACAATCAGCGTGAATTTTAGCTTCAGTTGCGAAACAAGTTCTTTCAACCGTCCTATTAGCTCAGTGGTTAGCACACTCGCTTCTCACCAATGAAACCCAGGGTCGAAAAAGATACAGCCCAGACAGGAAATATTGACTCGGACGGACAGACACATGGACGGACAGTGCGAAAACTATATCATATGTTGTAACAAAACCTGTGCATCATATAAGCAAGTTGCTTTCTCCTCAATCCTACATGTATTTTCTTATTGTGATCATTATACTATGTATATTCATTGAAATAAAATATTGTTTAAACTAAAACCTGTGCTGGTAAGCAAACACCTATTGCTACCGATTGTTTAATGTACATACCTATACAATTCAATGGTGTCTGTGGTACAGTGGTAGAGCGTGGATTCAGAATCGAACGGTCCCGGGTTCGATACTCGGTCAGGCTACGTATGTAGTGTCATTGAGCAAGGCACTTCACACACATTGCTTAGTACTGGTTAATCGCATAGATCGGCTAAGCCTGCCCAGGATAATATGTCTAGGTCACCGAGAGGGGTTTGACATTAATGGAACATACATACACACATACAATGGTATTCAGTATTTATGCAGTCCATATTTTAATTCTACGTAAACTGAAACAAATGCTACAATAATACCATGTAGTTGAACATCAAATTTATTTCAAATGTCCGCACATTTATAATATAATCTTCAATTCATTATTGATTAAAACTGTCCTAAATCTTTCTATCAGAGTCTTATATGATTGAATTACTTCACTGCACACAAAGTAATTATCACTATGAGCAGATTTAACAATGACACAAAAATTAATGTAATCATTTTATTTGGCTTATATACATACCGGTAATTGATCAGCAATATATTGAGGGATTAATTTTGGTGGTTCATTTAACGGCCAATTCAACACAGTACAATATTCATTCACCAAATGCCATAAATCGAGTAAACAGCCTCCGTGGTAAAGTGGTTAGAGTCGCTGACTTGTAAACCTATCATCACTGATGGTCACTGGTTCGAGCCCCGCTCAGACCGTGCCTGTTTATATGAAAAAGTTGGCATTTTCTTACAGAGGTTGGTGCACCGGTTAACTGCTGGAGCCTGCCCAGGAAATTTGTTGTTAGGTAAACTGACCGACGGCGATATAGCCCAAAATGGTGCTGATGAAGGCGTAAAAATCATAAAACTGGGTAATGTAAGAGCTATGGTACTCGCTCATATGTCAACTTGTTTACATTAGAATAGGACACAGACAATTATTGCTCACTGATTTACTCCGAGTCTCAGACTTATCACCAGGCTGCAATTTTCTGTGTCCTTATCTAGCAATGCTGTAATCCTTAAAGCGACATTACATCACAAAAAGCAACTAAAATGCATTGTTTCACGTATAAATGCGTTGCTACTACAAATATATTCGAAAGTGAAAGTAGGATTTCATACAACGATCATCCATGCTCCTGAATTGACGTTTGTTTGTCATCGGAGTCAATACTAAGCGCGAGATAATGTCGCTTAAAGATACTTTAACTAAGACTAGTCTACAAATAAATATGCATAGGCACACATGTGAGATATAACGGTAAATATGTACCATAAATCGTGTTATTCAGGATACACGAGTTGTATTACGCATGAATGTCGACACTATTTACATTATTTTGCCATGTCATCAAACCGTGTATACGACGTTTGCTTATTAGTTGAAACAAATTATACCATGTAATAGGAAATTAAATTGGAATAATAAATTTGCGTTTTCACTGATGTTGTGTCGCTTTAAGTGGATACAAAGGAGACACTCAAACACTTATAATCAGACAGACATACAGTTGATTACTATGCACACACACCCGCCCAAGAACCCAGTGAACAAATATGTCCGATTAGCGCAGTGGTTAGCGGGCTCGCTTCTCACAATCCGAGTTTGATCCTCGGACCGGAAAGTATGTGAGATGGTAAGATGGTTGCCAGATCGGACAGGTGGGTTTTCTCCGGGTATTCCGTTTTCCTCCCACACTAATGACCACATTTACGCTTTTATCTGCGCCAACGAGAGTGATTAATACAAGTTGTTAAAACTGGATTCGAAATCTTTAAAAAAAAATACACACAGGTGAGCCCATTGCTAATCCATATTGTATCCCAGTAACCAAATGTCTTAACAATAAATAATAACAACAAATTTGGACTAATACACAGGGATCATTCTAGAAGGCGATGTGGGCGAAATTGTCGCCCTAGGGACCCTGACTTCGCCCTCTGGGGGGCCCACTTCTCCCTATAAAAAATGCATTTTAACCCTATTTTGCAGAAGTATATTAAAGAACACCATTTAAGGAAGCGATCACGCGCTTTCTCACTTCTCCCAAACATTCTGACCTAGAATGAACCCTGAATACAGGGTTGGATTAATACAGTGCTTGATTTCCAGAATTATCATTTTTAGTAGCTTTTCATGATTATTTGATCAATCTTGAAGTTATCAATAAACATTACACACTCGCCCACCAACATTTTTAAAAGACGTACAATGTTGTTGTTTAAATTTTGTTTTTACTCAAGTTTTTTTTTTATAAACTGATGACACTTGCATTTTCATCACTTGGCACACTATAATGGTACAAGTTTATCGGAGATGCAGCTCCAAGCGAATTCTATTCAGCATCATCCGACGCACTATCCATACAGAATACAAAATGTATCCATGTACCGATTATTTCCTGCAGAACAATAAGTGTGTTCATTCATCAATGAAGAATCTCCTGTATGTAACAGATACAGCAGTTTACACGTGACTGTGTAATCTTAGCGATTATCACGATTACCATGACTACCATCAGTCCACCATCTTTTTGTCACTACGAATTCATATTTATTCTACAGCACTAAATTTCAAGTTTTCCCCTTAATTCACATGTACAATGGTCATATAAACACATATCATTCATTATTCACATATATACAAGTGTGCACATATATCACAATACGTTTAGCTGGCCCATGCTTCTAATTCTCTTAGTTCCGCATCGTCTTCCGCTGTGACCACTGAAAAATTAATTAAACAGCATTGAGCATTGAGACAGTTTGTAAAAAAAATAAAATATGTTGTTTTTTTACGATTTTCAAAAAAAAATTGTCTAGTAAGATACACTATAAAGCACTCCTTCTATTCAAATGTTGTATTTAATGGTTGTACTGTGCATTTTAACCCTATTTTGCAGAAGAATATTAAAGAACACCATTTAAGGAAGCGATCACACGCTGTCTCACTTCTCCCAAATATTCTGACCTAGAATGAACCCTGTTAATGCACGCCCAAATTTACAATCAGGATCATGTAGACAAATCAATTTCAATGTAGCGATATCTGCCGAAAATTATATTACAATGACGATAAATGTGTGCAGGGGCGGTGTTATGCAAGGGGCAATGCTATGCAGGGGGAGGTGCTATGCAGGGGTGGTGTTATGCAACCATGATGGGCATAGATTGTATGCTACTTGTATGGTGTACCATGATGGACATAGATTTATGTTATTTGTATGGTGTACCATGATGGACATAGATTGTATGTTATTTGTATGGTGTACCATGATGGGCATAGATTGTATGTTATTTGTATGGTGTACCATGATGGGCATAGATTGTATGCTACTTGTATGGTGTACCATGATGGGCATAGATTGTATGCTACTTGTATGGTGTACCATGATGGGCATATATTGTATGCTACTTGTATGGTGTACCATGATGGACATAGATTGTATACTACTTGTATGGTGTACCATGATGGACATAGATTGTATGCTACTTGTATGGTGTACCATGATGGACATAGATTGTATGGTGTACCATGATGGACATAGATTGTATGCTACTTGTATGGTGTACCATGATGGACATAGATTGTATGCTACTTGTATGGTGTACCATGATGGGCATAGATTGTATGGTGTACCATGATGGGCATAGATTGTATGGTGTACCATGAAGGGCATAGATTGTATGCTACTTGTATGGTGTACCATGATGGGCATAGATTGTATGCTACTTGTATGGTGTACCATGATGGGCATAGATTGTATGGTGTACCATGATGGGCATAGATTGTATGGTGTACCATGATGGGCATAGATTGTATGCTACTTGTATGGTGTACCATGATGGGCATAGATTGTATGGTGTACCATGATGGGCATATATTGTATGCTACTTGTATGGTGTACCATGATGGACATAGATTGTATGCTACTTGTATGGTGTACCATGATGGGCATAGATTGTATGGTTACCATGATGGACATAGATTGTATGGTGTACCATGATGGACATAGATTGTATGCTACTTGTATGGTGTA
This sequence comes from Archivesica marissinica, assembly GCA_014843695.1. Lineage (NCBI taxonomy): Eukaryota > Metazoa > Mollusca > Bivalvia > Venerida > Vesicomyidae > Archivesica > Archivesica marissinica. The sequence goes on along the minus strand of CM026395.1, from coordinate 29,715,618 downwards.
CCATGATGGACATAGATTGTATGTTACTTGTATGGTGTACCATGATGGACATATATTGTATGGTGTACCATGATGGACATAGATTGTATGCTACTTGTATGGTGTACCATGATGGACATAGATTGTATGCTACTTGTATGGTGTACCATGATGGACATAGATTGTATGTTACTTGTATGGTGTACCATGATGGACATAGATTGTATGTTATTTGTATGGTGTACCATGATGGACATAGATTGTATGTTATTTGTATGGTGTACCATGATGGACATAGATTGTATGGTGTACCATGATGGGCATAGATTGTATGTTACTTGTATGGTGTACCATGATGGACATAGATTGTATACTACTTGTATGGTGTACCATGATGGGCATAGATTGCATGCTACTTGTATGGTGTACCATGATGGGCATAGATTGTATGCTACTTGTATGGTGTACCATGATGGACATAGATTGTATGTTATTTGTATGGTGTACCATGATGGACATAGATTGTATGCTACTTGTATGGTGTACCATGATGGACATATATTGTATGTTATTTGTATGGTGTACCATGATGGACATAGATTGTATGCTACTTGTATGGTGTACCATGATGGACATAGATTGTATGTTATTTGTATGGTGTACCATGATGGACATAGATTGTATGTTATTTGTATGGTGTACCATGATGGGCATAGATTGTATGCTACTTGTATGGTGTACCATGATGGGCATAGATTGTATGTTACTTGTATGGTGTACCATGATGGACATAGAGTGTGTGTTACTTGTATGGTGTACCATGATGGACATAGATTGTATGGTGTACCATGATGGGCATAGATTGTATGGTGTACCATGATGGGCATAGATTGTATGCTACTTGTATGGTGTACTTGTATGGTGTACCATGATGGGCATAGATTGTATGCTACTTGTATGGTGTACCATGATGGACATATATTGTATGCTACTTGTATGGTGTACCATGATGGACATAGATTGTATGCTACTTGTATGGTGTACCATGATGGACATATATTGTATGCTACTTGTATGGTGTACTTGTATGGTGTACCATGATGGACATAGATTGTGTGTTACTTGTATGGTGTACCATGATGGACATAGATTGTATGCTACTTGTATGGTGTACCATGATGGACATAGATTGTATGGTGTACCATGATGGGCATAGATCGTATGCTACTTGTATGGTGTACCATGATGGACATAGATTGTATGCTACTTGTATGGTGTACCATGATGGGCATATATTGTATGCTACTTGTATGGTGTACCATGATGGACATAGATTGTATGCTACTTGTATGGTGTACCATGATGGACATAGATTGTATGCTACTTGTATGGTGTACCATGATGGGCATAGATTGTATGCTACTTGTATGGTGTACCATGATGGACATAGATTGTATGCTACTTGTATGGTGTACCATGATGGACATAGATTGTATGCTACTTGTATGGTGTACCATGATGGGCATATATTGTATGTTACTTGTATGGTGTACTTGTATGGTGTACCATGATGGACATATATTGTATGCTACTTGTATGGTGTACTTGTATGGTGTACTTGTATGGTGTACCATGATGGACATATATTGTATGCTACTTGTATGGTGTACTTGTATGGTGTACCATGATGGACATATATTGTATGCTACTTGTATGGTGTACTTGTATGGTGTACCATGATGGGCATAGATTGTATGTTACTTGTATGGTGTACTTGTATGTATGGTGTACCATGATGGACATAGATTGTATGGTGTACCATGATGGGCATAGATTGTATGTTACTTGTATGGTGTACCATGATGGGCATAGATTGTATGCTACTTGTATAGTGTACCATGATGGACATAGATTGTATACTACTTGTATGGTGTACCATGATGGACATAGATTGTATGGTGTACCATGATGGGCATAGGTTGTATGTTATTTGTATGGTGTACCATGATGGGCATAGATTGTATGCTACTTGTATAGTGTACCATGATGGACATAGATTGTATGTTATTTGTATGGTGTACCATGATGGGCATAGATTGTATGCTACTTGTATAGTGTACCATGATGGACATAGATTGTATGTTACTTGTATGGTGTACCATGATGGGCATAGATTGTATGCTACTTGTATGGTGTACTTGTATGGTGTACCATGATGGGCATAGATTGTATGCTACTTGTATGGTGTACTTGTATGGTGTACCATGATGGGCATAGATTGTATGCTACTTGTATGGTGTACTTGTATGGTGTACCATGATGGACATAGATTGTATGTTACTTGTATGTGTACCATGATGGACATATATTGTATGTTACTTGTATGGTGTACCATGATGGGCATAGATTGTATGTTACTTGTATGGTGTACCATGATGGGCATAGATTGTATGCTACTTGTATGGTGTACCATGATGGACATATATTGTATGTTACTTGTATGGTGTACCATGATGGACATAGATTGTATGGTGTACCATGATGGACATAGATTGTATGTTATTTGTATGGTGTACCATGATGGACATAGATTGTATGTTACTTGTATGGTGTACCATGATGGACATATATTGTATGCTACTTGTATGGTGTACCATGATGGACATATATTTTATGGTGTACCATGATGGGCATAGATTGTATGCTACTTGTATGGTGTACCATGATGGGCATAGATTGTATGTCACTTGTATGGTGTACCATGATGGACATATATTTTATGGTGTACCATGATGGGCATAGATTGTATGCTACTTGTATGGTGTACCATGATGGACATAGATTGTATGCTACTTGTATGGTGTACCATGATGGACATAGATTGTATACTACTTGTATGGTGTACCATGATGGACATAGATTGTATGCTACTTGTATGGTGTACCATGATGGACATAGATTGTATGCTACTTGTATGGTGTACCATGATGGACATAGATTGTATGTTACTTGTATGGTGTACCATGATGGACATAGAGTGTGTGTTACTTGTATGGTGTACCATGATGGACATAGATTGTATGTTACTTGTATGGTGTACCATGATGTTACTTGTATGGTGTACCATGATGGACATAGATTGTATGCTATTTGTATGGTGTACCATGATGGACATAGATTGTATGTTACCTGTATGGTGTACCATGATGGACATAGATTGTATGCTACTTGTATGGTGTACCATGATGGACATAGATTGTATGCTACTTGTATGGTGTACCATGATGGACATAGATTGTATGCTACTTGTATGGTGTACCATGATGGGCATAGATTGTATGCTACTTGTATGGTGTACCATGATGGACATAGATTGTATGCTACTTGTATGGTGTACCATGATGGACATAGATTGTATGCTACTTGTATGGTGTACCATGATGGACATAGATTGTATGCTACTTGTATGGTGTACCATGATGGACATAGATTGTATGCTACTTGTATGGTGTACCATGATGGACATAGATTGTATGCTACTTGTATGGTGTACCATGATGGGCATAGATTGTATGCTACTTGTATGGTGTACCATGATGGACATAGATTGTATGCTACTTGTATGGTGTACCATGATGGGCATAGATTGTATGCTACTTGTATGGTGTACCATGATGGACATAGATTGTATGCTACTTGTATGGTGTACCATGATGGGCATAGATTGTATGCTACTTGTATGGTGTACTTGTATGGTGTACTTGTATGGTGTACCATGATGGACATAGATTGTATGCTACTTGTATGGTGTACCATGATGGACATAGATTGTATGTTACTTGTATGGTGTACCATGATGGGCATAGATTGTATGGTGTACCATGATGGACATAGATCGTATGCTACTTGTATGGTGTACCATGATGGACATAGATTGTATGCTACTTGTATGGTGTACCATGATGGACATAGATTGTATGCTACTTGTATGGTGTACCATGATGGACATATATTGTATGTTACTTGTATGGTGTACCATGATGGACATATATTGTATGGTGTACCATGATGGGCATAGATTGTATGCTACTTGTATGGTGTACCATGATGGGCATAGATTGTATGCTACTTGTATGGTGTACCATGATGGACATAGATTGTATGCTACTTGTATGGTGTACCATGATGGGCATAGATTGTATGCTACTTGTATGGTGTACCATGATGGACATATATTGTATGCTACTTGTATGGTGTACCATGATGGGCATAGATTGTATGCTACTTGTATGGTGTACCATGATGGACATAGATTGTATGCTACTTGTATGGTGTACCATGATGGGCATAGATTGTATGCTACTTGTATGGTGTACTTGTATGGTGTACTTGTATGGTGTACCATGATGGACATAGATTGTATGCTACTTGTATGGTGTACTTGTATGTATGGTGTACCATGATGGGCATAGATTGTATGGTGTACCATGATGGACATAGATTGTATGGTGTACCATGATGGACATAGATTGTATGTTACTTGTATGGTGTACCATGATGGACATAGATTGTATGTTACTTGTATGGTGTACCATGATGGACATAGATTGTATGGTGTACCATGATGGACATATATTGTATGCTACTTGTATGGTGTACCATGATGGACATAGATTGTATGCTACTTGTATGGTGTACCATGATGGACATAGATTGTATGCTACTTGTATGGTGTACCATGCTGGACATAGATTGTATGCTACTTGTATGGTGTACCATGATGGACATAGATTGCATGTTACTTGTATGGTGTACCATGATGGACATAGATTGTATGGTGTACCATGATGGACATAGATTGTATGCTACTTGTATGGTGTACCATGATGGACATAGATTTGTATGGTGTACCATGATGGACATAGATTGTATGGTGTACCATGATGGACATAGATTGTATGGTGTACCATGATGGACATAGATTGTATGCTACTTGTATGGTGTACCATGATGGACATAGATTGTATGGTGTACCATGATGGACATAGATTGTATGCTACTTGTATGGTGTACCATGATGGACATAGATTGTATGGTGTACCATGATGGACATAGATTGTATGTTACTTGTATGGTGTACCATGATGGACATAGATTGTATGCTACTTGTATGGTGTACCATGATGGACATAGATTTGTATGTTACTTGTATGGTGTACCAACACGAAAATAAATAAAAAAACTAGTTGACAGTCTGAACACTGTTTAAGAGTGCAAAACATTCCACATGACCATTTTGAACTAAGCATTAATTTATAACAGACAACAATTCATCTAATGTAGACAGTATTAATACTGACAAGATTATAAGTTCTGTTGTAAAACTTCTCTATTATCCTGATAATGACTTGTGTGCTAAACATAATTTAATCTTATTGAAAGGATATAGTTAGCCTTATTCGTCTGCTATTATTAATCGGAAATGTAATTCTTAGCAAACATTAGTAGCTAGCAGCACAAAGGGCTTAATATTATTCTATCACAAAACAAATCCAAAACTAGAGATTATTTCTGGGAAAAAAATGTATGTTTTCCCACACACTGTTGATTCAGTGGAGTAAGTGTGTGTGTTTTACGTTTATTTATCGTCGTTACCGGTTGCCCATATCAGCGACGCCTCCTGTAGATATTAGTCATTTTAGATTTTGGAGGATAGTGCAATGATACAGACAGAGACCCATTCCAGAGTCTCCTCTGGTGCTTTTACGCGCACAGTATAAAGCACCGACACGGGACCTCGGTTTAACGTCCCATCTGAAAGACTGTTAATTTCGTTAGGGTCAGACGGGGGATTGAACCTGCGATCCGTGGATTACCAGTCCAGCGTATTACCACTGGACTACAGATCCGTCTGTAAGTGGAGCAATGAAAGCATGGATGTTAAATATATGGAGATTGTTAAAAATGTATGTGTTCCAACTCACTGTTGATTCCATGAAGCAATGAAAGCATGGACGTTAAATATATGGAGTCATTTGACATTGCAATAACAAGAGGGCCATGATGGCCCTATAACGCCTACCTGACTAATTTTTACCCCGGGGTCACAATTCTAACAAGATTGAAAGAGCATTGTATATCGATCATTTCTACAAATGTTGCCACAATATTTTGTGAGAAGATGTTTGAAGAATTTGTGTTTATTATCAGACCGTGGCCATCTTTTATTCGCGACAATCTCCATTTTAACAAATTTGAAAAGGCTACACATATGGACTATACCTGTGAAATTTGGCTACCATTGGCCAGGCAGTTTGAGTGAAGAATAATTTTGATATCTACATGTATAATAAAAAACATACAATCTTTTGACATTTCAGCAGCGAGTTTGAGAGATGACAAAATCATCTTATTTTAATAACAATTGCATAAGAGCGATCGTCTCGTTCATACCTTTAGTTTAAACATTATTTATTTCAGTATTTGTACATGTAATCAAGAAATGAACATTTTACATATATTTTAACAGTAGTAGACTGAAAGGGATTAGAACGAAAGAAAACTTATATAGTTCTTCTCCCTATCAATTGATTTATATACAATAGGCAGGAAAATAATATATAATATAACAATGAAAATACGTGAAATATATACCGAGTCAAAAAAGAAACGATACCTGGTGTTTATGTGTCTATAATTTCAACATTTATTAAGACATTTTTTTGAAAATTCATAAGATGATAGTCCAACATGTTTGAAAGAGGAGCACATAAAGCATAATGAGCCTCCGAAACTGTTTGCTGCGTGATGATGTAATTCGTCGGACAGGGGTCTAATGGAGTTTTCACACGGACGTCAATACCGAGTATGGGCACCATTTGCGTCTCTCACTGCAATGCACTGCCGTCGCATCGAACGGAAGAGTGTCTGAATCTCTTGCTGGTCAATATTTGTCCACTCCTGACGCAAAACATCCCTCAGTTGGTTTAACGTTACCGGCTGACGTCGTCTGACGCGGCGGTCTAACGTATCCCACAAATGTTCTATGGGTGACAAGTCTGGTGACAAAGCAGGCCACGGCAGGGTTTCAATATTGTTCTGCTCCAATAATGTGGTGGAAATCTGAGCAGTATGACACCTGGCGTTGTCCTGTTGGAACAGTGTGACGTTTCTGTTGGCATTAAAGAACGGCACAACAACTGGCGCAAGGATCTCATCACAGTACCGCTGGGCGTTTAGGTTCCCGTCCACCACTAACAGTTCAGTGCGACTGCCGAAGGTGATACTGCCCCACGCCATAACGCTTCCGCCCCCGAACAGATCGACCTGATGTACACATGCGTCGGCATAACGTTCACTGCGTCTGCGATATACCCGCTCTCTGCCATCCGCTCGACGCAAACAGAACCGCGATTCATCGCTAAACATCACCGAATTCCACTGTAACCGAGTCCAGCAAGCAAGTTCCGTCGTCCATTCCCGCCGTATGTCACGGTGACGGCGTGTCAGGATGGGTCCAACGTATGGCCGATAGGCACGAATGCCACGTTCACCGAGCCGGTTCCTGACTGTTTGTGCACTGATGCGATTGTTGGTCATCCCAGGAGTAACGGCAGCTGTGTGCGTAGCAGGTAGGAACCGGTCACGTAAATGTGACGTCCGAATGTGACGGTCCTGTTCACGAGTCGTCACACGTGGTCGACCAGATCTTGGACGGTCATCCACCGATCAATGTGTTCGATAACGTCGAAGTAGACGTGTTATCGTGATCTGCGTAACCCCGAGTCGATTTGCGACGTCACGCTGACGTAAACTGCCGTCAATCATGCCAATGGTTTAGCCTAGGCATTTTGTTAGAGGTAACAATGGGTATGTAAGGTGTTTTTCCTCGATGATAATGCAATACCAGTACAATAAACCGGTTTTCCGATTTGTACATGTGTAGGTACTAGGAAGTTGTCTTTGTTGAGGAGCACATGCAAATCGGAAATTCGGCGTTCCAGGATTATCGGGTGTTTATTTACCTGACGTTGCAATAAGATACCCGGTACTGATACGTAATAATATATTAAACCGTTCTATGGTTTTATCCGTTTTACGTCATTTTTAGTTTGGTATCGTTTCTTTTTTGACTCAGTATATTCTATTTATTTGCTAAAGAATTTCAGAACTTAATGTATTAGTGAGTCAATAGTTTTGGATGTCAAAAAGAAAATGGTTAATATTTAAAGGAATATATGAAGAAAGTTCAAGAACATGAACTATCACATCGGAGCACTTGAAGTTGAAGAAAAAGAGATTAGTATAGAGAAAAGTGGTTGAATAGGGTCGGTTCATACCTTTGATTTCATGTATGACAACATGACCATATTAGTTCAAAAATAAAATTTGACACACATTTGACCTCCCGGGCATGCCCATTTATGATTCCGGGGTCACCATTTGAACAACTTTGAAAGAGAATTGTACATCCATCATTCTTACAAGATTTGTCGAGATCCAGCTGGCGAGATCCAGCTGGCGAGATCCAGCTGGCGAGATCCAGCTGGCGGTTTGTGAGAATATATTTTAAGAAATTGTGCTATTTATAGACACATTGTGGTAACAATATCTGACATAAGCTTTATTAGTATTATGAAGTGTTGGAAATGAAGCATGGACAAGCTTCGTGTTATAAGAATATGCATTTGGCTGTAAATCCTGCAGAAATCATCCAACTGGAACGCGGTTACAATTATGCACAATTAGACATACGAATGCTTCCTTGCGAGTTTGGTGAAAACTCAACAACAGGTTTTGCACAAACTTTGTGTCATAAAAATGTTCAACTGGCCATAAAATTATTCAACCGATTCGGGGTTAGAATTGTGCACAACTAGACATCATAACGATGCTTCCTGCAAGGGGTTATGATCTCATGCGCAGACAAGCTTTGTTCATGAAAATGTTCAATTGGCCAGAAGTCAACCAAAAGTCATCCAACCGAAACGGGGTTACAATTATGCACAAAAAACATCATATCGATGCTTTCTGACAGATTTTGTGAAAATTCAACAAGGGGTTAACCACTTTGTGTACTACAAATGTTCAATTGGCCGTAAATCCCCAAAAAATCAACCAACAGGAACGGGGTTACATTTATGCACACCTAGACAACATAACAATGCTTCCTGCCAAGTTCAGTGAAAGTCCAACACAACTTTTGGAGATGATGGGCGGACAAACTTTGTGTCATAAAAACGTTCAATTTGTCGTAAATCCGCAGAATAATCATCCAACCGGAACATGTTTACAACTATGCACAACTAGACATCATACCGATGCTTCCTGCAAAGATTAGTGAAAATCCAACAAAGGGGTTTTGGAGAATAAGATCGGACAAGTTTTGTGTGACAAAAATAGTCAACTGGCCATAAATCCGATAAAATATATCCAACTGGAAGGGGGTTAAAATGTATCCAACTGGAAGGGGGTTAAAATGTATCCAACAGGGTTAAAATGTATCCAACCGGAACAGTTTTACAATTACACACATCGAGACATCATACCAATGCTTCCAGCCAAGGTTGGTGAAAATCCAACATGGCGACAAGGTAGAGCGGACAGACGACAATGGCAAAAACATTATGTCTCCCCAGATTACCTATTTTATTAGGGTCTGTGTAGTGTTTACCTACCGGTAATTTATTAGGGTCTGTGTAGTATTTACCTACCGGTAATTTATTAGGGTCTGTGTAGTATTTACCTACCGGTAATTTATTAGCGTCTGTGTAGTATTTACCTACCGGTAATTTATTAGGGTCTGTGTAGTATTTACCTACCGGTAATTTATTAGCGTCTGTGTAGTATTTACCTACCGGTAATTTATTAGGGTCTGTGTAGTATTTACCTACCGGTAATTTATTAGCGTCTGTGTAGTATTTACCTACCGGTAATTTATTAGTGTCTGTGTAGTATTTACCTACCGGTAATTTATTAGCGTCTGTGTAGTATTTACCTACCGGTAATTTATTAGGGTCTGTGTAGTATTTACCTACCGGTAATTTATTAGCGTCTGTGTAGTATTTACCTACCGGTAATTTATTAGCGTCTGTGTAGTATTTACCTACCGGTAATTTATTAGCGTCTGTGTAGTATTTACCTACCGGTAATTTATTAGCGTCTGTGTAGTATTTACCTACCGGTAATTTATTAGGGTCTGTGTAGTATTTACCTACCGGTAATTTATTAGGGTCTGTGTAGTATTTACCTACCGGTAATTTATTAGGGTCTGTGTAGTATTTACCTACCGGTAATTTATTAGGGTCTGTGTAGTATTTACCTACCGGTAATTTATTAGGGTCTGTGTAGTGTTTACCTACCGGTAATTTATTAGCGTCTGTGTAGTATTTACCTACCGGTAATTTATTAGGGTCTGTGTAGTATGTATTTACCTACCGGTAATTTATTAGGGTCTGTGTAGTATTTACCTACCGGTAATTTATTAGCGTCTGTGTAGTATTTACCTACCGGTAATTTATTAGGGTCTGTGTAGTATTTACCTACCGGTAATTTATTAGGGTCTGTGTAGTATTTACCTACCAGTAATTTATTAGGGTCTGTGTAGTATTTACCTACCGTTAATTTATTAGGGTCTGTGTAGTATTTACCTACCGTTAATTTATTAGGGTCTGTGTAGTATTTACCTACCGTTAATTTATTAGGGTCTGTGTAGTATTTACCTACCGGTAATTTATTAGGGTCTGTGTAGTATTTACCTACCGGTAATTTATTAGGGTCTGTGTAGTATTTACCTACCGGTAATTTATTAGCGTCTGTGTAGTATTTACCTACCGGTAATTTATTAGGGTCTGTGTAGTATTTACCTACCGGTAATTTATTAGGGTCTGTGTAGTATTTACCTACCGGTAATTTATTAGGGTCTGTGTAGTATTTACCTACCGGTAATTTATTAGGGTCTGTGTAGTATTTACCTACCGGTAATTTATTAGCGTCTGTGTAGTATTTACCTACCGGTAATTTATTAGCGTCTGTGTAGTATTTACCTACCGGTAATTTATTAGGGTCTGTGTAGTATTTACCTACCGGTAATTTATTAGGGTCTGTGTAGTATTTACCTACCGGTAATTTATTAGCGTCTGTGTAGTATTTACCTACCGGTAATTTATTAGCGTCTGTGTAGTATTTACCTACCGGTAATTTATTAGCGTCTGTGTAGTATTTACCTACCGGTAATTTATTAGCGTCTGTGTAGTATTTACCTACCGGTAATTTATTAGCGTCTGTGTAGTATTTACCTACCGGTAATTTATTAGCGTCTGTGTAGTATTTACCTACCGGTAATTTATTAGGGTCTGTGTAGTATTTACCTACCGGTAATTTATTAGCGTCTGTGTAGTATTTACCTACCGGTAATTTATTAGCGTCTGTGTAGTATTTACCTACCGGTAATTTATTAGGGTCTGTGTAGTATTTACCTACCGGTAATTTATTAGGGTCTGTGTAGTATTTACCTACCGGTAATTTATTAGGGTCTGTGTAGTATTTACCTACCGGTAATTTATTAGGGTCTGTGTAGTATTTACCTACCGGTAATTTATTAGCGTCTGTGTAGTATTTACCTACCGGTAATTTATTAGCGTCTGTGTAGTATTTACCTACCGGTAATTTATTAGGTCTGTGTAGTATTTACCTACCGGTAATTTATTAGGGTCTGTGTAGTATTTACCTACCGGTAATTTATTAGGTCTGTGTAGTATTTACCTACCGGTAATTTATTAGCGTCTGTGTAGTATTTACCTACCGGTAATTTATTAGCGTCTGTGTAGTATTACCTACCGGTAATTTATTAGCGTCTGTGTAGTATTTACCTACCGGTAATTTATTAGCGTCTGTGTAGTATTTACCTACCGGTAATTTATTAGGGTCTGTGTAGTATTTACCTACCGGTAATTTATTAGCGTCTGTGTAGTATTTACCTACCGGTAATTTATTACCTAGGGTCTGTGTAGTGTTTACCTATCGGTAATTTATTACCTAGGGTCTGTGTAGTGTTTACCTACCGGTAATTTATTACCTAGGGTCTCTGTAGTATCTACCAACCAGTAATTTATTAGGGTTTACATATTTTAATAGTGTCAGTAGTCTTTACTACTGTTTTAAAGAAATGTTTTAGTTTTTTCCCCACACATTAATAATTTCTGAAATCAGACTAATTTTGGTCAAAATTAAATTTCAAGGTCATTATTGGGGTGGGGACTTACTGTGTGTGAAGATAATTAGTACATGTACTTTGACGCCTCTGCACAGTTTCAAAGAAATACGGTCGACAGTTTTTGAGAAACGATAATGTTTGAGTTTGTTTCATGCATAAATAATTTCTGAAATCGGATTAATTTGGGCAAAACTGCAAATAGGCCTACATGGTCAATCTTTGGGGTAGGAACGTACTATGTGTGTAGAGAATTAGTCATTGGATGTGTATGCAAAGTTTCAAAGCAGTACCTTAGACGCTTGCTTTGTTTATTTTTAGGAACATTTCGGTTATCAAACTATGCTTGAGCAGTAACGCCCTTGGGTAATAATGAATTTTGTATGATCAATATAGAAGTCTTTGTTAGTTTCCGTATTAACTGGAGCAACAACAACCACAATAGTGTTTCTCCCAGACTGAAAAAAGGGCAGGGCGCGGGAAGAAAAAAGGGCATTTTTACTGTTGCCTGTCCTCAAAAGGGCAGAATTGACATGGTCGTATTTATGTTATGAGTACGAAACATTTTGAGGACGAATCAATTTTGTGACAATAATTGTTGGAAGTAGTTACCTTTTTTTGCAGGTGCAACAGGCTCTGCTGATGGTACGGATGGTAGGTCAGAGGTTGGACCAACATCAATCAACTGCTCATCTAATTCTTCCTGTTCTAATTCTTCTAACTCAGCCATTAACTCATCCTAAACACAATGATAAATGTCATGTATAGAATACATAAAGAATGAATGCAACAAGCTAGTTTCTCCACTGTTCTTCCTACACATGTCGGTTAAACACGCATCAAAACTCCACATGAACGCGGCTGTGACTCGACAAGAACGCGGCTGTGACTCGACAAGAACGCGGCTGTGACTCGACTAGAACGTGGATGTGACTCGACAAGAACGCGGTTGAGACTTGACAAGAACGTGGTTGTGACTCGACAAGAACGTGGTTGAGACTCGACTAGAACGTGGTTGTGACTCGACAAGAACGCGGTTGTGACTCGACAAGAACGCGGTTGTGACTCGACAAGAACGCGGTTGTGACTCGACAAGAACGCTGTTGTGACTCGACAAGAACGCAGTTGTGACTCCACATGAATGCGGCTGTGACTCCACATGAATGCGGCTGTGACTCGACAAGAACGTGGTTGTGACTCGACAAGAACGTGGTTGTGACTCCACATGAATGCGGCTGTGACTCGACAAGAACGCGGTTGTGACTCCACACGAATGCGGCTGTGACTCGAAAAGAACGCGGTTGTGACTCCACATGAATGCGGCTGTGACTCGACAAGAACGCGGTTGTGACTCCACATGAATGCGGCTGTGACTCGACAAGAACGAGGTTGTGACTCCACATGAATGCGGCTGTGACTCGACAAGAACGCGGTTGTGACTCCACATGAATGCGGCTGTGACTCGACAAGAACGCGGTTGTGACTCCACATGAAAGCGGCTGTGACTCGACAAGAACGCGGTTGTGACTCGACATGAAAGCGGCTGTGACTCGACAAGAACGCGGTTGTGACTCGACATGAAGGCGGCTGTGACTCGACAAGAACGCGGTTGTGACTCCACATGAAGGCGGCTGTGACTCGACAAGAACGCGGTTATGACTTGACAAGAACATGGTTGTGACTCGACTAGAACGCGGTTATGACTCGACAAGAACGTGGTTGTGACTCGACTAGAACGCGGTTGTGACTCGACATGAACGCGGCTGTGACTCGACATGAACGCAGTTGTAACTCGACAAGAACGCGGTTGTGACTTGACAAGAACATGGTTGTGACTCGACAAGAACGTGGTTGTGACTCGACAAGAACGTGGTTGTGACTCGACAAGAACGTGGTTGTGACTCGACAAGAACGCTGTTGTGACTCGATAAGAACGTGGTTGTGACTCGACAAGAACGTGGTTGTGACTCGACAAGAACGTGGTTGTGACTCGACAAGAACGTGGTTGTGACTCGACAAGAACATGGTTGTGACTCGACAAGAACGTGGTTGTGACTCGACAAGAACGTGGTTGTGACTCGGCAAGAACGCGGTTGTGACTCCACAACAACGCGGTTGTGACTCGACAAGAACATGGTTGTGACTCCACGACAACGCGGTTATGACTCGACAAGAACATGGTTGTGACTCCACAACAACGAGGTTGTGACTCGAGGCTTTCCATTCGAAAATTATTCTCTCTCAGATATTTCAAATTTTGGGGACCTGTTTTTAGACTTCATGGCATCGAAATACAATTTTCTATATTTTACTCTGTATTTCCTCACTTACATCCAATCAAAGTAAAAGAATAAATGATGGACGAAATGGTATGGAAATCCTGAATTTACTGTTTAAACTTTAATGTCACCAAATGTACACCCGGCAAGAACCATGACATGCCGCAAGCAAGCTGGATAGCTTCCTCACATGAAAGAAATCGACACCACCAGGTGGGATTCGAACCAGTGAGGGGGCATGTGACTTGAAGTCAATGACCGTAACCACTAGGCCAGACCGTGTAATAATTTGGATATAAGTTACAAATTCTTGGATACATCAGATGATCTACATGACTGTATGAATCTATGCATCACTATATAACAGGGTTCCCGCTGTCGGTCGCCAATGGCGCAAAAAAAAAAATGGCGCTAAATTTTGTGCAACAATTTTTTTTTTATCAAATACATGGCTTCAAATATTTATTTAAGAGCATATGGCTCATAGTTGGCTCCAAGTTTTTTAAATTGGCTCCAGTGTTTTTCAATTGGCGACAGAAGTGGTGCAGACAAACATTCAGACAGAGGGAAGGAACCCTGTATGATCATTCTACAAACACCTTATTCCTTGTATAATTAAATCGTTCACAGGTCAATAACTTGACCAACACATGACTTTTCTTCACTAAGAGTATCTGAGAATAGATATATAACGGTGCTTATTTCAACAAAGAACAATAATTTAGCGATAATTTTCAGTAATTACAGAATAATTTCAAGTTTCAACGTCATTTTATTGTATAGTTGCGCAAACTGTGATTGTTTACCAGACAAATATTTCACCTATTAATAACTACAATGACAGACAATATCAGAAATAACCAGAACTATGCTATTAATTAATGTTCTCGACAAGATTGAACTGACAATGTGGTTATAATTTGTCTATATAATTCTATATAAAATACGACCATTCTCAAGTTATATTCATACCGGTATGTGATTTGTGTGGGAAGACGAATTTACCTACCTTATCTGCACTGCTCACCATTCTCTTTCTTCCAATAAAGTACTATTATTTTATGCTTTCCATTGAAATATAGAAATTTATCGATGAACTAAAATGTGTTATTCCACTGGTTGTGGTACCTAGCTGCTGCATGTTGAAATGTTGTCAACGAGAATGTTTTCGGGCTCAAGCTATCAGTGATGAAATTTATGTCATCATTTATGGCTGTCTAAAGACGACATTCCAGCGCCATTTAGCAAATGGGTGCATCATTATCTATCAAAAAAAACCTTTTCAGCATAAAATAATATTTGTTTCGTTAAAGCGACATTACATCGTAAAATGAAAAAAAAGAGCATTTTCCCCCGATTAAATGCATCGCTACTACAAATTATTCTGAACAAATTTGAACACTAACATTTAATCAATAACCGTGTTGTTGTGGTCAACAAACTATCAAAAGTGAACATACGGTTCTCCACGCTCCTGAATTGTTGTGTTTGTCATTGGAGTCGCTTAGAGGATATTTAACTAAGATTAGTCTAAACATTGATAAAGATATAACCCTATTTACATTACTTTGTTATGTCAACAAACGTTGCAAACGACGCTTGTTTATTTGTTGAAATACTCAGTGTTCGAGGCAAATATTTCAAAAAGAATTATACCATATAATAGGAAATTATATTCTGTAGAAATTTGTGTTTTCCTCAATGTAGTGTCACTTTAAGTGAATAATCGAAAACTATTTCACGCATGATCATGTAAAGCTAATATTATCACTGGTGGCTAGCGCCGCTCGTGATAATAATGCTTTCAATGTTCATTCGGTGAAATATAATTTGATCATTCACTGAAACAAACAAATATCATCTTATTCATAATATGCTGCTGGCCTTAGGGCTCAAACCTGTGTTAGTGGTCACCTCTAGTAAGCAGCCAGCCTGCATTAAGCAGTCAGCTTACTGATTCCCAATATGTTGTTTTATTATCCATTGGACCTCTATTAAGCAGCCACCCTGCATTAAGCAGTCAGCTTACTGATTCCCAATATGTTGTTTTATTATCCATTGGACCTCTATTAAGCAGCCAACCTGCATTAAGCAGTCAGCTTACTGATTCCCAATATGTTGTTTTATTATACATTGGACTCTATTAAGCAGTCAGCCTGCATTAAGCAGCCAACATGCATTAAGCAGTCAGCTTACTGATTCCCAATATGTTGTTTTATTATCCATTGGACCTCTATTAAGCAGCCAGCCTGCATTAAGCAGTCAGCTTACTGATTCCCAATATGTTGTTTTATTATCCATTGGATCTCTATTAAGCAGCCAGCCTGCATTAAGCAGTCAGCTTACTGATTTCCAATATGTTGTTTTATTATACATTGGACTCTATTAAGCAGTCAGCCTGCATTAAGCAGCTAACCTGCATTAAGCAGTCAGCTTACTGATTCCCAATATGTTGTTTTATTATACATTGGATCTCTATTAAGCAGCCAGCTGTGCTACGATGTCACTTTCCGTGGTTCACCGTGACTGTATATAAATACAAATTTACTGAGCTAAATTGCGTAAAAAGGTTTCTACACCAATTGTTTAATTGACCGCATTCTGATGGAATGAGGGAGAGCGAAGAGGCAATTAGGATTTAAGTGTCTTGTCTAACGATACAGCCACCATGGTTGTGACAGGGACCGAACTTACAACACTTGGTTACAAGACGTACACCACAGATACTCGACTTTCATACAATTATATGTAGTAGTTTGATAGGTAAGAGCTTGCAGTACTAAATGCACCATTAGAAATAGATGCATTGAAGTACCTCTCCGAAGCACAGAATACAAGGGAAATAACTGCAAAGCTATGCAAAACAAATTTTGTGAAGAGTTACTATTACTTTCACAAATGTTTTGTTAGTTCACGTGGCGGTATCTTTAATTGCGTTATTTTGTTGGGACATTTCTCAAATTCTCACCCAACACAATCCGATACAACAAATATCCTTACTGTGAAAACTTGATACACTGGGACAAAAACACTGATTGAAATAACTGGAAGCAATTCAGTTAATTCCATTGATATTCGTGTTCAATGTTAAAATTATACAGATGATACATCATTAGCTTATACAAATTTGTTTTAGCTCGGTGGGAAACAAGTTCTTACAACTTATATTAACCACTCTCGAGGCTTCATTCCTGATGGAATCCATCGCTACGTTGAGAGAGAAGAGGCATGTGGAATTTAAATGCCTTGTCTAAGTTGTCTAAGGGCACAGTCGTAACTGATCTAGCGGGGTGTGAAGCGAATGTTCTACCACTGCGCTATCATGACTCCCGCGATACTTCTTTGTTTCAGTGTATGGTGAAATATAATTTGATCACTGTATAATCACTGTATGATCACTGTATGATCAACTGTATGATCACTGTATGATCACTGTATGATCAACTGTATGATCACTGTATGATGAAATTATGTTTCACCGAGTGATGCTAGCTTTCTATGTTCATAAGTGAAATATAATTTGATCATTCATTTAAACAAACAAATTTTCTCTTTTCTAAGTGTTTTAATGTTGGAAAAAGATGCTACAATGCGTCACATGGTGCTAGAATGTCGTGTGTACATGATACAATGCGTCACATGGTGCTAGAATGTCGTGTGTACATGCTACCATGCGTCACATGGTGCTAGAATGTCGTGTGTACATGCTACAATGCGTCACATGGTGCTAGAATGTCGTGTGTACATGCTACAATGCATCACATGGTGCTAGAACGTCGTGTGTACATGCTACCATGTGTCACATGGTGCTAGAATGTCGTGTGTACATGCTACCATGCGTCACATGGTGCTAGAATGTCGTGTGTACATGCTACCATGCGTCACATGGTGCTAGAACGCCGTGTGTACATGCTACAATGCGTCACATGGTGCTAGAACGTCGTGTGTACATGCTACAATGCGTCACATGGTGCTAGAACGTCGTGTGTACATGCTACAATGCGTCACATGGTGCTAGAACGTCGTGTGTACATGCTACAATGTGTCACATGGTGCTAGAATGTCGTGTGTACATGCTACAATGCATCATATGGTGCTAGAATGTCGTGTGTACATGCTACAATGCGTCACATGGTGCTAGAACGTCGTGTGTACATGCTACAATGCGTCACATGGTGCTAGAACGTCGTGTGTACATGCTACAATGTGTCACATGGTGCTAGAATGTCGTGTGTACATGTTACAATGCATCATATGGTGCTAGAATGTCGTGTGTACATGCTACCATGCGTCACATGGTGCTAGAACGTTGTGTGTACATGATGACAGAAATGACATCACTGGCAGCTTGAGCCCGAAATCATTCATGTATTCACTATTTCAAATTGCAGTGGCTGGGAACCAGAAACACAAAGCAGTGAGAAATATATAAATGTTATATTCCACTGCCTTTATGTTCAGGGTTCCCACTGTTGTTGGCGAATTGAAGAAACCATTTGGCGCCAAAATATTTTGTCCGTAAGTAAGTGCTGTACATTGCCGAATATCATAATTATGTCGCAGACGATCCATATTTTGTGAAATGTGACACCATGTTGATAATTGGTGCTTATAAATTGATCGAGTGTTGTTTTGATAAGCGGTCGGTAACACCGTAATACATAACATTAATATGCCATATTTAGTTTTTACAAATTCTCTGCGATCTTCATCATGGGGCAGACTACCGGTGAATGCAGACGCCGGTATCCATTCACGCGTAGTCTGCCCCATGATGGCAGAAAATGTGTTTATTTTTCATGTGTAAACAGACGAGATAGATGTCTAGACAATCATCGTTTGATAGATAAATGAGTGCAGCGAATAACAAAAACTGTACAGATGGATCTGTAGTTCAGTGGTAATACGCTGGACTGGTAATCCAGGGATAGCAGGTTCGATCACCCCCATCTGGCCCTAATAAAATTAACAGTCTTTCAGATGGGACGTTAAACCGAGATCTCGTGTCGGTGCTTTACACTGTGCACTCTGGAATGGGTCTCTGTCTGTATCATTACTATCCTCCAAAAATCTAAAATGACTAATCAACTTCAGGAGGCGTCGCTCATATGGGCAACCGGTAGCGACATAAAAATAGACGTAAAATACACATACACACAAAAACAGTGGCTTTACATTAAGCTTAGATTACATTTCCAACAGTGGTGTCTTTCAGAGTAAGGCTTTGATAGTACCGGGTGTCGTTATAGAACTGGCTTGGATATTTTTTGGTGTATACATGTATGTGTCAACATTATAGTGCATCACCAATTTATTCCTCAGATAATCTTGTTAACCCTTTCAACACCACAGACCTCTAAATAGGCTTACAAAAAGTGTAGATCCAGATGAGCCGGCTCGTGACGAGCCGTCTCATCAAGATCTGCACTTTTTGCAAGTGATATGACTATTTTTAGACATAATTACCCATTTTGATAAATGAACTTGTCCAAATGTGATTTTCTGATTCATTTATTGGTTTAGGAATATCATGGACCAGTCCATGTGAGTTACTTGGTATTGAAAGGGTTAACTTGCTTATTTCGTACCTTGGGTGGTCACCAATATACTGTACGTCAGAGCAGAGACTACCGTGTCTTTTTGTTTATCAAAGTTTGGGTGGTCACCAATATACTGTACGTCAGAGCAGAGAGGAGGAAACTGGAGTACCCAGAAAAAACCCTGCATACTATTCATGTCATTAAAAAAAATAAAATATTATGGACCCAGAACCACCCATCGAACACCGTGGATCATTTGTCCAGACCCCAAGCGTCTGTGACCCTGCGTATGGCAGAGGGCAACTTATTATAAATTTGATACGATTCAAGCAGATATGATACAATGATATTACCAAGTTTCAAAACAATCCAATGAACTAATAGCATGTTTTATTCAGAAACGAAGAAAGGGATAAAGTTGACCTAAGTCGTATACATAGGCTTCCACAATTTCTTCTATTTTTATCTAAATATATAAACCATAGAGCGCGATTACATCATATCTGGGAGAAAGTTTGGCTTGTGAAAATGATATTTTATGGTGAGCGGTAAACACCACAACTATGTTTTTCACCGAATTGCATGCCAAAAAGTGGGTGCGCGTTATACATGATAGTGCGGTATACATAGCAAATTACGGTAACTCCATAAAACATCAGTCAGCCCAGCTCTATTATGCAGTCAACCTGTATTAAACAGCCATTCACAAGATTCCACATGTGGAGATTCAGAAAAGGCGAACATCTTTAATTAATCTATGTAATTTTGTCCAAATTTTAGTACTTCCAATTCAATGCTGCGTGGGCTGTCCGATTAGCGAAGTGGTTAGCACGCTCGCTTCTCACCAATGCAACCCGGGTTCGATCAGCGGACCGGGAAGTATGTGAGATGGTACGGTGGTCGTCAGATCGGATAGGTGGGTTTTCTCCAGGAACTCCGGTTTCCTCCCACACGAATGACCACATTTACGCTTTCATCCACGCCAACGAGAGTGATTAATATAAGTTGTTAAAAATTAATGCAACGGATCAACTTTCTAGCTAGCAGCTATAACTGGAGGAGATGACAACATGTGCACCTCAAGAGTATTGGAGCCATTACGATTGTGTCCTTAGGTAAGGCCTTTAAGAGGAAGTTGTGATAGCGTCATGGTAGCGCGGTCGCTTCAGGTGCGAAAGGCACGGAGTCGATCCCCGCTGGAGCCGTTACGATTGTGTCCTTAGGCAAGGCCTTTAAGAGGAAGTTGTGATAGCGCCATGGTAGCGCGGTCGCTTCAGGTGCGAAAGGCACGGAGTCGATCCCCGCTGGAGCCGTTACGATTGTGTTCTTAGGCAAGGCCTTTAAGAGGATGTTGTGATAGCGCCATGGTAGCGCGGTCGCTTCAGGTGCGAAAGGCACGGAGTCGATCCCCGCTGGAGCAGTTACGAGTGTGTTCTTAGGCAAGGCCTTTAAGAGGATGTTGTGATAGCGCCATGGTAGCGCGGTCGCTTCAGGTGCGAAAGGCACGGAGTCGATCCCCGCTGGAGCCGTTACGATTGTGTCCTTAGGCAAGGCATATAAGTGGAAGTTGTGATAGCGCCGTGGTAGCACGTTCGCTTCAGGTGCGAAAGGCATGGAGTCGATCCCCGCTGGAGCCGTTACGATTGTGTCGTTGAGGCAAGACATTTAAGTGGAAGTTGTGATAGCGCCGTGGTAGCGTGTTCGCTTCAGGTGCGAAAGGCACAGAGTCGATCCCCGCTGGAGCCGTTACGATTGTGTCCTTAGGCAAGACATTTAAGTGGAAGTTGTGATAGCGCTGTGGTAGCATGTTCGCTTCAGGTGTGAAAGGCATGGAGTCGATCCACGCTGGAGCTGTTACGATTAAATTTAAGCATTTAAATTCCACATTGCTGTTTCTCTCTCCCTCATGGCGATGGATTCCATCAAGAATGAGGTCTCGCGAGTGATTAATATAAGTTGTATGAACTTGTTTCGCAATCAAGCTAATATAAATTTGTATAAACTAAAGCATTTAAATTCCACATGCCACTTCTCTCTCCCTCGTGGGGATGAATTCCATCAGGAATGAGGTCTCGAGAGTGATTAATATAAGTTGTAAGAACTTACATGTACATGTTCATGTATGTCACAATCGAGCTCAAATAAATTTGTATAAACTAAGGCATTTAAATTCCACATGCCTCTTCTCTCTCCCTCGTGGGGATGAATTCCATCAGGAATGAGGTCTCGAGTGATTAATATAAGTTGTAAGAACTTACATGTACATGTTCATGTATGTCACAATCGAGCTCAAATAAATTTGTATAAACTAAGAGCATCGGTTCAGAAAGAGAGAGGTACCCAGGTAGAACCAATCGATCTTCTGATGTGCCAAACGATTATCAGAACTATCAGAACTATTGTAAAAATGTCTATATAATAGAAACTTCATACTGATGCCAAAGCATTCATCTTACCTCATCCACATCTGTACCGAAGCCTACAGGGTTTGAAATAGCATCGCTGATTTCACTGGCTATCTCCTGCTGCTCGGCCACATCGTCCATCAAATCGTGTACCTTGTTCACATCCCTACAATACAGTAGTCAGTAAACATGCACGTTATATTTCAGCTATGGACGTACCTTGCCATTCTTCAACTGTACGCCAGACTATGAAGCGAGCTTTACAGCAGCGAGTCGGGGTTAGTTGTGTGAGGAGGTTTCATCCTCCTATCAGCAGCAGTTGTGGGGGAAATATTAATAGATAAATGGTGTATTCTTCATTGTAATTATGGAAATTTGCAAACATCAATCAGAAACAAATAACAACAAAGTGCAGATCATCAAGGGAGACAAACTGGTCACAATGTACATTGTAAAATCATAAACTGATCATATTGTCAATTGACATTATTATATTAATAGAATGAATAATTAGTTCGAAGAAATTAGTAAATTTCATAAATCACTACAAATGAGTCCATACACCCCTCAGCTACAGGTATCAATATTTATTGCATATTTAGGACTGATATTGTATGTATGCATTCAATGCATTGGTTTCCAGTGCTAATATTCAGAAAGGGCAACTAATTTACAGGTTTCCAGCCCTAATATTCAGAACGGGCAACTAATTTACAGGTTTCCAGCCCTAATATTCAGAACGGGCAACTAATTTACAGGTTTCCAGCCCTAATATTCAGAAAGGGCAACTAATTTACAGGTTTCCAGCCCTAATATTCAGAACGGGCAACTAATTTACAGGTTTCCAGCCCTAATATTCAGAAAGGGCAACTAATTTACAGGTTTCCTGTCCTAATATTCAGAAAGGGCAACTAATTTACAGGTTTCCAGCCCTAATATTCAGAAAGGGCAACTAATTTACAGGTTTCCAGCCCTAATATTCAGAAAGGGCAACTAATTTACAGGTTTCCAGCCCTAATATTCAGAAAATCCAATGAACATATTGGTTTCTTGTCTTAATATTCAAGATAATGAACATAATGGTTTCCATCCTAATAAAATTCAGGTAGTCCAATGAAATTACTGGATTCCTGTCCTAATATACAGGAAGTTGGTAAGTAAGGGTATTCGGATAGATTCACAAATCAAATTATTGTATCACTCTAACCAGGATACGTCAGTAGTGATGTTTAACTATTTACATGGTTGTTAAAATAAAGGCTATAAATTGTTCAAATAATTGTAGCAGCCCACAATTCATTAATGTGATTTCCTTATTTGAAACTGAAAACTATGGAAATAGAGTGGGGGGAACCTATGCTCGGCGTATTCCTATGCTCGGCTTATTTTTTCCACTTACATCCGTATTTAAAATATTTAAATAGTTTTAACCTATTTTCGTTGACAGAGGTGAAGCATGGTTCAATAGCATTCCGTTGTGTGTACCGGTAGCCTAATGCAACTGTTACCTGACTGGTTCAGTAGCCGAATATAAACAGACAACTTGTCGGGAAATTTTTTTCCACCGAAATGTGCAGTTTATGAGCTTATCAGGTGGCTATCCGGATTGGGAAAAAAATGTACAAATAACCAGAAAAAAGTTTATGAGTTGTAATATTGTTAGTTATTGATGTTACTATAAAGTCAAAATAATATATTCAACATTTACCCATGCATAAATAAAAAAATTCATGTACGCCGTGCATAGGTGCCCTAAAGTATCTAGTTCCCCATGGAAACAGGTGCCGTTGCGATAGCTGTATTAAGGCGCATGGTCACATAATGAAGCTAACATTTTCAACAACAATTTTATGAAAGTTGTGTTCACGACTTAAGAAAATAATAATATATGGCAAGTGCATTTAACTTTTTTTATAGGCCATGATATGTAGGATTTACGCCGAGCATAGATTCCACCACTCTATATGATGCATTTCATTAGAATTGTCTCGTTAAGACACTTTTCTAATGAAATTCCATGACATATTTTACTATTGTTCTCACCTCTAGCGTGCAAAGAGTTAACGAGAAAAGTCATGGGAATTTGCTCTAATGGTACTGCCGAGTTCATTTTTACGCTTACCGTAGGTGAATATACAACCGGTATAAATCTATGCAGGTGACAGAGTGTGTGTGTTTTCGTTTATTTATCGACGCTACCGGTTGCCCATATGAGTGACGCCTCCTGAAGAGATTAGTCATTTTGCTACCGGTTGCCCATATGAGTGACGCCTCCTGAAGAGATTAGTCATTTTGCTACCGGTTGCCCATATGAGTGACGCCTCCTGAAGAGATTAGTCATTTTGCTACCGGTTGCCCATATGAGTGACGCCTCCTGAAGAGATTAGTCATTTTGCTACCGGTTGCCCATATGAGTGACGCCTCCTGAAGAGATTAGTCATTTTGCTACCAGTTGCCCATATGAGCGCCGCCTCCTGAAGAGATTAGTCATTTTAGACTTTTGGAGAATAGTGCGATGATACAGACAGAGTCTCCTCTGGATCTTTTACGTGCACGGTGTAAAGCACCGACATGAGACCTTGGTTTTAAAGTCACATCTGAAAGACTGTCAATTTTATTAGTGTAACCGTGTGGATTTTAACACTTTTTGTAAATTGGGGTAAATTGTATTATAATGACATTAGAGTTGTGTCCCTTGTTTTCACGAGATATTCGGAGTGAACACAATATCGTTTGACAGGTTTAATGGCGGGACAGATAACTTACTAGTTTTTAACAACATCAAGATGTACTTGTAACCGCAGCATAACGTCACAGTGAGAGGGTGTAGTGTGTGTGGCCAGTGGAAATAAACTCATCTCCACAAGATGGGTTCGGGTCCATGACAGTTTGAATTAACATAGTACACTACAGTAAACGATATGCAGTCAACTTAGTTGTTCCATTTATTTGCCCAGAGAGTCCAGGACATGAAACCGAACCTCGACACCCTAGACCCAGTATAGGCATTAAGCCGATAGGGCAAGAGGGTACATTAGGGTCAGACGTTGGGATCAAACCTGTGATCCCAGCATTACAAGTCTAATGTGTTAACCACTGGACTACAGATCTGAGGTTTAATACTGGTATGTTTTATACTGTTGTACTTACATATTGTTATGGGCCAGTTTAAGAGCTTTAGCAGCAGAGCCCATGACTTTAAGGACCTCTGTGTTTGTGCTGGCATTCTCAAGGCACTCTCTCTGGAACTCTATCGTGGACAGTGTGCCATCAATCTGCTGTAACTGCTTGTCATATCGCTTCTTTCTCTTCAATGCTTGCAATGCAACTGAAAGAACAGATCATTTAGGCTAAATTAAAATATTCTAGTCAAGCTGGAATTTTCAAGAGTCAATATAGAAATAGAAAGTTCCGTCTGATCAGGCTCTATGCTGTTTGCTATTCAGATGATCTTGCTAAGACATTTGGCTATGTAGCAAACAGCTGTGGCTGATCTGGATCTATGTTGTTTGCAAAAGCCTTTAAATGTATCCAGAATGAAATGGGTTAATTCAACATCTAGGTATGCATGATGTTTGACTGTGCCGAGGCATTCACTGTTCATAGAGTAGATAAACTTCGTTTTCGTTGGAGAATTAGAAATATTCATGATGGTACACTTTTTATTGTTAAACTCCATCTGCCATGACATACTCCATTCCACAAGGAGATTCAAGTCCTTTTGCAGTATTTGATGATTATTGGATGAGATGATTGGTCGATATAAAACACAGTCGTCTGCAATAAGACGAACGGTTGATGAGATCTTATCAACTATGTCGTTTATGTACAATAAGAATAAAAAGGGCCTTAGTACGGTTGTCTGGGGTACCCATGACGTGCGACGAGTCTGATATGGCGTCCTGGACCACGACTGTCTAGTTTCCACCTGCTAAAAAACAATCTATCCAT
Organism: Archivesica marissinica; assembly: GCA_014843695.1. NCBI lineage: Eukaryota > Metazoa > Mollusca > Bivalvia > Venerida > Vesicomyidae > Archivesica > Archivesica marissinica. Next base: position 29,689,253 of record CM026395.1, on the reverse strand, counting down.
TTCATGTAAATGGAACATAAATGTATACATACAAGGAACGAGGTCTCAAGAGCACCGTACGTAAGCTTAACAAATGATCTGAGCGCTTTAAGTGGGTGGCACAGTTTATTCTACCCAATTCCACCCAAATCTACATGTGTTTGGGCTTTATACAGGTAAATAAAGTTATACCCTCGAGTGTCCGGTTTCCGTTATGATAAGAAATGATTGGCATTCAACAAAACGAATCTTAAAACTACATAGTTTCTAAATGTATGATGTAAATAAAGTAACGTTCCTCTTTTATTCCAAAGAATTAGAAATGAATATGACTACGTAAATAACAACGGGCGCTGTCATTTTTACCATGATCCGAAACAGACATCTGTGGTGACTGGTACCGGAGTTATCGTGACCTTTCAGCAAATCAATTTTGCGTAACATCGAATGGGTGTAAATATAAAATGAACACGTTTCATAAAGCATAATGATCATTTCTATTATTTTGATGAATATTTCTTTTCACAGTGAACACTTTCACAGTTTAACAAGCATTTAAACATGTGGACACCTGAATTCATCACCTAATCTTGTAAACCTGACTTGAACAGTAAATGAGGTGGGTCCAATGGTCACACTGTGCCCATTTGTAAGGGCTGTTGATGAATATTGCCTGTACTTTCGCTTTGTAGGTGGTGGACTGCCATAAACCTAAAACAAAATTAAAAACTATTCCTTTAAGTACACTACACTACAGGACACATCGCTTAGTTGACGATGACAGTAACACTGTATGGAACTCAAAACAATATAAGAGATGTCTCCAAAACGAACTCCCCTTACACTAATTAAACTTGTAACCCAGTCTATATTGACCTTCACATTAACTGACAGGTAGGTAAACAAATCAGACGACGCAAAACAAAACTGGAAAACTGACAGGTAGGTAAACAAATCAGACGACGCAAAACAAAACTGGAAATGGTCAATATTTTGCAGTAAATCAAATGAACAAATGGTGATGCAATATTGCATTATGAAAGATAGCATGTTTTATACCAATGCAAGGAAAATAACCGATTACTTATGCATACAAGGATTATACGGCGCATTGTTGTTGCCAAATATGGAAAATGACCTTTGACACTATCTATTCCTGATTGGTGACGTCAGAAAACACCGATCGCACGCAGTATTGTAAATACTTACGGGGTAACGAAAACGAAGGTATCACGATTTGAGGACACTAGAGGATATATCCCATACTTATAGGACTAAAAACGTAAATCGTGCCTCCGCTTTAAGTTTGACAAATGAACTTGTTTCGCAATGGAGCTACAATAAATTTGTACAATAAGTCAACACCCTCATCTGTCCCCGATACACGACTCCCTACAGAGTGCTAGTATCTATGCGTAATGTTGTTGACGTACCTCTCTTATTTTTTGTTCCATTTTTCTTCGCTGTTGCCAACTCTGAATCAACTTTCTTTTCTAAGAATTCAGACTTCTTCATTAACATTTCTTCAATTTCCCGAAGTCGCTGAATAGCTTCCTGGGGTGTGGGCTCTTTATCCCCCTTGTTGCCAGACCCAAACACGCGTTGAAAGAAACTTTGCTTGTCGCTCATTGTGGTGATTACTGGGTTACTCAACGAAACAAACCCAACACTTTCAAATATTCACGACTGATGTGTTTTTCGCAATCACAAAAATATGATGTTGACTCAATTTCCTTGTATGTCTTTACAGCAGAGAATTTATGAAACCTTCCCATTGGTCGAAATGGGTTAGGGTCAAAACGTACCCGAGTCAAAACGTACCCAAAACAAAAAGGTCAAAACGTACCCATGGTCGGGTCAAAACGTACCCAAAGTCGGGTCAAAACGTACCCATGGTCGGGGTCAAAACGTACCCATGTTCAAGTCAAAACGTAACCCACTATGAAAAGTGAAATATATCATTTTAATTCATATATTTTGCATTGTGGGTTGTTTAGACTACTTGAATGTGTAGTTTGAAGTAAAAAAAATTGCAAAGTTTTATACTTTTATGTCAGAATATTGAGATGTTTTGAGCGAACTCGGATACGTTTTGCTAAATATAATATACAGAAAACAACTTGAAATTTCCCACAAGATTATTGTGCATACTTGATATTTTTCATGATATTAATGTTTATACTAAAGAACCGTTGTTAAATCGTGGTTAAATGTAGCATTTCGATAACGAAATTGTGACAATGAATGCATGTATAGAATGTGGGATTAACCGGACAGACAGACAGACAGACAGACAGACAGACATATACTTTTATTCTCTCAGGTACATGTGTACAACATGAGGGTATATAACAGAAACAAATATTTAGCCACGTGGTGCTTCCGGGAATGACCTGAAATGAAAGCAGTTGTATAAACAATCATATCATGCATAATAATGTATAGAAATATGCTGGGGGATTCTTCTTCATGTATCCACATTTTACATACAAATACAATATTATTCACGACATAGTTCCACTATTACGTCTAAATGATATAAAACGAAAGAAAAATATAATATTTAAAGATTGTGGGATATAATAATTAATATACTTATTCTCTGTCGGATTGTTTGTCATTTTGGGATGAAAGGTCAATCGATTGTTATTGGCCTGGTGACGTGTAATGAATGAAAATAATGTTGCTATCATACTGACTTACGTAGTAAACAAAATAATCCCATCGTGCGGATTAGTATTTATGAGTTGGGTAAATTGGTCTCGTAATGAGTCTAATATTTTTCCCACTGTCATAGAGTACGGGATAAAATGTATCTATAGTTTTGTGATTATAGCTTTTGTTGGATTTACTTCCCGTTTGTGGAAAATAATGAGGTTTTGTATACTATTCGGTAAGAGTATATGTATCAGGCGTTTTTAAATATCATAATATGAATCTAATGATTAATTTCAGTAGAGTTAATTATACTTTCGTTATGGATTATCAATTTTTGCGAACCATAAAGTGGTAAGTATATGTAATAAGATTTGAATAATTAATGCAATACCTATCAAATATCGTAATATGTCCAACTTGCGAAGCTTTAAAAAATTACCCAATTCTACCCAATTCCACCCAAATCTACATGTGTTTGGGCTTTATACAGGTAAATAAAGTTATACCCTCGAGTGTCCGGTTTCCGTTATGATAAGAAATGATTGGCATTCAACAAAACGAATCTTAAAACTACATAGTTTCTAAATGTATGATGTAAATAAAGTAACGTTCCTCTTTTATTCCAAAGAATTAGAAATGAATATGACTACGTAAATAACAACGGGCGCTGTCATTTTTACCATGATCCGAAACAGACATCTGTGGTGACTGGTACCGGAGTTATCGTGACCTTTCAGCAAATCAATTTTGCGTAACATCGAATGGGTGTAAATATAAAATGAACACGTTTCATAAAGCATAATGATCATTTCTATTATTTTGATGAATATTTCTTTTCACAGTAAACACTCACAGTTTAACAAGCATTTAAACATGTGGACACCTGATTTCATCACCTAATCTTGTAAACCTGACTTTTGAACAGTAAATGAGGTGGGTCCAATGGTCACACTGTGCCCATTTGTAAGGGCTGTTGATGAATATTGCCTGTACTTTCGCTTTGTAGGTGGTGGACTGCCATAAACCTAAAACAAAATTAAAAACTATTCCTTTAAGTACACTACACTACAGGACACATCGCTTAGTTGACGATGACAGTAACACTGTATGGACCTCAAAACAATATAAGAGATGTCTCCAAAACTATCTCCCCTTACACTAATTAAAATTGTAACCCAGTCTATATTGACCTTCACATTAAATGACAGGTAGGTACACAAATCAGACGACGCAAAACAAAACTGGAAATGGTCAATATTTTGCAGTAAATCAAATGGACAAATGGTGATGCAATATTGCATTATGAAAGATAGCATGTTTTATACCAATGCAAGGAAAATAACCGATTACTTATGCATACAAGGATTATACGGCGCATTGTTGTTGCCAAATATGGAAAATGACCTTTGACACTATCTATTCCTGATTGGTGACGTCAGAAAACACCGATCGCGCGCAGTATTGTAAATACTTACGGGGTAACGAAAACGAAGGTATCACGATTTGAGGACACTAGAGGATATATCCCATACTTATAGGACTAAAAACGTAAATCGTGCCTCCGCTTTAAGTTTGACAAATGAACTTGTTTCGCAATGGAGCTACAATAAATTTGTACAATAAGTCAACACCCTCATCTGTCCCCGATACACGACTCCCTACAGAGTGCTAGTATCTATGCGTAATGTTGTTTGACGTACCTCTCTTATTTTTTGTTCCATTTTCCTTCGCGTTGTTGCCAACTCTGAATCACTTTCTTTTCTAAGAATTCAGACTTCTTCATTAACATTCTTCAATTTCCCGAAGTCGCTGAATAGCTTCCTGGGGTGGGGCTCTTTATCCCCTTGTTGCCAGACCCAAACACGCGTTGAAAGAAACTTTGCTTGTCGCTCATTGTGGTGATTACTGGTTACTCAACGAAACAACCCAACACTTTCAAATATTCACGACTGATGTGTTTTTCGCAATCACAAAAATATGATGTTGACTCAATTTCCTTGTATGTCTTTACAGCAGAGATTTATGAAACTTCCCATTGGTCGAATGGGTTAGGGTCAAAACGTACCCGAGTCAAAACGTACCCAAAACAAAAAGGTCAAAACGTACCCATGGTCGGGTCAAAACGTACCCATGTTCAAGTCAAAACGTAACCCACTATGAAAAGTGAAATATATCATTTTAATTCATATATTTTGCATTGTGGATTGTTTAGACTACTTGAATGTGTAGTTTGAAGTAAAAAAAATTGCAAAGTTTTATACTTTTATGTCAGAATATTGAGATGTTTTTAGCGAACTCGGATACATTTTGCTAAATATAATATACAGAAAACAACTTGAAATTTCCCACAAGATTATTGTGCATACTTGATATTTTTCATGATATTAATGTTTATACTAAAGAACCGTTGTTAAATCGTGGTTAAATGTAGCATTTCGATAACGAAATTGTGACAATGAATGCATGTATAGAATGTGGGATTAACCCGGACAGACAGACAGACAACAGACAGACATATACTTTTTCTCTCAGGTACATGTGTACAACATGATGGTATATAACAGAAACAAATATTTAGCCACGTGGTGCTTCCGGGAATGACCTGAAATGAAAGCAGTTGTATAAACAATCATATCATGCATAATAATGTATAGAAATATGCTGGGGGATTCTTCTCCAAATTTTACATACAAATACAATATTATTCACGACATAGTTCCACTATTACGTCTAAATGATATAAAACGAAAGACAAATATAATATTTAAAGAGTGTGGGATATAATAGTTAATATACTTATTCTCTGTCGGATTGTTTGTCATTTTGGGATGAAAGGTCAATCGATTGTTATTGGCCTGGTGACGTGCAATGAATGAAAATAATTTTACTATCATACTGACTCACGTAGTAGACAACATAATCCCATCGTGCGGATTAGTATTTATGAGTTGGGTAAATTGGTCTCGTAATGAGTCTAATATTTTTCCCACGGTCATAGAGTACGGGATAAAATGTATCTATAGTTTTGTGATTATAGCTTTTGTTGGATTTTCTTCCCGTTTGTGGAATATAATGAGGTTTTGTATAATATTCGGCAAGAGTATATGTATCAGGCGTTTTTAAATATCACAATATGAATCTAATGATGAATTTCAGTAGGGTTAATTATACTTTCGTTATGGATTATCAATTTTTGCGAACCATAAAGTGGTAAGTATATGTAATAAGATTTGAATAATTAATGCAATACCTATCAAATATCGTAATATGTCCAACTTGCGAAGCTTTAAAAAATTACCCAATTCTACCCAATTCCACCCAAATCTACATGTGTTTGGGCTTTATACAGGTAAATAAAGTTATACCCTCGAGTGTCCGGTTTCCGTTATGATAAGAAATGATTGGCATTCAACAAAACGAATCTTAAAACTACATAGTTTCTAAATGTATGATGTAAATAAAGTAACGTTCCTCTTTTATTCCAAAGAATTAGAAATGAATATGACTACGTAAATAACAACGGGCGCTGTCATTTTTACCATGATCCGAAACAGACATCTGTGGTGACTGGTACCGGAGTTATCGTGACCTTTCAGCAAATCAATTTTGCGTAACATCGAATGGGTGTAAATATAAAATGAACACGTTTCATAAAGCATAATGATCATTTCTATTATTTTGATGAATATTTCTTTTCACAGTGAACACTTTCACAGTTTAACAAGCATTTAAACATGTGGACACCTGAATTCATCACCTAATCTTGTAAACCTGACTTTTGAACAGTAAATGAGGTGGGTCCAATGGTCACACTGTGCCCATTTGTAAGGGCTGTTGATGAATATTGCCTGTACTTTCGCTTTGTAGGTGGTGGACTGCCATAAACCTAAAACAAAATTAAAAACTATTCCTTTAAGTACACTACACTACAGGACACATCGCTTAGTTGACGATGACAGTAACACTGTATGGAACTCAAAACAATATAAGAGATGTCTCCAAAACGAACTCCCCTTACACTAATTAAACTTGTAACCCAGTCTATATTGACCTTCACATTAAATGACAGGTAGGTAAACAAATCAGACGACGCAAAACAAAACTGGAAATGGTCAATATTTTGCAGTAAATCAAATGGACAAATGGTGATGCAATATTGCATTATGAAAGATAGCATGTTTTATACCAATGCAAGGAAAATAACCGATTACTTATGCATACAAGGATTATACGGCGCATTGTTGTTGCCAAATATGGAAAATGACCTTTGACACTATCTATTCCTGATTGGTGACGTCAGAAAACACCGATCGCGCGCAGTATTGTAAATACTTACGGGGTAACGAAAACGAAGGTATCACGATTTGAGGACACTAGAGGATATATCCCATACTTATAGGACTAAAAACGTAAATCGTGCCTCCGCTTTAAGTTTGACAAATGAACTTGTTTCGCAATGGAGCTACAATAAATTTGTACAATAAGTCAACACCCTCATCTGTCCCCGATACACGACTCCCTACAGAGTGCTAGTATCTATACGTAATGTTGTTGACGTACCTCTCTTATTTTTTGTTCCATTTTTCTTCGCTGTTGCCAACTCTGAATCAACTTTCTTTTCTAAGAATTCAGACTTCTTCATTAACATTTCTTCAATTTCCCGAAGTCGCTGAATAGCTTCCTGGGGTGTGGGCTCTTTATCCCCCTTGTTGCCAGACCCAAACACGCGTTGAAAGAAACTTTGCTTGTCGCTCATTGTGGTGATTACTGGGTTACTCAACGAAACAAACCCGGTGTTTGGGTTTGCCCAACACTTTCAAATATTCACGACTGATGTGTTTTTCGCAATCACAAAAATATGATGTTGACTCAATTTCCTTGTATGTCTTTACAGCAGAGAATTTATGAAACCTTCCCATTGGTCGAAATGGGTTAGGGTCAAAACGTACCCGAGTCAAAACGTACCCAAAACAAAAAGGTCAAAACGTACCCATGGTCGGGTCAAAACGTACCCAAAGTCGGGTCAAAACGTACCCATGGTCGGGGTCAAAACGTACCCATGTTCAAGTCAAAACGTAACCCACTATGAAAAGTGAAATATATCATTTTAATTCATATATTTTGCATTGTGGGTTGTTTAGACTACTTGAATGTGTAGTTTGAAGTAAAAAAAATTGCAAAGTTTTATACTTTTATGTCAGAATATTGAGATGTTTTGAGCGAACTCGGATACGTTTTGCTAAATATAATATACAGAAAACAACTTGAAATTTCCCACAAGATTATTGTGCATACTTGATATTTTTCATGATATTAATGTTTATACTAAAGAACCGTTGTTAAATCGTGGTTAAATGTAGCATTTCGATAACGAAATTGTGACAATGAATGCATGTATAGAATGTGGGATTAACCGACAGACAGACAG
>CM026395.1:29624593-29680188 GCA_014843695.1 Archivesica marissinica | reverse complement strand
TAGGGTCAAAACGTACCCGAGTCAAAACGTACCCAAAACAAAAAGGTCAAAACGTACCCATGGTCGGGTCAAAACGTACCCAAAGTCGGGTCAAAACGTACCCATGTTCAAGTCAAAACGTAACCCACTATGAAAAGTGAAATATATCATTTTAATTCATATATTTTGCATTGTGGGTTGTTTAGACTACTTGAATGTGTAGTTTGAAGTAAAAAAAATTGCAAAGTTTTATACTTTTATGTCAGAATATTGAGATGTTTTGAGCGAACTCGGATACGTTTTGCTAAATATAATATACAGAAAACAACTTGAAATTTCCCACAAGATTATTGTGCATACTTGATATTTTTCATGATATTAATGTTTATACTAAAGAACCGTTGTTAAATCGTGGTTAAATGTAGCATTTCGATAACGAAATTGTGACAATGAATGCATGTATAGAATGTGGGATTAACCAAGTGTCTCAGGATGTGGTCCCCCGGATACGGTCAAACAAATAAACAAGCTGTTGGTGTTAATTGTGGCACGCTCCAGTCCACGGACTATCTGTATACATGGAATATGATTGTTTTATAGACTCTTATAAGACATCAAACAACAATTTGTAATGCAGAAAATATACATCACAAACAATGTAGTTATACACGGAAAACATAAATCACCAACAATGAAACCAACGTTACAATGTCGGCACAACAATGTAGACACGAATAAAACATACAATTCAGCTCAAACAATGTAGACCCTAATCAGACAATGCATAAGGAAACGATACAATTCAGCTCAAACAATGTAGACCCTAATCAGACAATGCATAAGGAAACGATACAATTCAGCTCAAACAATGTAGACCCTAACCAGACATGGCATGAAGGAAACGATACAATTCAGCTTAAACAATGTAGACCCTAATCAGACAATCATTCAGTAGATAATCAGACATGACGGAGCTCACGGGGTAGGGGCATACACCGCGGCAAGCTTCTTCAGCAGCTTGCTGGTATTGATCTCGCCGTCGGCATATCGTCCCCACACCGCAAATACCAGGGACTGGAGTGTTCTGTGAGACTTCTTCTGATGTTTGGACAGTTTTCTCTCGGATACAAGCTTCATCTGGAGAGGTAGCAGCTTCGCCTCGTCGTAGAGTGTTCTAATCAGGAGGTAGAACGGTGGCGGGCCTACGCTGCGGAAGTTGAGGCGACGATGCCATCCTGTAAATAAATGAAATACGCATATAATGAACCAGTTACGACCATACTAGACAATCGATATGGCAAACGCGATCACGATGTATTATCGAAAATGTAATGCATAAATCACGTAATTACTGATATGACATTCGGATAATTACCTTCGCAGTCATTGTTTGTCCTAATGGACTGGCCATACACCGACCATTCCTCCGGAGCCCAGATACCCGTAATCCACGTGTCTCGTACGTACGTCACCAACGGTAGTAGAGCGGGGGAAGCCTGATCGGATAGTGTTGCGAATGCCGGTCGTATGTGTTCCGCCGGCAACAACGGTAACGCCAGCAACTTCCGGACGTAGTTGTGGCAAGGGCCGTCTGCGTTGTATTCGCCCTGGAGACCAATAGCCTGAAACAAACACGTACAATGTGTGCTCATTGATATTACAAAGTTATATATGTTTTAATATCTCATATTTAATTAATTTAAATTGTGTATACTTGTATATATCAAGTTCTATATTTATCATTTTAGATACGTACTTGAACCTTGCGGAATACGGCCTGTGACCAATGGAACGCGCAGCCCTGCAACTTCGCCAGAGGAAATACACGTCGGAGCGCCGACCAGGTGGCTGCTTCAAAATCCAGTACCATTCGCTGTACGGCTGGCGGGGACGGGAACAACGACTTTACTTTCTGAAAATAAAATGAATAAATGTCATTACATACAAGCATGCCATGTGAATTTTGCATAAAATATAGACATGTCATATTTATACGAGAAGCACGCCATGTGAGTTTGTATAAAATTTGTGAATTTTGCATAAAATATAGACATGTCATATTTATACGAGAAGCACGCCATGTGAGTTTGTATAAAATTTACTATAATTTTGTGAATGACAATTGTATACATGTAATTACCTTCAGTACTTTCTTGTAATCTTTCTTTCGGCGTTTGCCCATGAAGACAAATGCCAACGGAACCTGCTTGGACTGCCCCCCACTCGTCACAAAGGCATGGATGCTGAACAATTGCATGAATGGGTCCATCGGCCGTAGTATCTTGAACGTTCCGTCAAGATACCAGGATTTCGCCTTGCCCAGAACGTCCAACTGGGTTTGTGTTGCTAATACGAGATGCCGGGCTCCGTCGACGATCACGTCATGGCGGAGAAAGTCTGGGGGGAGGAAATCCTCAGATAACTGCAACATAAATGTATATAAAATTACATGTCATCTACACTTACCATTGTAAAGTATTGTAATGCTGTTTGATTATGTTTATCCATGCTTATGGGGCACATGTCAACGTGTCTATATTAAAGAAGAACGAGAAATATGTATTAAAAAAAAAAAAAATACCTCAAAGTCAGTGCCACGTGGTTCTGCTGGGCGCGTTTTCTGGCAGAATCTGTTGGCCTTTCGCTTCAAGAGGGATGGTGCGGGAATGGCGAAATCCTTGTCGGTAAGGTCATTCAACATCTGTTCTTCCACTATCTTCATGACAGGTGTGTAGACATTCGCCACTGCTTCATCTTTGACCTGTCGATTGATATATATATATATATATATATATATATATATATATATGACCATGTACACGTTTGTATTGATTACACACGTCAGTGATTGATTGCCTATAGCAATGTTTATATATATACATATGCCCAATTATTGAACCTTATTGAATGACGTTATTTATTGCATGATATCGATTGCTTATTACAATGCTTACCTTCCGGGACATTTTGACAGTGTGCTTTCTCCCTGGATCAGCTGGGTGAATGTGATCATGTGTACCCCGTACGAAGCCGCCGCGTTTCTCCAAGACGGTAGCTGGACACCTCGCCCGTTTGTTACGTACGCTGCACCACCAGGTACGACTGTTGTCCCGAGTGACCTTCACATTGTAGGCGTATCCGTGTGAGTCGAGTAACATATCTTTGCCCTTGGCCGTACCTCCAACCACGATGTCGTATGTTGTAGGGCTGTCGTCTGTTGTCGTAGATACATCAGGATTATCATGAACAATGGAACTTTCGTCAAATACTGATGGCTGTCGAATGGAGTCGGCGATGTGGAATGAAGTCGTCTCCATAGTGGTTTGTGACGGGGTCATAGAATCATCGGCGGAAACTTCTGATATCATAGAATCGTCGACGGGCGCAGCGATAGTAGTTTGTGACGGGGTCTCGTTTGTGGTCGTAGTAGGAATTTCCGTCGTCATAGAATTATCGGCGGAAACTTCTGATATAGAATCGTCGACGGGCGCAGCGATAGTAGTTTGTGACGGGGTCTCGTTTGTGGTCGCAGTAGGAATTTCCGTCGTCATAGAATCATCGGCGGAAACTTCTGATATCATAGAATCGTCGACGGTCGCAGCAATAGACGGGGTCTCGTCGGTTGAAATGTCTGATATGTCCCGTGGATCTATGTCTTCTTCTGTGATGTCCATCGCAGTTGACAATCGCGTACTCTCCAAACGCGGTAGATGTGATAACATGGTACATCGCTGACAAGTGAAGTGGAAGTCGATGAGACCCTTTCGTAGTCGGATGTACTTGTACTTAGTCAACCCTGAAATGTGAAACACGTACAATGTAATTAGATGTTCAGGCTATTTTATTTATAGTATATATGTTGCTTGTGAAACACGTACAATGTAATTAGATGTTCAGCCTATTTTATTTATCGTATATATGTTGCGATACACGTAATATAAACATGTACAATGTAATCATATGTTCAGTCTATAGTATCATTATGTTGCTATTAGTCTCTCGTAAGACCACTCGTGAGACCATGTTCATATATCGCAGTGGTAAATAAACTTAATAGAAACACGTACGATATTCAATTGCAAGACCTAATAAGCTTAATTACCTAATAAGCTTAATTACCTGTATCTCCACATGCATGGTGCTGCCATCCACCACAAGCGTCGCAATCTATGGCCTGGTGACGACTCCCCACGACCCACTCGCAATACAAACATAACGAAGTCATGTTAGAGTTTGATATGTTCATATCTGGGACAGGATATTTTATATCAACGTTATTTAACGAGCGATTGAAATTAAAATTGGTATAATCTCTCTTTGATCACTGATTGGTAATTGGTTTCCGCCGTACACATAATCCCATTAAGTAATCATTAAAGCAGTATACTCTCTCTTTGATCATTGATTGGTTTCCACTTAATCCCATTAAGTAATCATTAAAGCAGCCACCGCATATCGGTAATCACTTTCATCCAGAATTACACTTTTAATAATTGAATGCTAATTGTTTTTCACACGTAATTTAAACAGACATTCATCACACGAGTGCTTCTGGTCATTGATTTCCAGTCAACTTTCACTGCTAAAAAGATAACTAAATATGAAATTTTTGATTATTAAATGAAATATATTGATATATAAATGGGTAAATTAACCTCACAAATGCCAAAAGGATAAATAAAATGTGGATATATTGGTATAATATATTGATATATCGAAGGGTACGTTTTGACCCGACCATGGGTACGTTTTGACCCGACCTTGGGTACGTTTTGACCCGCGATATGGGTACGTTTTGACCCGATGCCCAAGGTACGTTTTGACTCGGGTACGTTTTGACCCGAACCCGGTCGAAATAAGCTGGTTCTTTGCTTTGTAGTGTAAAACAACGTTCACAAGCCAGTCTGTTGGAATGCTTTTGCCTTTTTCCTACTATCAATAGGGTTTGCCTTAATAGCGCAAAGTGCGCAAAGTTGCGCAAAGTGGGTATAGCTAAAGCCACAGCACTGAACAAACAGTTTCAGTCTGTCTTCAGCTCCAAATCCCCACTAAGACTTACCTCCATTTGTAAAATGAAAATTCAGGACACATATGGAAACCTGAATGGTCAATCCACGCCAAACATGAATGAGATCACAGTAAGCTCAAATGGCATAGAGAAACTTCTCAATAACCTGAACCCCCACAAGGCTAGTGGTCCTGACCTAATTAAGCCAATCATACTTAAAACCCTGTCTAAAGAACTCTCACCTATCCTTGAAGTCTTATTCCAAAAATCCCTCAACGAAGGATCACTGCCTGCCCAGTGGAAGTCAGCAAATGTTGCTCCCATTTACAAAAAAGGGGACAAGTCAAACCCCGCCAACTATAGGCCTATCTCACTGACATGTGTTCTATGCAAGGTACTTGAACATATAGTTTCCTCCTCGATAGCAAAACACTTCACTAACCACAGTATTCTGTACCATTTGCAGCATGGTTTTAGAGAAAAACGGTCATGCGTGACCCAATTAGTAATGCTAGTCAATGACTTGGTTACCTCTGTCTACAATAAGCATCAGGTAGATCTAATCCTATTAGACTTCAGTAAGGCTTTCGATAAGGTCAATCACGAGAAAGTACTACTAAATATGCATGAATATGGAGTCAGAGGTCAAACATTAAGGTGGATTAAGAGTTTTCTAGATACTAGACTCCAGTCAGTTGTCCTTAATGGTACTAGTTCAGAGGCCATTCCGGTGTCCTCTGGAGTCCCACAGGGATCCGTACTTGGACCCCTGCTTTTCCTAGCCTACATAAACGACCTCCCACAAAACATCAGTTCCAAAGTCCGCATCTTTGCAGATGATACTGCAGTATATCTATCACTGACATCTGCAAATGAATCGGTCACACTCCAAAATGATCTTAAGAGATTAGAAGAGTGGGAGTTGGAGTGGGACATGGAATTTAACCCCTCCAAATGTCAAGTTATCCACGTCACCAGAAGGAAACATCCTATTCCCAGCAAATATAAACTCCATGGAGTCCTACTTGAGTCGGTCACCTCAGCCAAATACCTTGGCGTGGATATCTCAAATAACCTGTCGTGGGACACCCACATAAAAAGGTCAACAAAGAAAGCAAACCAAACATTAGGATTTCTACGTAGAAACCTCCAGGTCAAATCTGAACCCCTTAAGACCATGGCTTACCAGACATTAGTGAGACCCCAGCTTGAATATGGCTCCGAGATCTGGTCGCCCCATACCCAAACATTGATAGACCAAATTGAAGGTGTCCAGCGAAGAGCAGCCCGTTGGATAAAGGCTGACTTCTATCGTACCTCTAGTGTTACAGACATGCTACATTCCCTAAATCTACGCAGACTAGATCAACGGCGTATTGACAATAGGTTATCCCTTATGTATAAAATTCATAATGATCTTGTTGCTATTCCCATTGAAAATTACCTAGTTCCCCTCTCCCGTACTACTCGCCATTGCCATTCCTTAAGCTATAGGTTAATTACAGCAACTACAGACTACTACAAATTCTCCTTCTTTCCAAGAACAATCTATCATTGGAACCACCTCCCTCCTGACATTGTCCATCTCCCTACCATAGAGCAATTCAATACGGCAGTTTGCATATTGAACATGCCAGTCCCTAGTTGTTCTGCGTAGCTGCTTTTAAACTTTTACCACAACTTATTTTCATACCTTTTTAAATTATACTTTTAACTACTCATACTTTTAACTTCTTAGCGGTTTTGACGCGCAACATGTCTACATCCCCGCGAGGGGTTCGACATTAAAGGAAGATAAATAGATAGATAGCTCGAGTCACCTGCGGAAAGTAAATTATTCAGTGCGAAAAGTTGATGATTAAAGTCACTTGCGAAAAGTTGTTTATTCAGTGCAAAAAGTTGATGACTAAAGTCACTTGCGAAAAGTTGCGCAAAGTGGGTATGAAGTTATGAACTTGAAGTGGGTATAGCTCCAGTCACCTGCAAAAAGTTGATTATTCAGTGCGAAAAGTTGATGACTAAAGTCACTTGCGAAAAGTTGCACAAAGTCGGTATGAACTTGAAGTTGGTATAGCTCCAGTCACCCGTGGAAAGTTGATTATTCAGTCCGAAAAGTTGATGACTAAAGTCATTTACGAAAAGTTGCACAAAGTGGATATGAACTTGAAGTGGATATAGCTCCAGTCACCTGCGGAAAGTTGATTATTCAGTGCAAAAATTTGACTAAAGTCACTTGCGAAAAGTTGCGCAAAGTGGATATGAACTTGAAGTGTTTTACTACAAGAAAGCTCCAGTCACCTGCGGAAAGTTGATTATTCAGTGCGAACATTTGATGACTAAAGTCACTTGCGAAAAGTTGCGCAAAGTGGATATGAACTTGAAGTGTTTTACTACAAGAAACATCATCTTGCAATAACCGTTCACACCTGCCTGCGCAAAGTGGCTGTGGAAAGTCTAAAATTGTTTCGTCTAGCATTGGAAAATCGTGTCTGTTTGTATTCAAGACATGACCCAGATAACTGAAGGGATATTTGTAAATTGACACAAAGCAATGAAATAAACACAAAGATGAAACTCAAACTATTTATTGTGTGAAAAACGCGAACATGTTATGATCATTTTCGAAGAAATGCAGTATATATAATTATTATGATTGATCATCATTTTCTGAAATACACCATATATACAATGTAGTATCTTCGGATTTTCACGACATTCACTTAAGAAAATGTGCTATTTGTGTCGTAAATGAGCCACGCTCTACGAATTTCGCCTGTACGCGTCGCACGTGTTATCTTAATTGATATAGAGAAAAAAGCTACAACTTCTGTAAAATTAATGATATCGAAAGTTGGTGAATTTTTTTGAAAGTTTCAGAGCAAATGCGGAGTAGTATTCGTATTCCGCATTTGCTCTGAAATTTTCGCCAACTTTCGACATCATTTACTTGAAGTAGCACACTCACAGACAACGACAAATAACGAGGAGTGTATACACTTGATGAGACTGAATAATCAACTTTCCGCAGTTGACTGGAGCTATACCCACTTCAAGTTCATACCCACTTTGCGCAACGTTTCGCAAGTGACTTTAGTCATCAACTTTTCGCATTGAATAATCAACTTTTCGCAAGTGACTCGAGCTATACCCACTTTGCGCAACTTTGCGCACTTTGCGCAGCTTTGCGCAAGTCATCAACTTTTCGCACTTTGCGCTATTAAGGCAAACCACTATCAATATAGTCCGAGACATAGAATATCATGAAAAAGAAGCTATTGAAAGAAAGTAGGCTAATATTTTAGGGAATTTTTGTTTTCAGTTGTGAGTGGTAATATGAATAAGGCAGAGCCTCAAAGCGAGCTCAAGCATATATATATTCATGATTTGGAGTATCTATAACGTATATAAATAATATGAAATAGGCACTACATATTTACGATGAAAGGTTGAAGTCAAAATCGCAATGGTCGCAGGTCATTTCGTACCCTGGACGTTTCGTACCCATTGTCAGAGATGTTTCATTCCCAATGTCTGAGACGTTTCGTACCATAAGATTATCACCCAGTGACCCTAACATATAATTATTTGTTGACCATTTCATTATTTATTGATAACAGATAAATATTTACAAAATTATTGAAACAGGATAATGGATTAGAATAAAGTTGCATATCCCTTTGCACGCTAATGGCTGATAAAAGCACTTTTGCAAACAGCATAGAGCCAGATCAGATCGGACGGCACTGATCAGGCTGTATGCTATTCGGATAGTGGAGCTAAAACACTTGGCTGAATAGTAGGTCGTGGCTGATCTGGATCTATGTTGTTTGCAAATGTGATTATATTTATTCAGCATACAGAGGGTTACATTTTGACAAATCTATTAGACGTAGACATGTTAGTCCAATGTGTATTTTAAGATTGTTGAAAATTTTATAATATTTTGAAGTTGCTCTATTTTCCACACTTCATGAAGCTACAGGTACCATCATTTATAGTGGTATTACTATCTTGTTTTTATGTATCAAGTCAAACAGTAGTGAATACCAGAGTAATTAAAATGTAATTTAAAAGTAATTGTCAATTAACTCCTATTCCCCACTGTAATTAATTAAATTACAATTGCATGTAATTAAAATTTGTGTCAATTACACTTTACATTCAATTATTTAAAAATGTAATTAATTGCAATTAATAATAATTACATTTTTAATTACCACAGGTCTGTGACATTGGGTACAAAAGATCTCTTGTCCAGGGTAGGAAATAACTGTAATTCAAATTACTGAATAGTATAGCGAGAAGATGACTACATCCATGTGAGGTATTTGACATAGATCTACGGAAGATAGATTGACTACAACGATTATGCTTTTCTTGTAGATATCAAGATTACAGGTGCGTGCGTGGCTGCTAAGCGTTATGCAAACAGAATAATCTGGAAAAACATTTTTCATTCAATTGCGATTATTGAAAACAAACTATTTCCAGCGCAATGTGATAAATTACAGTCATTCAATCAGTATGTATTTTATATATTTAGCAGGGATCATTTTAGAGGGCGATGTGGGCCAAATTGTCACCCTAGGGACTCTGACTTCGCTCTCTGGGGGCCCCACTTCTCCCCCCCCCCCCAAAAAAATATAATATGTTTTGGATTTTACGATTTTCAAACAAAATTGTGTCTAGTAAGATACACTGTCCCATTATAAAGCACTCCTTCTATTCAAATGTATTTAATGGTTGTACTGTGCATCTTAACCTTATTTTGCAGAAGTATATTAAAGAACACCATTTAAGGAAGCGATCATACGCTTTCTCACTTCTCCCAAAAATTCTGACCTATTTAGGATCAATATCGACACTCTTTTCTCAACTTGCGTTTCCGTAAAGCTCACTCGCATAGTGAGTCTGCTGGCTATAATTTATGTGGATAATATGCAGGTAATTATGGTTTTGGCTCAGTGTGTAGCCGAAATGTTTCTATACAGACCATAATATTGCGTTCGTTGATTTTTGTTTATTTTATTCGACTATCAAATAATGTCGGTGTATCTCGTTTTCTTCGAAAATGCACCTACCCCTTTTCTGATCCAGTCACCGTGCCCCTTTTTTTCCTCTAGAATAAACCCTATCAATATTTATTTTACAGAATATAATGGCAAGTTTTAACACGAGCATGGACAACAATGTGACACGATGTCTGAAACATCATCCAACATGGCAGCCCAGAGTACAACAGCTCTTGAATATGATGAGGGACACACTTATTCCGAAGATATATATCAACAGAATTAACAATTTGTTGTGCTCGTGCGGAAAAAGACGTGTGGGTGTCCAGCCAAACATGGGTAGGTTAATCATGCCGAAAAAAACACATTTCATACTCTTTTCTTAACCCTTTCAACACCACAGACCTCTAAATAGGCTTTCAAAAAGTGTAAATCCAGATGAGCCGGCTCGTGACAGTAGTATTACTAATTTTAGACAAAATTACCCATCTTGATAAATGAACTGGTCTGAATGTAATTTTCTTATTCATTTATTGGTCTAAAATTATCATGGACCAGTCCATGTCAGTTACTTGGTGTTGAAAGAGTTAATAATTCATTCATTGGATTAATAAGTGAAATGTCATGTTTCATACTCACACTGTCAGGGTTCCTCCCTCTGTCTGAATGTTTGTCTGCGCTACTTCTGTCGCCAATTGAAAAACACTGGAGCCAATTAAAAAAACGTGGAGCCAACTAAGCCATATAGTTTACAAATAAATATTTGAAGCCATATATTTGACAAAACATGTGCCAACAACAATTTTTAAAATAAAAGTTGCGCCAATTATTTTCGCCAATTCACAAAATTTAATGCCAATATTTGTTTTTTGTCGCCATTGGCGACCGACAGCGGGAACCGTGCCTGTTCAACCCTGTTTTACATGATTTTACTAATGATTTTATATAAAATATGGGGATTGTAAAAATAATGAATCGACAAGACCAACATGATTGTTTTCTGAATCTGAGAGTCCCGATCGCATTTTGGAGCGAAATACCTAATTGTAGAGGAGCATAGTATGCTATGTCTTTTATCATTTCATCTCCATGATGTAATAGGTACTCTGTGATGATCACTTCGTACCTGAGGTGTGCTGAGCCAGAGACGGGTCAGTAGTCCAGTGGTTAAAACATTGGACTGCGAATCCAGGAATCGCAGGTTCGATCCGCCATCTGACACTAATAAGTTTAACTTTTTTTATGGGACTTTACACTGAGGTTTTGTGTCAGTGCTTTACACCGTTATCGTTAAAGAACAAGAGGAGACTCTGGAATGGGTCTTTGTCTGTATCATTGCACTATTCTCCACATTCTAAAATGACTAATCTTTTCAGAAGGAATCGCTCATATCATATGGGTAACCGGTAGCGACGATAAATAAATGTAAAACACACGCACACAGTGGTAATTCCCATACCAAATCATATAAATCCACATTGCCTCGCCTCCCTCATGGCAGTGGATTCCCTCACCTCCCTCATGGCAGTGGATACCCTCGCCTCCCTCATGGCAGTGGATTCCCTCACCTCCCTCATGGCAGTGGATACCCTCACCTCCCTCATGGCAGTGGATACCCTCGCCTCCCTCATGGCAGTGGATTCCCTCGCCTCCCTCATGGCAGTGGATACTGGATACCCTCGCCTCACTCATAGCAGTGGATACCCTCGCTCCACTCATGGCAGTGGATACCCTCGCCTCCCTCATGGCAGTGGAATCCCTCGCCTCCCTCATGGCAGTGGATTCCCTCGCCTCCCTCATGGCAGTGGATTCCCTCGCCTCCCTCATGGCAGTGGATTCCCTCGCCTCCCTCATGGCGGTGGATTCCCTCACCTCCCTCATGGCGGTGGATTCCTCGTCTCTCTCATGGCAGTGGATTCCCTCGCCTCCCTCATGGCAGTGGATTCCCTCGCCTCCCTCAGTGCACTGGATTCCCTTGCCTCCCTCATGGCAGTGGATTCCCTCGTCTCTCTCAGTCTCATGGCAGTGGATTCCCTCGTCTCTCTCATGGCAGTGGATTCCCTCGCCTCCCTCATGGCAGTGGATTCCCTCACCTGCCTCATGGCAGTGGATTCCCTCGCCTCCCTCATGCAGTGGATTCCCTCGCCTCCCTCATGGCAGTGGATTCCCTCGCCTCCCTCATGGCAGTGGATTCCCTCACCTCCCTCATGGCAGTGGATTCCCTCACCTCCCCCTCATTGCAGTGGATTCCCTCACCTCTCCCTCGTTGCAGTGGATTCCCTCACCTCCCCATCATGGCAGTGGATTCCCTCACCTCTCCCTCATGGCAGTGGATTCCATCATGAATAATGTCTCAACAAATAGTCGAAAATTAGTTTCGCAATCCGTCTACCGGCCATACTGGCCTACTTTTGTCCTGAAATTTGTGGGTTTTGGCATGCAAGACGGGTCAATAAAATGGACACCAGACCATGTGTAGCTTGCATGTTTGGCCAGTGCAAGTTGAAGAAAGTTTGTGCGTCAATTATTTTACAAATCTTTATTTCAGTCAAGACATGTACATGTATACATATCAAAGTGTTCTTTTCTAAAGCGTAGTTATGGATACCCACAAAAAATTAAAAAAAAATTTTTTGATGAGTTTTTAGTACGGGAAACCACTTTGAGGCGATAATCTGGTGGTAAAAAACTTTTCTTATAGGCTAGTATGGGCGGTAAATGCAATTTCTATAAACCATTTCATTTGCTGTGATTGTAGGATACAGCTGGGATGATGTTACAGATGCTCAGTTTCAGCAATCAATAAAATTCATTGATAATCATATTATGCAGAACATTGATAACCCTCATGTTCCCATCATAAAGAAAGTCATGGAATGGATGCGAAAGGATGAAGAAATAAATCCAGAAAACTCGACTGCTCCTCCACCGGCACCTCGCTCGAGTGCACTGAAGCTGCTGTTCATACTGCAAAAGGTGATAGAGAAAGACTTCAGAATCATGGAGCCGCACAAAACAGTCCCGGTTCAACAGTCCAAAAAGACGGAGCGGAAGGAACTTTGTCTAAAGATCCAATTAGAGGATTACGCACCGGAACTATTAGGACAGCTGGTGGGCGCAAACGGGCATAACATCATGATATTTATGAAACAAGAAAAATGCTACGTGTGTTTTGAGATAGTCGGTAATGAATTGAATGAGAAGATGATGGCAACAATAAAGAAGACCGCTGAGGACATGTCCGTTCTTGAGCATGTTGGTGAAGAACTGAAGAAATTTGCCAATGAAACCCAAGAAAAGGTTATGTCAACTGATGATGGTTACCCGGAATTAACTCCACAAGTGTTGTCCGTGATTGATGAAGTAGACCAGATGCATCAAGGCGAGGTAATCAAGCATGCATAAATGTATGCTGTAGTCTATAAGTATAATCATAGAAGGATCACTTTATGATATCATCTAGCTGGATTATTCTCCCAGCTTTGAGCATAGGGAGACATTATATGTCGGATATAGAACCCATGACCCAGTCAATAATCTTCTCCCATTACGTGATGTAACTTCTCCAGATTTTGAAGGACCAGCCGAAGGTCGCATCTTTTGTCATTGTTTTCATTAATGATTTACAAGTAGTAATATTCTTGTAACATTCAATGCATAATTGTGAAGCTACACACAAATAGTCCCCCATTCAATACATGACCTGGAAACTACTCACAAATAGTCCCCCATTCAATACATAACCTGGAAACTACACACAAATAGTCCCCCATTCAATACATAACCTGGAAACTACACACAAATAGTCCCCCATTCAATACATAACCTGGAAACTACACACAAATAGTCCCCCATTCAATACATAACCTGGAAACTACACACAAATAGTCCCCCATTCAATACATAACCTGGAAACTACACACAAATAGTCCCCCATTCAATACATAACCTGGAAACTACACACAAATAGTCACCCATTCAATACATAACCTTGAAACTACTCACAAATAGTCCCCCATTCAATACATAACCTGGGAACTACACACAAATAGTCCCCCATTCAATACATAACCTTGAAACTACACACAAATAGTCCCCCATTCAATACATAACCTTGAAACTACACACAAATAGTCCCCCATTCAATACATAACCTTGAAACTACACACAAATAGTCCCCCATTCAATACATAACCTGGAAACTACACACAAATAGTCCCCCATTCAATACATAACCTGGAAACTACACACAAATAGTCCCCCATTCAATACATAGCCTGGAAACTACATGTACACACTAATCAGGTCCGCCTCCGTGGTCGAGTGGTTAAGGTCGCTGACTTATATACCACTGTAACCTATCATCACTGATGGGCCACGGGTTCGAGCCCCGCTAAGACCGTGTCTCATTTATATGAAAAAGTTGGCAGTTTCTTACAGAGGGTGGTGCACCCAAGTACTGGTTAAATGCTGGAGCCTGCCCAGGAAAGGTGTTGTTAGGTAAACTGCCCATTGGCGATATAGCCCAAAATGGTGCTGATGCAGGCGTAAAACCCGAAATATAATAATAATAACACACTAATCAGTATTATAAGATTTGAAGACACTTGTTTGTAGGTACATTTGTATATCACCCCGATCATTGACTTTTCAGTTGCAGGAGGAGTTTAAAGAGTTGATTGAGGATGCAGATTGTTTCAAGCCTGGTGTTAAGTTTAATGACATCACTACCCACTACCATAAACACCCTAATACGCGTTATAGAGCTGTCACAAGGAAGATGCCTCTGATTTCACAAATACGCACATTTAACAATGCAAAAATGAAATTTGCATCAGCGGTAAGCTTTTATAGTTTAGTTTATACAAATTTATTTTAGTTTGATTGCGAAACAAGTTCTTCCAACTTATATTAATCACTCTCGAGACCTCATTCCTGATGGAATCCATCGCCACGAGGGTGAGAGAAGAGGCAACGTGGCATTTAAATGCCTTGCCTAAGGGCACAATCGTAACAGCTCCAGCGGGGCTCGAACTCCGGACCTTTCGCACCTGAAGCGAACGCACATCCACTGCACTATCACAACTTCCACTTTCCTTTTATATGTTTACAACATGCAGGGACATGATCTTTTGTAGAAATATAATTGGATAAGCAGTGATTATTTTACCTCTGCGTCCAGGGTCGCACAATTATTCACGTGGACGCAATTATTTAATATACGTGCGTTCATGGGACTCAATAAAATCGTAAGTAAAAAGTCCGACTTTGGTGCATTTTTCGCGATTTCCGATTCTGACTACCGGTACCACCGGTAGTTCTTTTTACAAGCACACCGGTAATTTGTTACACTGAATTTGATTGGGTGTGCGTAATACAGACAGCCAATCGCTGCAATTGTTAAGTCTCGTTTGGTAGGTTAGATAGTGTTTCCCCTAAGCAGGAATAGGAGGGCCTTATTGGGACCGCCCTTGTGCCCGAAATTCAGATAATGTCCGCCCTTGTGTGCCTAAATTCTCAATAAAACTTGATGATATTGCCTGAAATCCCCCAACAATCACCAGTCCTGTGTTAGGCTGATGCTATTATCTGGAATACACAGGTTTACGATCAATATGCTGTGAAATGTCCACCTATGCACTCTGTAGCCTAACTTATTAAGTATGTCTCCCAGGAAGGGAGGACCTATTGGGTTTTGTACTTCCTGTCTGTCATCATTTCTGGACGTTATCATCTAGACCCTTGGTTGGATATGAATAATGAATATGGATATAGACATCAATACATTGTGTATATGGCCTGTTCAATAAAATTCCACCCTGAAAAAAGGGAGTAGAAATAAAGTAGCAGCTTCGTCACTCGTCAGTGTACATTGTAGTACAGTGGAAGTCGTGATAGCACAGTCCTGATTGTTGTACTTGTCCAAGAACTTGTATGCATGCATTGTGGTTGTATCTGTACATAATTCTTGAATATGACAAGATTTATTGTTCTGGAAGTAAGGCAACCATTTTGGCCGCCATCTTCAAAATTCACATTATCACAATTCGACCTGAGATTAAAATGACCAATTTCGAACTATTCATATTTTTCTTCCCATCAATATAGGATATGAATAGAGAACTCTTCACGACAAATTTGTGAATAATAGAGCTCGTTTTTGACAGATTACTTCCCTTTAATATGACCCACATTGTATTAATAATTTCCACCATGTTGTATGGGTTTTCCCATATTTAGGAGCTATATTTAGTAAGTGTTGGGTTTTTCTATCATTTATTTATAAAAACTTGTATTTTAATACACGGAAACACGGTTTGGACACCGTCTTGACCCAGATTCTTATAAACAGGTAAACAAACATTAAAACCGTTCGTTATAAAATCACCGGTTTAGCGTATTTTGGCAATATACTACCGTCGACATACTCTGTTTACTTTGCTAGGTTGTTTTGTAACTGTATTATATCCATATTTATATAACTACTGATAACAGAAGTGAATATTCGAGAGTAAACACGAATTCACGTACTAGTTTCGTCTAAAAACCCCTTTCGTCTAACGATGATTTCTGGTAGTAACTTATTCATCCACATATACTGGGTACTACAAACACACACTACTGAATATGACAGGGTGGCGCTTGTCATGGACCGTTGATAAACATCTCATTTGAGACACATAATGTTGAAAATAACCACATACTAAGGTCAAAAACAGTCCCGAGTGGTACAGTGGCCAGCAGCTCAGCAAAAATGGTAAAGCTGTGGCTGGACTGTACATAGTATCGTATACCAATCTACCTACCCTACCCTACCTACCCTTATCTACCTACCTTTATCTATCTTCCTTTAATGTCGAACCCCTTATGGGGATGTAGACATGGTGCGCGTCAAAACCCACAAAGAAGTTAAAAGTATGAATAGTTATAAAAGCATAATTTAAGAAAGTAATGAAAATAAGTTGTGGTAAAAGTTTATAAAAGCAGCTGCGCAGAACAACTAGGGACTGGCATGGTCAATATGGCAAACTGTCGTATTGAATTTCTCTGTGGTAGGGAGATGGACAATGTCAGGAGGGAGATGGTTCCAATGGTAGATTATTCGTGGAAAAAAAGGAAGACCTGTAGTAGTCTGTAGTTGCTGTAATATAGCTTATGGAATGGCAATGGCGAGCAGGACGGGAGAGGGGAACGAGGTAATTTTCAATGGGAATAGCAACAAGATCATTATGAATTTTATACAGAAGGGATAACCTATTGTCAATACGCCGTTGATCTAGTCTGCATAGATTTGGGGAATGTAGCATGTCTGTAACACTAGATGTACGATAGAAGTCAGCCTATATCCAACGGGCTGCTCTTCGCTGGACACCTTCATATGGTCTATCAATGTGTGGGTATGGGGCAACCAGATCTCGGAGCCATATTCAAGCTGGGGTCTCACTAGTGTCTGGTAAGCCATGGACTTAAGGTGTTCGGATTTGACCTGGAGGTTTCTACGTAGGAATCCTAATGTTTGGTTTGCTTTGTTAGTTGACCTTTTTATGTGAGTGTCACAGGTTATTTGAGATATCCACGCCAAGGTATTTGGCTGAGGTGACCGACTCAAGTGGAGTTCATATTGACTGGGAATAGGATGTTTCCTTCTGGTGACGTGGATAACTTGATATTTGGAGGGGTAAAAGTCCATGTCCCACTCCAACTCCCACCCTTCTAATCTCTTAAGATCGTTTTGGAGTTCATCTGCAGATGATAGATAGACTGCAGTATCATCTGCAAAGATACAGACTTTGGAACTGATGTTTTGTGGGAGGTCGTTTATATAGGCTAGGAAAAGCAGGGGTCCAAGTACGGATCCATGTGGGACTCCAGAGGAATGGCATCTGAACTAATACCATTAAGGACAACTGACTGGAGTCTATTATCTAGAAAACTCTTAATCCACCTTAATGTTTGACCTCTGACTCCATAGTCATGCATTTTTAGTAGTACTTTCTCGTGATTGACCTTATCGAAAGTCTTACTGAAGTCTAATAGGATGAGATCTACCTGATGCTTATTGTAGACAGAGGTAACCATGTCATTGATTAGCATTACTAATTGGGTCACGCATGACCGTTTTTCTCTAAAACCATGCTGCAAATGGTACAGAATACTGTCGTTAGTGAACTGTTTTACTATCGAGGAGGAAACTAAGTATATGTTCTAGAACCTTGCATAGAACACATGTCAGTCAGGGCCGTCGCTGGAGCTGTTTTGATGATACGCACGGCCAAATATGCTTGTTTGTCGAGTGAGCGAGTACGCTAGGGGGTCCGAGGGCATGCCCCCCGGAGATTTTTTGAAATGAGGAAGCAATTTCCTGTATTTCAATCCATTTTGTAACATACAATTGCAGGACTAAAGTTCTCTCGGCAATCCGTATAACGGCTAGATGTATAATATACATGATCTATCGCCCTTATCAATTAAACAAGCACGTAAAATAGCACAAACTAAATTTCGAGATGCACCATATTTGCAATGGGCTCAATTATTTCACCACTCCCCACATCACGGCGCCTATGTATCCGTACTACCCCGGGGGGGGGGTTAATGCATTTTTGGAGTTTTCATTTTTTTCATTTTCTGAGACCAATGATACGCACGTGCGTACTTGCGTATGCCCAGCGACGGGCCTGTCAGTGAGATAGGCCTATAGTTGGTGGGGTGTGACTTGTCCCCTTTTTGTAAATGGGAGCAACATTTGCTGACTTCCATTGGGCCGGCAGTGATCCTTCGTTGAAGGGAGGGAGGCCATTCCAATGGCATGCGTTAATATAGTTAATATGGTGCGTGTGACCTAAATGTTACTAATGTATTCAATTACTTATGTACATTGTATGTTTTATTGATGCCAATCACCTTGTGGGGACCTTGACATGTTTTTTTGACAGGCTTAGCAGACTTAAGTCACTAACCAGTACTGAGATGCCTCACTCAATGACACTATATGAGCCCCAAACTAGTATCAAACCCGGGACCCTTTGAATCCAAATAAGACACTCTACCACTGGACAATGGACGACACACTAAGTAATTCTCTGAACCATATAACCCATATACATTCGTAGGAACAGATATTGCGTCTAACTACTGGTAAATTTCAAGATTATGTGGCACTTGGGTGTGTCATTCCTATACGAGTAATGCATATTTACGTTTGTTTACCTGTTAGTCTCGTTTTGGCGAAAGTAGGTCAAAACGGTGCGCACTATATAATAAGCCAAACCGTGTTTCCGTGTATTAATGTTTTCTAATTTAGGCATGTTTCCAATATACTGCTATATATATAGATAGAACAAATGGTCGTCATTCTTTGTTAGAAATTTGGCCTAACATGTGTATTTCACTATCTGTTTTCTACTTTCATATTCAAATCATATAATCATGATATATTTTTTCTAAATGTAACTAAATGAGATTCTGTGGGGTCAATTGTCTCGATACAGTTCTTTAGGGTATAGCGGATCTTGGTGAATAACGGATCAGTCTTAGAAACGCGAAGAAATTATATAAGTTCCCAGAAGAATCACAATGTTTTAATGATTGATATATATAATTGAACCTTTTCGACGCCTCGTCATCAACTTTGTTTACAAATGACATATTTAAACGACGTGCTAATTTTATGGACGGCAATTGACATACGCAGTGAAGCGGGAAAAACACGCACGAGGAAAACGGTAAACAGATAATTGACCTTAATTATCCTAGGTAAAGTACAACTTTTGGAAGAAAAAAATACATACACTTGTTGATTATAACATCCTAATTGTGTCTATACTGATCACATTGTATTTATCTTGATACAGATATTAGTAAATTGGATTCAAATTGACCGCATCGTTTTGTGTATAGCGGATCACGGAATGAAAGTAGAGGGGGTGAACTCAAAAATATGAAAACACATGATAATCTTATATCGAATGATGCAAACCATTTTATTTTAAATATTTAATAGTTTTTCATGCATTATGCAACTGATATAGCAACACATTATGCGTTTTTTTGTATATATCTGTATATATAAGGTACTGTACGTGTGTATGTAGTGGGATTCAATGTGCGACTCCAGTGGGGGAGGGGGGCTTAAGTTCTTTTAACCATTGACTCGTCAACATACATGAGTCGTTAGTCACTCAAACAGTTTTACTGCTACATGGTAATAATACTTGTGATGGCGCAACTATGACTTCAAAAATAAAAGTTAGGTTTATGAAACTTTGTGTTTCAGGCTGGTTTGACACATATAGGTCTGTAACGAGGTCTATAACGAACGATAATCGAAGTGATCCCGGCCTTTCATCAAGTACCAGTGATACCGGTCCTTCATCCAATGTGACCGATCACAACATTGAGATACAAAACTCCGTCATAAAAGGATATCATGTGTTCAAAATGAAGCCCCCCCCCTGTATGTGAACTGTATGATAACCCTAGGCTTATTGTTGACAGAGACAAATATACAGGATAAGGATGCATGCCTTGTTTGGTTACCATCATTAGATTCCTATGAGTCTACATTACATGAGATGACAACTGACCAAAGCAGATACCTTAGATTGTCAGACATTGCCGATCTGCCAATCGGACACGTGGATTAGCTAATTATTGTAGAACTATTCTTGATTATGACGGCACAGTTCATGCTGAAATGACAGGCGAACCATGTCCAAGCTTTCCACCGTGGCCAGCGACCCAGGAAAAGGGGGGTGGGATTGTTATCCCATGCAATTATTACATTGGAATAACATCTACACACTCTGAAGCAACTAAGTATGTCTCCATGTTACATGATATTCTAAATAACATGGATGAGGGATCATGTATGACAATTGTTTCAAAGTGACATTACAGCATTATATGTCTCTGGTTATGTGAATAATTGTTTATCAATAGCCATACATGATCTTTCATCCGTGTTACATGTATTTAGAATATCATGTCATATCGAGACATATTACAGCAAACACTGTATCTTTATATGATTTATTGGTTGTTATGATACTATGGTATGCTGATAGCATAATGTAAATTATGTTTAATATTAAATACTATGACATTTTATATGATAAGCCTGTTA
Source organism: Archivesica marissinica (assembly GCA_014843695.1). NCBI lineage: Eukaryota > Metazoa > Mollusca > Bivalvia > Venerida > Vesicomyidae > Archivesica > Archivesica marissinica. The sequence goes on along the minus strand of CM026395.1, from coordinate 29,659,064 downwards.
CTGACGTAGTTCATAGAACTCTAGTTAGCTACAGTTAAATACCGGTGGTTTTATCAAAGTGTATGTCAGAGACCTATATAACCCTACGTGTACTGTATTATATGTCTCTGATTATGTGAATAATTGTTTATCGGCATTTATTATAGCCACATATAATAACAATACGGATCAATCCATTGCTTTTTATTATGTGATTATTATAAATGTTCATGTGTGATCCACTGTCGAGTACGTATTACATATGCAAAATGATTTGTTTTTGATTGAAAAATAAAGATGGTATTTTGATATTTTATAACAATCTTTCATAGTAGTGTATCTACATGATCTAGTCCATAGTGAAACCTGTGATAAATAATGGTGTTTCATTTTGTTATGTTGGTCAATTTCGTTTTGCTTCTGTTCTGTTATTGGAGTTATTAAATGTAAACACATTTTAAGCGATTTTGTTATGTGTTCCTCTAACCTCAACACGAATCTGAACATATTATTTTTTTTACGTTTATTTATCGTCGCTACCGGTTGCCCATATGAGCGATGCCTCCTGAAGAGATTAGTCATTTTAGATTTTTTGGAGGATAGTGCAATGATACAGACAGAGATCCATTCCAGAGTCTCCTCTGGTTCTTTTACGTGCACGGTGTAAAGCACCGACACGAGACCTCGGTTTAAAGTCCCATCTGAAAGACTGTTAATTTTATTAGGGTCAGACGGGGGATCGAACCTGTGATCCCTGGATTACCAGTCCAGCGTGTTACCACTGGACTGATCCGTCTGTTGAACATATTTGATGGTTCGTAGTCTTAAGTGACAGGCCACTTAGCTCTTGAGACGATCCCCAATCAAAGGAAAGTTTTGATCCGATAAAGACCGAAGCGGTCCGTTATTTACCAATCGACCGTGTAACTTTGTCATCAAATTATTCGTGTATAAACCAGGCGTTTTATTCCAAAAATGTTGGTAAGTCAAGGCCGAATAATGTGTTCATCATTTGCCACAACATTTATTTTGAAAATATAAAGCATTACCGGGTATCATCGTATTCAGCTCATATGTCGTTAGTGATCCGCTATACCCTAAAGAACTGTATTATTGTAGCTCCAACAATTGTTTTGATTTGTATATTTAGTGTCATATCTTGAAATGTATAAGCCCCTAACTATACTTGCTCAGATCTGAGCACTTGTCCACAGTGCCACAAGCCCCTAATGATGCTTGCTCAGATCTGAGCACTTGCCCACAGCACCACTACCACAAGCCCCTAATGATGCTTGCTCAGATCTGAGCACTTACCCACAGCACCACTACCACAAGCCCCTAATGATGCTTGCTCAGATCTGAGCACTTGCCCACAGTGCCACTACCACAAGCCCCTAACTATACTTACTCAGATCTGAGCACTTACCCACAGCACCACAAGCCCCTAATGATACTTGCTCAGATCTGAGCACTTGCCCACAGCACCACAAGCCCCTAATGATGCTTGCTCAGATCTGAGCACTTGCCCACAGCACCACTACCACAAGCCCCTAATGATGCTTCTCATCTGAGCACTTACCCACAGCACCACTACCACAAGCCCCTAACTATACTTACTCAGATCTGAGCACTTGCCCACAGTGCCACAAGCCCCTAATGATGCTTTCTCAGATCTGAGCACTTGCCCACAGCACCACTACCACAAGCCCCTAATGATGCTTTCTCAAATCTGAGCACTTGCCCACAGTGCCACAAGCCCCTAATGATGCGTGCTCAGATCTGAGCACTTGCCCACAGCACCACTACCACAAGCCCCTAATGATGCTTGCTCAGATCTGAGCACTTGCCCACAGCACCACTACCACAAGCCCCTAATGATGCTTGCTCAGATCTGAGCACTTACCCACAGCACCACTACCACAATCCCCTAACTATACTTACTCAGATCTGAGCACTTGCCCACAGTGCCACAAGCCCCTAATGATGCTTGCTCAGATCTGAGCACTTGCCCACAGCACCACTACCACAAGCCCCTAACTATACTTACTCAGATCTGAGCACTTGCCCACAGTGCCACAAGCCCCTAATGATGCTTGCTCAGATCTGAGCACTTGCCCACAGCACCACTACCACAAGCCCCTAACTATACTTACTCAGATCTGAGCACTTGCCCACAGTACCACAAGCCCCTAATGATGCTTGCTCAGATCTTAGCACTTGCCCACAGCACCACTACCACAAGCCCCTAATGATGCTTGCTCAGATCTGAGCACTTGCCCACACACCACTACCACAAGCCCCTAATGATGCTTGCTCAGATCTGAGCACTTGCCCACAGCACCACTACCACAAGCCCCTAATGATGCTTGCTCAGATCTGAGCACTTGCCCACAGCACCACTACCACAAGCCCCTAATGATGCTTGCTCAGATCTGAGCACTTGCCCACAGCACAACTACCACAAGCCCCTAATGATGCTTGCTCAGATAATGCACCCATTCCAGAGTCTCCTCTGGTTCTTTTACATGCATGGTGTAAAACACTGACACTAGACCTCGGTTTAAAGACCCATTGAAATACTGGTAATATTATTAGGGTCAGGCTGGGGATTGAACCTGTGATCCCTGGATTCACAGTCCAACGGTCCAACCATTGGACTATGTACCAGCCTGTTCAATGAAGATCTTTCACATTCCAGACCCCATTAGTACAAACAGCTCGGCAGATTTCTTCACTGTCCCTTAGACGAAGTGTAAGCAATGAATCTACTATCGGTACATCCATGACATTGGGGGCTGACAGAATTTCTGCAACTGCCATTCCAAAATCTACAGCATCAAGCGGTTCATCAGTTAGAAAAGTGAGTAAAATGGAAGAAGGTGGACCAATTGTCAAAAAATTAAAAATGTCAGACTGATTTGTGAATTAAATAGAGTGTTACTTAAGTAGAGCCATTATCTTATCTGTGCCCGAAGTAATGTACCATTATCACGGTGACGAGGCTTGAGAGATTCCTTCATACTTGTATGCAATGGTGTGGGACAAGGATATTCCACCCGAGTGTCCAGAATATGTTGTGTAGGCCACTTTTTTTATTTGTTGGTTTACGGATTTGTTCACTAAAAGTCTAGGGTCGGTGGTCGAAAAATAAAAATAATAAGCTTTTTTATTTATTTTTTAGATTTTTTGAGAAGCTAGGGTTGGTGGCCAAAAAAAAGTGACTTGAATTTCATCATGTCAACACCTAGTCAAACTTGTCAATCTCAACACATAAAAACAATGATAATTAGCGACACATACGCCAAACAGCAGTCGGTAATTGGTTCTTTGCAAAACCTGATAAATGTGAACCATCGTTAATTGTCCTTCAATTAAAGTTGCTTTTGTTCATTTTAATAGTTTTTAATAATCTATTTGCTATCTAGATTGTCTATTGTTTTATCATAAATTAAATAACATTTTTCACTTTGAATGATTTTCCACACGATATAGATATATAGACTCGAACGATATCCGGAACAAATACGGCACATTACGGGACTTAGAGAAAAATAGTATGAAACATTTATTTCCCTTTGTTGTAATACGCCATTTGTCGTTTTTGAGTCTTTGAAACAATGGAATTTAGTTATAAACTGGAGAACAAGACACACCAGACTTTTGGATACTATTTTTGAGGGAAAAAAGTGTGTTTTATATATACATGATTTAAATACGGCAATTATCGAAAACTACGACGCAGACTTTGGAATTTATTTATTCTTTAGGGTCTGAAGAGGCATCGGCGAGAAAAAAATAAGGCCAATATGAAAATTATATTTATTTTCCACTTCGTTGATTTTTAGGGTCGGCGGATCCGTAAACCAAGAAATAAAAAAAATATCGCCTTAGTGACTTATAATAATTCAACTTTCTTCCTTCTGGATCAATCTTTGTTTCATTGATTTCATTGAATCGACAGTTGTTGTAAATGGGGGTAAGCAAAGTTTTCACTCGTAAAATGCAAGTTGAGCTAGTCTCCATGTGTAATTACGTATTTCTGGATAACTTTAAAGCAGCATTACATCGTAATAAAGGATGTTTTGGGTAAAATATAAATACTAATGTGTGTGTGTTTACAAAAATCGAAATAGTCGCTCATAAACGATAAAATTCCAATAAATTTAAACCGTCGTATACGCGAATTTGTTTATCAACACACGAAATGTAAACACGCACAGCGCGCATGCGTAAAACAACAGAGGATGTAGAAAACAACGTATCTATTTTGAACATGAAAGACTATCTATCTATCTTCCTCTAATGTAGAACCCTCGCGGGGATGTAGACATGTCTCTAAAAGACTTAGCTAACAGAGGTATGAATCAACATATCAAGTAATTTAATTAAAAAAGACAACGTGGGACAAATGAGGTCGATACATTCCGAATGTAAACAAGTGCGGACGATACGTTCCGGTTGTAAACAAATGCGTGACCAATCGACTTGGAAAGTCCTACTTTCGGTTTCATGTTTGTTTTATCGCAAAAAACACTGTTTACCAAATGAACATATAAAGCATCCAAAGTATAATGTTAGAATGTGTAGCAGCATTGCTACCCATACGTAAAAATTGAATTTTTCAAATATCTTTTATTACATACGATGTAATACTGCTTTAATATGCCTGTGTTACTATGAAAAAGTCAATCAGACTTGAATGTATGCATGTATGAATAAAATAGACCAATTGTTGAGCGAAAATGGTACAAATGTTGAAAATAAGTAATATGAACATTCTCAATTCAAATTTGTTCAGTTTTACATATTAAATAAAAATCCTGCTTTTGATTTTAGCAAAACGAATAATTCTGAGACACTAACATTGTTAAAGCACCAATACATGTATCACCACACTATGTTAGATTAAAGCATCAATACATGTATCACCACACTATGTTAGATTAAAGCACCAATACATGTATCACCACACTATGTTAGATTAAAGCACCAATACATGTATCACCACACTATGTTAGATTAAAGCACCCACCAATACATGTATCACCACACTATGTTAGATTAATGCATCAATACATGCATCACCACACTATGTGAGATTAAAGCATCAATACATGTATCACCACACTATGTTAGATTAAAGCACCAATACATGTATCACCACACTATGTTAGATTAAAGCACCAATACATGTATCACCACACTATGTGAGATTAAAGCACCCACCAATACATGTATCACCACACTATGTGAGATTAAAGCATCAATACATGTATCACCACACTATGTTAGATTAAAGCACCAATACATGTATCACCACACTATGTGAGATTAAAGCATCAATACATGTATCACCACACTATGTTAGATTAAAGCATCAATACATGCATCACCACACTATGTGAGATTAAAGCATCAATACATGTATCACCACACTATGTTAGATTAAAGCACCAATACATGTATCACCACACTATGTGAGATTAAAGCACCAATACATGTATCACCACACTATGTTAGATTAAAGCACCAATACATGTATCACCACACTATGTGAGATTAAAGCACCAATACATGTATCACCACACTCTGTTAGATTAAAGCATCAATACATGTATCACCACACTATGTTAGATTAAAGCACCCACCAATACCACAGGGATTCGGCACGTTTGGTGGTACTAGTATATATATTTAAGTATATATACTAGTACCACCAAACGTGCCGAATCCCTGTGATCAATACATGTATCACCACACTATGTTGGATTAACTATGCGAGATTAAAACACCCACCATCATGTATCAATACATAATCCCTGGATTACCAGTCCTGCGTGTTACCACTGGACTACAGATCCGTTCTGTCCTCCTGGGTTTGTATTAAAAACTATTAACCAGGCTTTATTTGCATAAAATGTGCACACAAAATGTCTAGTCATGGTCCTGATTTTATATGTGTAACCCCCATTTAGGAATTGTGTGATGACTCTGTTAATACTTTTGAAAATAAAAAAAATGGATCACTAGTTACATTTACTGCTAGCATAATATTTGAATATTTGTACATGGAGCATCTGAATTATATTATATTAAACGCAATGAAAATCTTCTGTTACCTGAATCCCAACGAGAGAAATCGGTCAGTTACCTCCCCTGAATACCCCATAAAAGTATATACCATACTCTAAGACGAGCTTTTCATCACCAGATTATTGCCTCAATGTGTTTTTTAAAATCAGTTTGTTCAGACTCGATAATTGATGATCTTATCTTGCAAAAACTCAAACAAAAACTCAAACAAAAACATAGACTTTGACAGCTGTCTGTTAACGGAACTTGTCAATGAGAGACATTACTGGTTTTTCTATTACCTGGGGAGTTCAAGCCCTGCTGGAGCCGTTACGATTGTGCCCTTAGGCAAGGCATTTAAATTCCATGTTGCCTCCTCTCTCCCTTGTTGCGATGGATTCCATCAGGAATGAGGTCTCAAGAGTGATTAATATAAGTTGTTAAAACTTGTTTCATAATCGAGCTAAAATAAATTTGTATAAACTAATCTGTTGTCGTCTAAACAGATGTTACATTAGGATAAGTGTAATTTTATCAAAATCGTGTTAATTAATTGAACCAATTTTTACAGTAAGGTATCCATTGGACATGCTAAAGGATATCTGTCAAGGTTTAATAATTTCATAATTATAAGACGAGAATACGGATGAGAATTGAAAACATGTGGTGCAAAGGAAACAACGATAAAAACAGAGGAAACCAATTAACCCATTCAACACCAAGTAACTCACATGGACTGGTCCATGATATTCATAAACCAATAAATGAATTAGAAAATCACATTTGGACAAGTTCATTTATCAAAATGGGTAATTATGTCTAAAAATAGTCATATCACTGGCAAAAAGTGCAGATCCTGATGAGACGGCTCGTCACGAGCCGGCTCATCTGGATCTACACTTTTTGTAAGCCTATTTAGAGGTCTGTGGTGTTGAAAGGGTTAAGAGGACCAATATACTTTTAGGAGTATTAGTTTAAACATATTTTATTTCCCAATATAATACATATTGAACACCCACACATAATCAGAATACAGAAACAGGATTAGAATGGAAGACATAGTCTTATATAATTCTTCTCCTCAAAAGTAGGAGTATTCAGGGGCAGTAACTGGCTAATTTTTCTCATAGCATTTTAGCAAATCAAATTTATTGTCTGCAAAATACCACTGATTTAGGACCGAAGTTGAGTAGGTTGTCTTATAATTGAGTAAATACGGTAGGTCCTCATTAAGTTGTTTACTCTGTTTTTATTGTAATTTCCATTGCACAACATGCTATCAATTTTCATCCACTTTCTCATCTCAGAATTTTTAAATTACTAAATCTCGACAGATATCCGACAGTAAATACAATGGGCTCTTATCTGCAAAGATTTGTTATCCATTAATTAACATGATATCCATAAAATCACAATTATCATACCGCAACATTTGGTTAGCGAATAAGAGTAAAAACAGAGGATTCCAACTAAAACGACCGATATACATTTCGGGATAAATCAGACTTTAACTGCCGAGGGAGGTAATAGAAAAGCCAGTGATGTCCCTCATTAGTTATTGTCCCAATGAAATGGGGAGACCCATGGTGGAATGTACTTGAATCAACAAATCAATGTTTTGCACATAACCTTAAAGCAGCATTACATCGTAATAAAGGATGTTTTGGGTAAAATATAAATACTAATGTGTGTGTGTTTACAAAAATCAATAGTCGCTCAGAAACGATAAAATTCCAATAAATTTAAACAGTCGTATACGCGAATTTGTTTATCAACACACGAAATGTAAACACGCACAGCGCGCATGCGTGAAACAACAAAGGATGTAGAAAACAACGTATATATTTTGAACATGAAAGACTATCTATCTTCCTCTAATGTCGAACCCCTCGCGGGGATGTAGAAATGTCCCTAAAAGACTTAGCTAACAAAGGTATGAATCAATATATCAAGTAATTTAATTAAAAAAGACAACGTGGGACAAATGGGGACGATGCATTCCGAATGTAAACAAGTGCGGATAATGTGTTACGATTGTAAACAAGTGCGTAACCGATCGACTCAGAAAGTCCTACTTTCGGTTTTGAGTTTGTTTTATCGCAAAAAAACACTGTTTACCAAATGAACATAAGCATACAAAGTATAATGTTAGAATGTGTAGCAGCATTGCTACCCATACGTAAAAATTGAATTTTTCAAATATCTTATTTCATACGATGTAATGCTGCTTTAAAGTTTAAACTTTATTTATTTTACAACGATTGAAAAGCAAGTTTTAACAACTTATATTAATCACTCTCGTTGGTGCGGATGAAAGCGTATATGTTGTCATTCGTGTGGGAGGAAACCAGAGTACCCGGAGAAAACCCACCTGTCCGATCTGGCGACATCCGTACCATCTCACATACTTCCCGGTCCGAGGATCGAACCCGGGTTGCATTGGTGAGAAGCGACATAAACTACAGATTGGCCAGGTACCACCAGCTATAACCCATTCATTTAATAATAAAACCATATATCATCTTCTTAGCTGGATAGATGATCTGGCGACCACCATACCATCTCACATACTTCCCGGTCTGAGAATCGAACCCGGGTTGCATTGGTGAGAAAAAATGACTCTTCTTTAAAAAACAACTTTCAGCTATTATTTTCAGAATATTGTATTGAACATGTAAAATGAATCAGTTCTTTATTAATGGCCAAACTATAAAACCTGCTTCTATCAGGGTTCATTCTAGGTCAGAATTTTTGGGAGAAGTGAGAAAGCGCGATCACTTCCTTAAATGGTGTTCTTTAATATACTTCTGTAAAATAGGGTTAAAATGCACAGTACAACTATTAAATACAACATTTGAATAGAAGGAGTGCTTTATAATGGGCCAGTGTATCTTACTAGACAAAATTTTGTTTAAAAATTGTACACATTTTTTTAGGGAGAAGTGGGGCCCCCAGAGGGCGAAATCAGGGTCCCTAGCACATCGCCCTCTAGAATGACCCTGTTCTATGCATTGCAGCGTTGAATTATCAATTTTGTTAATTTAAGAGGATGAAAACCACTGCAAACTGAAAAACCCCACAAACCGACCCCCCAACCGGACTTTACTTCTGGTTCCGTGGCTGTTCGATTTGAGAGGTTTCACTGTAATATCAAAACATTATTATTATCCCCCTTGTGGTATATTGTTTTGGCATTGATCGCCTGTTTGTCTGTGTGTGATAATGGATACATAAAAGCCTCTGTAATGCACCATCCTGCAAAGAATTATAATGTCTAGTACACATTCTGGTAACTCTTCTACGGTCAACCAAAGAATATCGATAATAAAATGCCTGCTCATAACTATAAGTGTAACTAAGTTGGCGCTCCCAAAGCATAGACCCTAGACGTTTCATATAATGATGTACAGTCGTAATTTACCATGTCATTGTGGTCCGCCTCCGTGGTCGAGTGGTTAAGGTCGCTGACTTGTATACCACTGTAACCTATCATCACTGATGGTCACGGGTTCGATCCCCACTCAGGCCGTGTCTCATTTATATGAAAAAGTTGGCAGTTTCTTACGGAGGTTGGTGCACCCAAGTACTGGTTAACTGCTGCAGCCTGCCCAGGAAAGGTGTTGTTAAGTAAACTGCCCGCCGGCGATATAGCCCAAAATGGTGCTGATGCAGGCGTGAAACTCGAAATATAACATAACCATGTCATTGATTGTAGCCAGTGTTACATGCCATGTGACACTGAGTAAGTAACATTTCCTCTCTTCCAGGTCACCCAATCAGGAGCCAGTTCAGTTGGAGGAGTGACCAATCAGATGGCAGGAACTTCAACTGTGGTTCATGACATTGATCTACGTAAAGCAGCAGCTGATGATCCATGTCCGACCAATTGTTTGGTCCACGATCGTCGCTGGGTGTCGACATACCAGTACACATTGACACAGTGTTACACACACATACGATTGCCTAGGAAACAAGGCAGTAAATTCAGCCGGCTCATATGTACATGTGACAAGCCAAGACCAGGTAAAAACTCTAACCATGTCGATCAGGCCTTGTGTTTTAAAGGGATTGTTTATAGACAATATAAGCAAATTTACAGAATGACAAAATATACCACCCTACTTTGGACTGTCAGGAAGAAATTATACGACAAATACCAAAGATGCCAATGGTCACCCAACGCATTTTGGTGTGCGCCCAATCGGCTGTTTTCAGATCTCTAGAACAAAAATGGTATGGTTACACTTAAATCTTTGGGGATTATCTCCCTTACTATACTACTGAAATACCATGTGTTGAAATTCTAATTATTTATATGCGGTATTTTGTGTGTGTTTTACGTTTATTTATCGTCGCTACCGGTTGCCCATATGAGCGACGCCTCCTTAAGAGATTAGTCATTGTAGATTTGTTGAGGATAGTGCAATGATACAGACATAGACGCATTCCAGAATCTCCTCTGGTTCTTTTACGTGTATGGTGTAAAGCACCGACATGAGACCTCGGTTTAAAGTTCCACCTGAAAGACTGTTAATGTTATTAGGGTCAGGCGGGGGATCGAACATGCGATCCATGGATTACCAGGCCAGCGTGTATTTGGTAAATGATGTACGTATATATCGGTAGGTTGTGTCTATGATAATAAAGCACAATGGTTAGTACTACAAAATATACCACCCTACAAAATATACCACCTACATTTTATACAAAATATACCACCTACAAAATATACCACCTACATTTTATACAAAATATACCACCTACAAAATATACCACCTACATTTTATACAAAATATACCACCTACATTTTATACAAAATATACCACCTACATTTTATACAAAATATACCACCTACATTTTATACAAAATATACCACCTACATTTTATACAAAATATACCACCTACAAAATATACCACCCTACAAAATATACCACCTACATTTTATACAAAATATACCACCTACATTTTATACAAAATATACCACCTACAAAATATACCACCTACATTTTATACAAAATATACCACCCTACAAAATATACCACCTACATTTTATACAAAATATACCACCTACAAAATATACCACCTACATTTTATACAAAATATACCACCTACAAAATATACCACCTACAAAATATACCACCTACATTTTATACCACCTACAAAATATACCACCTACATTTTATACAAAATATACCACCTACAAAATATACCACCCTACAAAATATACCACCTACAAAATATACCACCTACATTTTATACAAAATATACCACCTACAAAATATACCACCTACATTTTATACAAAATATACCACCTACAAAATATACCACCCTACAAAATATACCACCCTACAACCTACAATAAATTGTTCAAAACCTCTACAAATTTATGTATTCCTCAAAGTTAGCAAGCAATTAACAACGTAATTTAACACATTCAACACCAAGTAACTGACATGGACTGGTGCATGATATTTTGAGACCAATACATTAATAAGAAATTACATTTGGACCAGTTCATTTATCAAAATGGGTAATTTTGTCAAAAAATAATATTACGGGCAAAAAGTGCAGCTCCCGATGAGCTCATCTCGATCTACACTTTTTGTAAGCCTATTTAGAGTCTGTGGTGTTGAAAGGGTTAAGAAACTACAACCAGCATTATGCTCCATGAAAATGTATCCATTGCCCGAGGTTATAACACCTTTGTCAGATCTCAAACTCGAGCTCAAGTGATTTGATTGGTTGATTCTGAGTTTTACTGCCAGCTGAACTAATCAGAAGCTTGAGATAGGAGAACAGTTTTATAACCCCGAGGCCATGCCTTTCCATTGTACTTTGTTAATCAATGTCTGCTTAGTGCAATATATACAGTCAAACCTGTCTTCAGCAACCAGTCAAGGGAATCACAGAAAGTGGCTGCTTAGCACAGGTGGCTGCTTAATAGAGGTCAAATATATAATAAAACAACATATTGGGAATCTGGAAACTGGCTGCTTAATAGAGGTGACCACTAACATAGGTTTGACTGTATATTGAATAGATTGGAAAATACTAATTCGCTCGCCCATATGGTTCGCCGGAGGTGAGGGTAAATAAGCTCAATCATAACATTATGTACGATCGCCCATATGGTTCGCCGGAGGTGAGGGTAAATAAGCTCAATCATAACATTATGTACGCTCGCCCATATGGTTCGCCGGAGGTGAGGGTAAATAAGCTCAATCACCGGGGGTACATGATGTACATGCAATCTCTACGTTTAAGTAATATTAACATATTTTACTTTCAGAAGCCCGTCTGTATTTCGTAGTGGAAGACTACATGGTCAAGGCATTCAACCAGTGCAAGGAGAAGATAGGGCGCTGGCCCCAGGCTTGCCGGAACATCATGAAGCCCCTTATAACTCATCTGGAGAAGTACGACAAGTCAGAGGTGTGGCACAGTCTCTTCAAGTTTGTCTTCTACTTCACATCCGTCGACTCCGCCTCTATGAACGTATTGAACAACGACCACAAGCTACCAGGGAAAGTAGCTGCTTACATACCAAGACAAGAGAAACGTGCGTAACTCCAAATTTGATGAACCTGGGTTACTCCATTGCATATTGTTTGTATCATTGTTTATGTTTGTACATAGTTATGCAGGGTTCCCGCTATCGGTTGCCAATTGCGACAAAAAACAAATATTGGCGAAAATATATTTTTTTTTGCACATGTTTTGTCAAATACATGACATCAAATATTTATTTGTGAACTATATGGCTCTTAATTGGCTCCAAGTTTTTTAAATTGGCTCCAGTGTTTTTTAATTGGCGACAGAAGTGGCGCAGACAAACATTCAGACAGAGGGAACCCTGATTATGCACGACCACACATGTGTTAGCAAGATGGAGGACCGCTCAATTCAAACTTTATTTATTGTCTTGAGTTTTTACAAAACAAATAACATTAACATTAATGCTATTTACCGACATGACCTATTTACCGACATTGACGAATGTTGAGAGAATTTGTCGCTCTCCTTTTCTACAACATGTACTTTGTTGACCATTGAATGAGATGTCGTGGTAGCGTGTTCGCTTCAGGTGTGAAGGCCTGGAGTTTGTGCACAGCAAGGCACTTAAAACTTCACATTGCCTCTTCTCTCGCTTGTGCGCGGTGGATTCCATCAGAAATGATGTCTCGAGAGTGATTAGACTAAAGTTGTAGGGTCTTGTTTTGCAATCGAGCTCAAATATTTTGCATAAACTCTTTTTTGTAAATATATCTGGGATACAATTAGTTACTAATGAGATGTGTCCTTGATACAGATCATGGGAGGCAGCATTTGAACAAATTATTGACATTTATATTCCTGGACGGACGCACAACCTCATAAATACAGACAGATCTGTAGTCCAGTGGTTAACACGCTGAACTGGTAATCCAGGTATCGCAGGTTCGATCCCCCATCTGACCCTAATAAAATTAACTGTCTTTCAGACATTAAACCGAGGTCTCGTGTCGGTGCTGTACACCGTGCACATAAAAGAACCAGAGGAGACCCTGGAATGGGTCTCTGCCTGTATCATTGCACTATCCTCCAAAAATCTAAAAAAAAAATCTAAAATGACTAATCTCTTCATGAGGCGTCGCTCACATGGGCAACCGGTAGCAACGATAAATAAACGTAAAACACATACGTCATAAATGAATAGTTAAGTGGCTACCCCAGTGTTCTCTCATTTCTTGTATTAGTGACGTAAAAGCTTTTATTGGCACATAGCAGCTAACCCTAGACCACTAGATCTATTGTTCTCTGAGCCATATATGTACCTATTAGTGTGTGTTGACGGATGGATGTGTGCTCCACCAAATGACGGATTATCACAATACTTTACCTTGAGCATTTCTTATTCAGATGAGACTGAGCTAATAAATCGAAGGTTTATCACAGAAATCTTGGCATAATATGGCTATGTCTATTTGTATTCTATGCAATATTTTGCCATCACTTTTTAACTTTTACTACTTATTTCATCATGGTTCCTAGTAGAGATTTAACCCATTCAACACCAAGTAACTCACATGGACTGGTCCATGATATTCATAAACCAATAAATGAATCAGAAAATCACAATTGGACAAGTTCATTTATTAAAATGGGTAATTATGTCTAAAAATAGTCATATCACTGGCAAAAAGTTACACTTTTTGTAAGCCTATTTAGAGGTCTGTGGTGTTGAAAGGGTTAATATAGCTTATGTATTATAATTTCAGAATATTTCTACCAAGCAAACATCCCCATAACGATGGTTCATCCTAGCATGGCAACTGTAACCCAGTCTACAGCTAGCTTACTGGGGGCATCGGGTTCATCCATGCCACAGCCTGGTGCAGGGGCTTCAAGTTCATCTGAGGTATATTTAAATGTTGATTATTGATACTAAAATCAATTGACGGATCTGTAGTCCAGTGGTAACAAGCTGGACTGGTAATCCAGGGATCGCATTCAATCCATTCGATCCCCCGTCTGACCCTAATAAAATTAGTCTTTCAGATGGGACTTTAAAACCGAGGTCTCGTGTCGGTGCTGTACACCGTGCACGTAAAAGAACCAGAGGAGACTGGAATGGGTCTCTGTCTGTATCATTGCATTATCCTCCAAAATGACTAATCTCTTCAGGAGTCGTCGCTCATGTGGGCAACCGGTAGGGGTGATAAATAAACGTAAAAACACACACTAAAATCAATGTTAGGTTGTGTAACGGCAACATTCACATTTGTTTGTTTTAATACTTTAATTTACCAAGTTACATCATATATCTGTGTGGCCATCTGTGATATTTTGCACATATAACTCTTCCAACACTAGCTTTTGGCCATCTGTGATATTTTGCACATATATCCCTTCCAACACTAGCTGTTAGGCCATCATCCTGTCTTGTTTTGTACACATACCCCTTCCAACACTAGCTGTTGGGCCATCATCCTGTCTTGTTTTGTGCACATACCCCTTCTAACACTAGCTGTTGGGCCATCATCCTGTCTTGTTTTGTGCACTTAAACTCTACCAACAACATGTTTTGGCCATCTGTCTTGTTTTGTGCACTTAAGACTATTCCAGCATGTTTTGGTCATCTGTCTTGTTTTGTGCACTTAAACTCTTCGAACAACATGTTTTGGCCATCTGTCTTGTTTTGTGCACTTAAACTCTTCCAACAACATGTTTTGGCCATCTGTCTTGTTTTGTGCACTTAAACTCTTCTACCAACATGTTTTGGCCATCTGTCTTGTTTTGTGCACTTAAACTCTTCTACCAACATGTTTTGGCCATCTGTCTTGTTTTTTGCTCTTAAACTCTTCGAACAACATGTTTTGGCCATCTGTCTTGTTTTGTGCACTTAAACTCTTCTACCAACATGTTTTGGCCATCTGTCTTGTTTTTTGCTCTTAAACTCTTCCAACAACATGTTTTGGCCATCTGTCTTGTTTTGTGCACTTAGACTATTCCAGCATGTTTTGGCCATCTGTCTTGTTTTGTGCACTTAAACTCTTCCAACAACATGTTTTGGCCATCTGTCTTGTTTTGTGCACTTAAACTCTTCCAACAACATGTTTTGGCCATCTGTCTTGTTTTGTACACTTAAACTCTTCCAACAACATGTTTTGGCCATCTGTCTTGTTTTTTGCTCTTAAACTCTTCGAACAACATGTTTTGGCCATCTGTCTTGTTTTGTGCACTTAAACTCTTCTACCAACATGTTTTGGCCATTTGTCTTGTTTTTTTGATCTTAAACTCTTCCAACAACATGTTTTGGCCATCTGTCTTGTTTTTTGCTCTTAAACTCTTCGAACAACATGTTTTGGCCATCTGTCTTGTTTTGTGTACTTAAACTCTTCTACCAACATGTTTTGGCCATCTGTCTTGTTTTTTGCTCTTAAACTCTTCGAACAACATGTTTTGGCCATCTGTCTTGTTTTGTGCACTTAAACTCTTCTACCAACATGTTTTGGCCATCTGTCTTGTTTTTTGCTCTTAAACTCTTCCAACAACATGTTTTGGCCATCTGTCTTGTTTTGTGCATTAACTCTTCCAACAACATGTTTTGGCCATCTGTCTTGTTTTGTGCATTAACTCTTCCAACAACATGTTTTGGCCATCTGTCTTGTTTTGTGCACTTAAACTCTTCCAACAACATGTTTTGGCCATCTGTCTTGTTTTGTGCACTTAAACTCTTCCAACAACATGTTTTGTGCATTAACTCTTCCAACAACATGTTTTGGCCATCTGTCTTGTTTTGTGCACTTAAACTCTTCTACCAACATGGTTTGGCCATCTGTCTTGTTTTGTGCTCTTAAACTCTTCTACCAACATGTTTTGGCCATCTGTCTTGTTTTTTGCTCTTAAACTCTTCCAACAACATGTTTTGGCCATCTGTCTTGTTTTGTGTACTTAAACTCTTCTACCAACATGTTTTGGCCATCTGTCTTGTTTTTTGCTCTTAAACTCTTTGAACAACATGTTTTGGCCATCTGTCTTGTTTTGTGCACTTAAACTCTTCCAACAACATGTTTTGGCCATCTGTCTTGTTTTGTGCATTAACTCTTCCAACAACATGTTTTGGCCATCTGTCTTGTTTTGTGCACTTAAACTCTTCCAACATGTTTTGGCCATCTGTCTTGTTTTGTGCACTTAAACTCTTCCAACAACATGTTTTGGCCATCTGTCTTGTTTTGTACACTTAAACTCTTCCAACAACATGTTTTGGCCATCTGTCTTGTTTTGTACACTTAAACTCTTCCAACAACATGTTTTGGCCATCTGTCTTGTTTTGTGCACTTAAACTCTTCCAACAACATGTTTTGGCCATCTGTCTTGTTTTGTACACTTAAACTCTTCCAACATGTTTTGGCCATCTGTCTTGTTTTGTAGTTAGAATCCGCATCTAGTTGCTAAAACTTGTACAATTGAATATAAATAAGAAAGCTTTCTTATTCCATTTGGCTGTCCGATTAGCGCAGTCTTTGACCAATATAAACTGTGTGCGATCCTCAGCTGGGGACGTATGCGAGATGGCACGGTTGTCACCAGGCTGGACTAATGACCACATGTACGGTAGCAGCTACAACAACTGGGGTGAATACATAATAATGCATTTGTTGTACACTAAATAAAGTTTGAATGTTTGTTTACAATTTAAGACGAGGAAGATGGTGAGGCTGAAGCGACTGTGTTCGGATGATTGGATAGATGACTGTTACTACCACGGCAAGAAGAAGAAGTCTGTGTTCCAGTGCCTTCTCAACTACCTTCATAAACATGCTGGACTTCCTGTGAAGCTCAACATACCATTTTCTATGGCAGTGTGTGCGTGCGATGAAAAGATTGGTAAGTTTATGTGGAAATGGTTGGTAAGTGTATGTAATGAAAACGGTGGTAGGTTTATGTGACAAGATAGTTGATAAGTGATTTGACAGTTGCTATGTTACAAGACAGTTGGTATGTTACGACAGTTGGTATGTTACCAGACAGTTGGTATGTTACTAGACAGTTGGTATGTTACTAGACAGTTGGTATGTTACTAGACAGTTGGTATGTTACACGACAGTTGGTATGTTACTAGACAGTTGGTATGTTACCAGACAGTTGGTATGTTACTAAACAGTTGGTATGTTACACGACAGTTGGTATGTTACCAGACAGTTGGTATGTTACTAGACAGTTGGTATGTTACCAGACAGTTGGTATGTTACTAGACAGTTGGTATGTTACTAGACAGTTGGTATGTTACAAGACGGTTGGTATGTTACTAGACAGTTGGTATGTTACTAGACAGTTGGTATGTTACTAGACAGTTGGTATGTTACTAGACAGTTGGTATGTTACTAGACAGTTGGTATGTTACTAAACAGTTGGTATGTTACAAGACAGTTGGTATGTTACGACAGTTGGTATGTTACACGACAGTTGGTATGTTACACGACAGTTGGTATGTTACCAGACAGTTGGTATGTTACTAGACAGTTGGTATGTTACTAGACAGTTGGTATGTTACACGACAGTTGGTATGTTACTAGACAGTTGGTATGTTACCAGACAGTTGGTATGTTACTAGACAGTTGGTATGTTACTAGACAGTTGGTATGTTACAAGACAGTTGGTATGTTACTAGACAGTTGGTATGTTACTAGACAGTTGGTATGTTACAAGACAGTTGGTATGTTACCAGACAGTTGGTATGTTACTAGACAGTTGGTATGTTACACGACAGTTGGTATGTTACCAGACAGTTGGTATGTTACACGACAGTTGGTATGTTACACGACAGTTGGTATGTTACAAGACAGTTGGTATGTTACACGACAGTTGGTATGTTACACGACAGTTGGTATGTTACACGACAGTTGGTATGTTACACGACAGTTGGTATGTTACACGACAGTTGGTATGTTACTAGACAGTTGGTATGTTACTAGACAGTTGGTATGTTACTAGACAGTTGGTATGTTACAAGACAGTTGGTATGTTACCAGACAGTTGGTATGTTACTAGACAGTTGGTATGTTACCAGACAGTTGGTATGTTACTAGACAGTTGGTATGTTACTAGACAGTTGGTATGTTACACGACAGTTGGTATGTTACTAGACAGTTGGTATGTTACCAGACAGTTGGTATGTTACTAGACAGTTGGTATGTTACTAGACAGTTGGTATGTTACAAGACAGTTGGTATGTTACAAGACAGTTGGTATGTTACTAGACAGTTGGTATGTTACACGACAGTTGGTATGTTACCAGACAGTTGGTATGTTACTAGACAGTTGGTATGTTACACGACAGTTGGTATGTTACCAGACAGTTGGTATGTTACACGACAGTTGGTATGTTACACGACAGTTGGTATGTTACACGACAGTTGGTATGTTACACGACAGTTGGTATGTTACACGACAGTTGGTATGTTACTAGACAGTTGGTATGTTACTAGACAGTTGGTATGTTACACGACAGTTGGTATGTTACCAGACAGTTGGTATGTTACTAGACAGTTGGTATGTTACCAGACAGTTGGTATGTTACTAGACAGTTGGTATGTTACTAGACAGTTGGTATGTTACAAGACGGTTGGTATGTTACTAGACAGTTGGTATGTTACTAGACAGTTGGTATGTTACTAGACAGTTGGTATGTTACAAGACAGTTGGTATGTTACGACAGTTGGTATGTTACACGACAGTTGGTATGTTACACGACAGTTGGTATTTTACCAGACAGTTGGTATGTTACTAGACAGTTGGTATGTTACTAGACAGTTGGTATGTTACACGACAGTTGGTATGTTACTAGACAGTTGGTATGTTACCAGACAGTTGGTATGTTACTAAACAGTTGGTATGTTACAGACAGTTGGTATGTTACAAGACAGTTGGTATGTTACAAGACAGTTGGTATGTTACAAGACAGTTGGTATGTTACTAGACAGTTGGTATGTTACTAGACAGTTGGTATGTTACCAGACAGTTGGTATGTACTAGACAGTTGGTATGTTACACGACAGTTGGTATGTTACACGACAGTTGGTATGTTACACGACAGTTGGTATGTTACTAAACAGTTGGTATGTTACACGACAGTTGGTATGTTACACGACAGTTGGTATGTTACACGACAGTTGGTATGTTACACGACAGTTGGTATGTTACCAGACAGTTGGTATGTTACACGACAGTTGGTATGTTACACGACAGTTGGTATGTTACTAGACAGTTGGTATGTTACTAGACAGTTGGTATGTTACTAGACAGTTGGTATGTTACCAGACAGTTGGTATGTTACTAAACAGTTGGTATGTTACTAGACAGTTGGTATGTTACAAGACAGTTGGTATGTTACAAGACAGTTGGTATGTTACAAGACAGTTGGTATGTTACAAGACAGTTGGTATGTTACAAGACAGTTGGTATGCTACTAGACAGTTGGTATGTTACTAGACAGTTGGTATGTTACTAGACAGTTGGTATGCTACTAGACAGTTGGTATGTTACTAGACAGTTGGTATGTTACAAGACAGTTGGTATGTTACAAGACAGTTGGTATGTTACTAGACAGTTGGTATGTTACACGACAGTTGGTATGCTACTAGACAGTTGGTATGTTACAAGACAGTTGGTATGTTACTAGACAGTTGGTATGTTACACGACAGTTGGTATGCTACTAGACAGTTGGTATGTTACAAGACGGTTGGTATGTTACTAGACAGTTGGTATGTTACTAGACAGTTGGTATGTTACACGACAGTTGGTATGCTACTAGACAGTTGGTATGTTACAAGACAGTTGGTATGTTACAAGACGGTTGGTATGCTACTTGACAGTTGGTATGTTACTAGACAGTTGGTATGTTACAAGACGGTTGGTATGCTACTAGACAGTTGGTATGTTACTAGACAGTTGGTATGTTACTAGACAGTTGGTATGTTACCAGACAGTTGGTATGTTACTAGACAGTTGGTATGTTACTAGACAGTTGGTATGTTACTAGACAGTTGGTATGTTACTAGACAGTTGGTATGTTACACGATAGTTGATAAGTGATTTGACAGTTGGTATGTTACTAGACAGTTGGTATGTTACAAGACAGTTGGTATGTTACTAGACAGTTGGTATGTTACTAGACAGTTGGTATGTTACTAAACAGTTGGTATGTTACTAGACAGTTGGTATGTTACTAGACAGTTGGTATGTTACTAGACAGTTGGTATGTTACTAGACAGTTGGTATGTTACTAGACAGTTGGTATGTTACAAGACAGTTGGTATGTTACTAGACAGTTGGTATGTTACACGACAGTTGGTATGCTACTAGACAGTTGGTATGTTACAAGACGGTTGGTATGTTACTAGACAGTTGGTATGTTACTAGACAGTTGGTATGTTACACGACAGTTGGTATGCTACTAGACAGTTGGTATGTTACAAGACGGTTGGTATGCTACTTGACAGTTGGTATGTTACTAGACAGTTGGTATGTTACAAGACGGTTGGTATGCTACTAGACAGTTGGTATGTTACTAGACAGTTGGTATGTTACTAGACAGTTGGTATGTTACCAGACAGTTGGTATGTTACTAGACAGTTGGTATGTTACTAGACAGTTGGTATGTTACTAGACAGTTGGTATGTTACACGATAGTTGATAAGTGATTTGACAGTTGGTATGTTACTAGACAGTTGGTATGTTACAAGACAGTTGGTATGTTACTAGACAGTTGGTATGTTACTAGACAGTTGGTATGTTACTAGACAGTTGGTATGTTACTAGACAGTTGGTATGTTACTAGACAGTTGGTATGTTACTAGACAGTTGGTATGTTACTAGACAGTTGGTATGTTACTAGACAGTTGGTATGTTACACGACAGTTGGTATGCTACTAGACAGTTGGTATGTTACTAGACAGTTGGTATGTTACAAGACAGTTCGTATGTTACAAGACAGTTGGTATGTTACACGACAGTTGGTATGTTACACGATAGTTGGTATGCTACTAGACAGTTGGTATGTTACAAGACGGTTGGTATGTTACTAGACAGTTGGTATGTTACTAGACAGTTGGTATGTTACAAGACAGTTGGTATGTTACAAGACAGTTGGTATGTTACACGACAGTTGGTATGTTACACGACAGTTGGTATGCTACTAGACAGTTGGTATGTTACTAGACAGTTGGTATGTTACACGACAGTTGGTATGCTACTAGACAGTTGGTATGTTACAAGACGGTTGGTATGTTACTAGACAGTTGGTATGTTACTAGACAGTTGGTATGTTACACGACAGTTGGTATGTTACAAGACAGTTGGTATGTTACAAGACAGTTGGTATGTTACTAGACAGTTGGTATGTTACACGACAGTTGGTATGCTACTAGACAGTTGGTATGTTACAAGACGGTTGGTATGTTACTAGACAGTTGGTATGTTACTAGACAGTTGGTATGTTACACGATAGTTGATAAGTGATTTGACAGTTGGTATGTTACTAGACAGTTGGTATGTTACTAGACAGTTGGTATGTTACTAGAGAGTTGGTATGTTACTAGACAGTTGGTATGTTACTAAACAGTTGGTATGTTACTAGACAGTTGGTATGCTACTAGACAGTTGGTATGTTACACGACAGTTGGTATGTTACAAGACAGTTGGTATGTTACTAGACAGTTGGTATGTTACACGACAGTTGGTATGCTACTAGACAGTTGGTATGTTACAAGACGGTTGGTATGTTACTAGACAGTTGGTATGTTACACGACAGTTGGTATGTTACACGACAGTTGGTATGTTACACGACAGTTGGTATGTTACAAGACAGTTGGTATGTTACAAGACAGTTGGTATGTTACACGACAGTTGGTATGTTACACGACAGTTGGTATGCTACTAGACAGTTGGTATGTTACAAGACAGTTGGTATGTTACTAGACAGTTGGTATGTTACTAGACAGTTGGTATGTTACACGATAGTTGATAAGTGATTTGACAGTTGGTATGTTACTAGACAGTTGGTATGTTACTAGACAGTTGGTATGTTACTAGACAGTTGGTATGTTACTAAACAGTTGGTATGTTACTAGACAGTTGGTATGCTACTAGACAGTTGGTATGTTACACGACAGTTGGTATGTTACAAGACAGTTGGTATGTTACTAGACAGTTGGTATGTTACACGACAGTTGGTATGTTACCAGACAGTTGGTATGTTACTAGACAGTTGGTATGTTACCAGACAGTTGGTATGCTACTAGACAGTTGGTATGTTACTAGACAGTTGGTATGCTACTAGACAGTTGGTATGTTACTAGACAGTTGGTATGTTACACGATAGTTGATAAGTGATTTGACAGTTGGTATGTGATATCTTCTTTTTTTTAACTGTTATTTTACAACGATTGCGAAGCAAGTTTTAACAACTTATATTAATCACTCTCGTTGGCGCGGATGAAAGCGTAAATGTGGTCATTCGTGTGGAAGGAAACCAAAGTACCTAGAGAAAACCCACCTGTCCGATCTGGCAACCACTGTACCATCTCACATACGTCCCGGTCCGAGGATTGAACCCGGGTTGCATTGGTGAGAAGCGAGCGTGCTAACCACTGCGCTAATTGGACATTTTTTTAAATAATGTATTCTAGGAATACCCTAATTGTTTTGATGTTGCTATCACTTCAGAGTTGAAGGACTTCTATAATTCTGAAGAACTCTGTAGGGACGATTGCCGTATGATGAAAAGCAAACTGGGCAGCTGGAAAGGGGACAGTAGATCGAGTATACAGCCATACATTAAATTCCTAGAGGACTACATAAACCACAAGCAAAATCTAACAGATGGCTTCCTCAAGGTGGTGTATCACTTTAATCAAGTGTACAGGCGAGATATGAAGCTCTACGAAGAATTACGTGACCTTGTAAGGAAACAGAGGAATAAACAGCAGTAGGGAGTTGCTTCAAAGAATTATATATGAGATATAGAAGTAGGGAGTTTGAAGCATTGAATGAGATATAGCAGTAGGGAGTTTGAAGCATTGAATGAATTATATATGGGATATAGCAGTAGGGAGTTTTGAGGCATTCAATGAGATATAGCAGTAGGGAGTTTTGAGGCATTCAATGAGATATAGCAGTAGGGAGTTTGAAGCATTCAATGAGATATAGCAGTAGGGAGTTTGAAGCATTCAATGAGATATAGAAGTTGGGAGTTTGAAGCATTCAATGAATTATATATGAGATATAGCAGTAGGGAGTTGAAGCATTCAATGAATTATATATGAGATATAGAAGTAGGGAGTTTGAAGCATTCAATGAATTATATATGAGATATAGCAGTAGGGAGTTTGAAGCATTCAATGCATTCAATGCATTCAATACGAGATATAACAGTAGGGAGTTTGAAGCATTCAATGAGATATAGCAGTAGGGAGTTTGAAGCATTCAATGCATTATATATGAGATATAGCAGTAGGGAGTTTGAAGCATTCAGTGAATTATATATGAGATATAGCAGTAGGGAGTTTGAAGCATTCAATGCATTATATACGAGATATAGCAGTAGGGAGTTTGAAGCAGTCAATGCATTATATATGAGATATGGATGCATGTGGTTTGGACTTGCTGTGACATATGTTTTTTTATTATTAGTGGTTCATTGTACCGATATAAAGTGTATTGTAAAGACTGATGTATAAGATTGGCTCTCCGTGATCGTTTGTGAAAAAGTCCACAAACAACAAGTCTTACGAAATCAAACTTTTAATGAATCGGTGATTTTAGAATGAAGCATCGAACCTGATTAATACGATTTATGGTACAGATTTACCGCATACCTGAATAATACGATTTATGGTACAGATTTACCGCATACCTGAATAATACGATTTATGGTACAGATTTACCGCATACCTGAATAATACGATTTATGGTACAGATTTACCGCATACCTGAATAATACGATTTATGGTACAGATTTACCGCATACCTGAATAATACGATTTATGGTACAGATTTACCGTATACCTGAATAATACGATTTATGGTACAGATTTACCGCATACCTGAATAATACGATTTATGGTACAGATTTACCGCATACCTGAATAATACGATTTATGGTACAGATTTACCGTATACCTGAATAATACGATTTATGGTACAGATATTACTGTTATATCTTATTTGTGTCTATGTATAACTATGTACGCTACTTTTAAAGAATCATAGAAAGTCTGTTAATTTTGTTACATCTTCTTGATATAAGGGGACGGTCATCACTAATGTTGGTAAAACTTGTGACCCGACCCATTTGCTTCTAAATAACAGTTTCACTCGTATAATATTCGTGTATTTATATGTAGACTACTCTTAGTTAAATTATCTCTAAACAACAGTATCACGTTATATATAGTATTGACTCCAATGTCAATCGTGGATATACTGAAATCCTACTTTTGACTTTTGCATGTTTGTATACCACAAAACACTGTTTATTGATTCAATGTTAGTGCTCGAATGTATTCGGAAGAATTTGTAGTGGCAATGCATTTATTCATGAACAAAATGCATTTTACAACAGGACACATAAAGTAGATGGAAAGCAAAATGTTTGAAGGGGGGGGGGGTGTCATTGTGGTTGGTGGTGTAAAATAAACTTTAATCAATACAGTGAAACCCCTCCAAACCGGACAATTTTTGCGGTCCCGATATTTTCCCTTCATTGTAAAAAAACCTCTCTAAACTGGAACCTCTCTTTTCCGAATACTGGACAAGTTTTCGGGACCATTTGTGCAAATTACCCCTGAAAACCGAACAGCCAGCAGCGTAAAATCCGGATCCGAAACAAGCTTTGTCTCACCTGAAACATAACACCTTCCGTGTTTTCACAAGTCAATTAATCCGTCGTCATATTGGTGTTTTATCCGTATTGTTTACATCCAACGTGGTGTTGTGAGAACATAAAGGCGTGATAAAAACCAATGATGCTGAAAATTTGTTTTCAAATGGATTACGACTGGACACTATTTAATTATGTCCTTTGCAATTGCAGGTTTGTTAATCTCTTCATGTTTGAGTAAGCTAGTAAACAGAAACAAACTTTAATGAACCATTTTATTGTGCAGTAACATATGCCGTCAATGATTGAAAAGGAGCTGCTAGTAAACATGTGCTGTAAGCAGAAACAAACTTTAATGGATCATTTTATTGTGCAGTAACATATGCCGTCAATGATTGAAAAGGAGCTGCTAGTAAACATGCGCTGTAAGCAGAAACAAACTTTAATGGATCATTTTATTGTGCAGTAACATGCTATATATACCATGCTGACGTATATATTTTTATTATTAAAAGTCATTTCTTGTTATTCCTGTATTCATACAGACATTTGTTCAAAACTTTATCTCCCCCCACCCCTCTAAACCAAACTTCTCTTCCAGTCCAGAAGCCGTTCGGTTTAGAGGGGTGTAACGATGCATCGAAATAGACAGCGTTTCGATAGTTGCCAGGGGTGGCGAAATCAATAGCCAGAGTAGATTTTCGAATGTAACTTGTCCGTGGACAAGTAAAAATGTCTTCATGTTCCCATGGCATTTAAATCGTATTTTAATGAGAAAGCATCGGCGAATTTTCCTGCGGAACACAAGCCAGCCGACAACGGTGGCGGACAATAACCTGACTAAGAACCGGAAATGTCTTGAGTTAGCGTTGAGTATGTAATTTATTTTCCGCTCAAAACAAGCCAGCTGTCAATAAGAAAAACTACTGTCGAAAATGGCTTCTTTGGTACTGAATAGTGAGCAAAGTAGGCGATGTGACCCCCATAATCCCGGGTATGGGTAATTTAAAGTGCTATAGCGCTGCGTCAGTTACAAGTATACTACGCGGTCGCTAAATCGATATACGGGAACGGATACATGACGCAGCCTTATTATTGAAGACGACAGGTAAACAATCATGTAACTTAGCGGGACTGTGTATCGATTTTTAAATAAGGTTGGTTTATATTATTCAAAAAAAATAAAGTTCGGATATACGGGCAAGTAAATTAGTGCAGTGTGTTCGATGTCGTGATAATAAAAGAAAAAATTGCATGCTAATAAATAAATACACAAAACTTGTGTATTCCATGCGAAACAGAATATTTTTGAAATTAACATGTATTTACACAATACTATTGCAATAGTATTTTAACTATCGCAATAGTCATCCCTAGTAGTACGTACATATGTTATACAATACATAGCATGAAAATACAAATGGTTTGGGCCAAAAGTTTTAACAACATTAGACAACGGCCCGCATTATTTAGTAACTGAAATGAAACCCATTCAGATATATATCTTATTTTGGCTCTGCCCGGTTGTGGAATAAACAGCTATGAGCAGAAAGAGCGGCAATGTAAAAAAGACTAGCAAAAAGAGCATACACAACTGCAGCACTCGTAAAGCAATTTGCTGAGTCATCTGATAACCTAACCAACCCTTCTGCTACCCAAGTTATGTCAAACAATCTATTTCTTAAGGATGGCACCCAGGGTTCCCACTGTCGGTCGCCAATTGCGCCAAAAACAAATGTTGAACTATATGGAATCCTAGTTGGCTCCAAGTTTTTCAAATTGGCGACAGAAGTGGCGCAGACAATCATTCAGACAGAGGGAACCCCTCTAACAGAGATACGGAGGGAGCAGAACTAAAAACAAGACTGTTCAAATGACCTTATTTGGACCACAATGTTCAAGTCGACATTAAATTCTACAATAAATATGTTTTAATAAGATGGATTTCATTACAGAAAAACTTAGATAAATATAAGATAGGGACGTCATGATAGCGCAGTGGTAGCATGTTCGCTTCAGCTGCTTAAGGCCTAAGAGTTTATTGCCCTGCTGGAGTCATTATGATTGTGCCCTTCGGCAAGGCATTTAAAGTCCACATGCCTATTCTTTCTCCTTCATGGCGATGGATTCCATCAGGAATGAGGTCTCGAGAGTTGTCAGAACTTCTTTCGCAATCAAACTATAATAAATTTGTATAAACTAACATATCAATGATGGTCACGTTTTCGAGCTATCCCCCACACCCCCTCAGACCGTGTCTCTATATGAAAAAAGCTGGAAGTTTATGTCTATATCCAAATGTGTCCCGTTGCCCAAGTTGGAATGTATATTTATATATATATATTTTGTATCAATGTACAATTTTAGAAATCAGTTGCATTATTGTTAACGGAATATTTTGATATATTTTCAGTAATGTTAGTTGAACTCTGGGTAGAGCAATCATTTAGTATGCGTCATTTCCAGTGTTCAATGTAATGTGATCTGTTACACTCTAACTCGGGCGATTAATTTAGTCGTATTCCGACCCAATTGTGATACTGATGTCAAGGCCAACATTTAAGGTAGAGTGGTACCAAATGTCTGTGTCCAGCACAACTGCAAATAAAGAAAACAACATTGTGTACAATATTTTACATATTAAAGTGTGTAGAATAATGACATATACACTGTTCATGTGTAATGGTTACTATGCTCGACATAAATAATGAATTGTTCTACAACCACACATGTTTAAACTCGGTTTCCGTTTGTAAACATCAAATTTGAGCCAATAGAAAATTATATCAGAAAACATGGTGACTCCTTTGTCTTGGATAACCCTATCTAAATATAATCGCAGTTTCCCTATCTTAGGGAAACTGTGAGTATATTTAGATAGGGTTATCTATCTTAGGGAAACTGCAAGTATTATTTAGATAGTATATTTATATCCTAGGGAAACTGCGAGTATATTTAGATAGGGTTATCTATCTTAGGGAAACTGCAAGTATATTTAGATAGTATATTTATATCTTAGGGAAACTGTGAGAATATTTAGATAGGGTTATCTATCTTGGGGAAACTGCAAGTATATTTAGATAGTATATTTATATCCTAGGGAAACTGTGAGTATATTTAGATAGGGTTATCTACTTTAGGGAAACTGAGTATATTTAGATAGTGCTATCTACTTCAGGGAAACTTTGAGTATATTTAGATAGGGTTATCTATCTTAGGGAAACAAGTATATTTAGATAGTATATTTATATCCTAGGGAAACTGCGAGTATATTTAGATAGTGCTATCTACTTTAGGGAAACTGTGAGTATATTTATATAGGGTTATCTACTTTAGGGAAACTGAGTATATTTAAATAGGGTTATCTACTTTAGGGAAACTGAGTATATTTAGATACTACATTAGAAAGCAGATGCAGGAACATACTAATCTGTCCAGGCTGGACCGTCACTTCAATCCTATCCACACACGTATAGTAGCATTCTGGAGGGGGTTCCAGGGTCCACAGCTTTGTTCCCGTCACCTGGGCCTGCCAGGAAGGATTCCCAACATGGTCAATCTAGTAGAAAATAGAAGCAAATCATTACAACCATGTTCCTTTTGGTGCTACTGCCAGGGCTCGTTCTAGAGGGTGACTTGGGTGAAATAGTCGCACTAGGGACCATGACTGGGGGCCCCACTTCGAACTAGGGACTCTGACTTCACCCTCTGGGGGCCACATTTCTCCCTAAATGTGTTTTACAATTTTCATACACAATTTTGTCTAGTAAGATCACTGGTCATTGTAAAGCACACTTTCTATTCTAATGTTATTTTGACAATTATTAAATAACACAACTTAAGGAAGCACTCTCATTTCCCCCAAAGATGATGACCTAGAATGAGCCCTGGGCAACAGCATAAGCCAGTGTTACACTATAGGTTATACACATTTATTTTAGCTCGATTGCGAAACAAGTTCTTACAACTTATATTAATCACTCTCGAGACCTCATTCCTGATGGAATCCATCGCCACGAGGGAGAGAGAAGAGGCAGCGTGGAAATTAAATGCCTTGCCTAAGGGCACAATCGTAACGGCTCCAGCGGGGCTCGAACTCCGCACCTGAAGCGAACACGCTACCACGACTTCCACTTACACTTTATATATTCACATGTACAATGCAACTTGATGTAGCAATATTATGAAAGCCATTATATCACTTCCTGTTTTATGCATAAAGAAAATGGCTTGAATTCTAACTCACCCATACAGTCAGAACTGAAGCTAGACCTTCAAATTAGTGTGAAGTTTAAGGTACAGTCAAACCTGTCTTAAGCAGCCAGCCAAGGGAATCACAGAAAGTGGTTGCTTAGCACAGGTGGCTACTTAATAGAGAACAAATGTATAATAAAACAACATACAGTCTACATCCGCTATGTCAAAGTCGGTTATGTCAAATTCTCAAGTCGGATCAAAGTCCCGTTTCAGACACTATAATTTTACATATAACTGGCTCTGTTTATATCGAATTTCGTTAAGTCAAACTTCTGGTTATGTCAAAGTATTTGTTCGGTCCGACGGAATTTGACATATAACGACTGTATTAGGAATCTGGAAACTGGCTGCTTTAATACAGGTTGGCTGCTTATGAAGGCGACCATTAACCCAGGTTTGACTGTATATAAGACATAAATTAGTCAACCAAGTGTCCTCTATATATTCTATCAGAAATAAGCTTCTACCTAAGCTCAAAATAGGGAGGCAGCTCAGGGAGAAATGAGGCGGCTTAGGGAGAATGGAGAAATGAGGCCGCTCAGAGAGAAATGAGGCAGCTTAGGGAGAAATGAGGCAGTTCAGAGACAAATTAGGCAGTTCAGGGAGAAATGAGGTGGCTCAGGGAGAAATGAGGCAGCTCAGGGGAAATTAGGCATTTCAGGGAGAAATGAGGCAGTTCAGAGACAAATTAGGCGGCTCAGGGAGAAATGAGGCAGCTCAGGGGAAAATAGGCAACTCTGGGAGAAATGAGGCAACTAGGGGGAAAAATAGGCAACTCGGGGAGAAATGAGGCAACTCGGGGAGATGAGGCAGCAAAGGGAGACTACTCATCTCAAATCTCCCTTAATCCCCATAGCACCTCCGGGACAATGGAGTGAATACATGTTCATATAGTCCACGTTATAATGGGTTTGCATACTGGTTTGCATACTTCTGAAGTCCACATTATAATGATTTGCGTACTGGAGTCCATGGTATAATGGTTTGCATACTGGAGTCCATGGTATAATGGTTTGCATACTGGAGTCCATGGTATAATGGTTTGCATACTGGAGTCCATGGTATAATGGTTTGCGTACTGGAGTCCACGTTATAATGGTTTGCGTACTGGAGTCCATGGTATAATGGTTTGCGTACTGGAGTCCACGTTATAATGGTTTGCATACTGGAGTCCATGGTATAATGGTTTGCATACTGGAGTCCATGGTATAATGGTTTGCATACTGGAGTCCACGGTATAATGGTTTGCATACTGGAGTCCATGGTATAATGGTTTGCATACTGGAGTCCACGTTATAATGGTTTGCATACTGGAGTCCACGTTATAATGGTTTGCATACTGGAGTCCACGGTATAATGGTTTGCATACTTCTGGAGTCCACGTTATAATGGTTTGCATACTGGAGTCCACGTTATACCGGTAATGGTTTGCATACTTCTGGAGTCAACATTATAATGGTTTGCATACTGGAGTCCAAGGTATAATGGTTTGCATACTGGGAGTCCACGGTATAATGGTTTGCATACTGGAGTCCACGATATAATGGTTTCATACTAGTACCACACTAAAATGGATTGCGTACTGGAGTCCACGTTATAATGGTTTGCATACTGGAGTCCACGTTATAATGGTTTGCATACTGGAGTCCACATTATAATGGTTTGCATACTGGAGTCCACGATATAATGGTTTGCATACTGGAGTCCACATTATAATGGTTTGCGTACTGGAGTCCACGGTATAATGGTTTGCATACTGGAGTCCACGATATAATGGTTTGCATACTGGAGTCCACAATATAATGGTTTGCATACTGGAGTCCACGGTATAATGGTTTGCATACTGGAGTCCACGATATAATGGTTTGCATACTGGAGTCCACATTATAATGGTTTGCGTACTGGAGTCCACAATATAATGGTTTGCGTACTGGAGTCCACGTTATAATGGTTTGCATACTGGAGTCCACGATATAATGGTTTGCATACTGGAGTCCACATTATAATGGTTTGCATACTGGAGTCCACGATATAATGGTTTGCATACTGGAGTCCACGATATAATGGTTTGCATACTGGAGTCCAGGATATAATGGTTTGCATACTGGAGTCCACATTATAATGGTTTGCATACTGGAGTCCACATTATAATGGTTTGCATACTAGAGTCCACGTTATAATGGTTTGCATACTGGAGTCCACAATATAATGGTTTCATACTAGTACCACACTAAAATGGATTGCATACTGGAGTCCACGTTATAATGGTTTGCATACTGGAGTCCATGTTATAATGGTTTGCATACTGGAGTCCACATAATGGTTTGCGTACTGGAGTCCACGTTATAATGATTGGTCTCTTCACTAAGTCAGGTTCATAATTGAAGTCTACGTGGCGTAAGATCCTGAGTGCCCCTCCGAACAGTATTGTACCCTCCGAGCAGTATTGTACCCTCCGCGCAGTATTGTACCCTCCGAGCAGTATTGTACCCTCCGAGCAGTATTGTACCCTCCGAGCAGTATTGTACCCTCCGAGCAGTATTGTACCCTCCGAGCAGTATTGTACCCTCCGAGCAGTATTGTACCCTCCGAGCACGACGGACACCTGGGTAGAACCACAGACCTACAACAAGCCAGCTGGATAGCTTCCTCACGTGAAACAATTTGATACCCTCAGTGGGATTCAAACCTACAGCAGTGAGCAGCAAGTGATTTGAAGTCAACAACCTTGATCACTCGGCCATAGAAGTCCTCTCATTGTCTAGTCTTGTCATGTGACATTTCTAAAATCTGTCGAGCATGGTTCAAGATGCTCTCGGGGAGATGCTGATAATAGAACTGCCATAAGCAAGACACGAGAATGCACCAAATGAGATGCTCTCCCAATATTGTTTTTCTAGGAGAACATGCCCCCAGGACCCTCCCCCATGTCAACTAATGCCAAATCCTGGATGCGCCCCTGCATTGAATCAGTAAGTATATCGTGCTGGACTAGAAAACGTACATGCATATTTGCACCGTATCCTGGACTACCCATAAACATCCAGTCCGTCTTGCTGGATTCAGAGAGTTTTGGCAGGAAGTAAGGTCGCCTGTAATGCTTCCTTAGTATGTTAGCTGCACTAAAATCACAGTTACTCCTGTAAAATAACAACAATAAAACATGGTTATACAATAAAACATAGGGTTATACATATATACAATAAAACACATGGTTATACATATATACAATAAAACATGGCTAGTTATACATATATACAATAAAACACATGGTTATACATATATACAATAAAACATGGCTAGTTATACATATATACAATAAAACACATGGTTATACATATATACAATAAAACATGGTTATACATATATACAATAAAACATGGTTATACAATAAAACATGGCTAGTTATACATATATACAATAAAACACATGGTTATACATATATACAATAAAACATGGTTATACATATATACAATAAAACATATGGTTATACATATATACAATAAAACATATGGTTATACATATATACAATAAAACACATGGTTATACATATATACAATAAAACATGGTTTTTATACATATATACAATAAAACACATGGTTATACATATATACAATAAAACATGGTGGTTATACATATATACAATAAAACATGGCTAGTTATACATATATACAATAAAACATATGGTTAGTTATATATATATACAATAAAACATGGCTAGTTATACATATATACAATAAAACATATGGTTATACATATATACAATAAAACACATGGTTATATATATATACAATAAAACATGGCTAGTTATACATATATACAATAAAACACATGGTTATTACTAAATACATACATACATATATGGTTTATAACACATGGTTATACATATATTAAAACTTGTTATACATATATACAATAATGGTTGTGTCCTGGGATATACATACATAAAATGGTTGTGTCCTGGGATATACATACATAAAATGGTTGTGTCCTGGGATATACATACATAAAATGGTTGTGTCCTGGGATATACATACATAAAATGGTTGTGTCCTGGGATATACATACATAAAATGGTTGTGTCCTGGGATATACATACATAAAATGGTTGTGTCCTGGGATATACATACATAAAATGGTTGTGTCCTGGGATATACATACATAAAATGGTTGGTGTCCTGGGATATACATACATAAAATGGTTGTGTCCTGGGATATACATACATAAAATGGTTGTGTCCTGGGATATACATACATAAAATGGTTGTGTCCTGGGATATACATACATAAAATGGTTGTGTCCTGGGATATACATACATAAAATGGTTGTGTCCTGGGATATACATACATAAAATGGTTGGTGTCCTGGGATATACATACATAAAATGGTTGGTGTCCTGGGATATACATACATATAATGGTTGTGTCCTGGGATATACATACATAAAATGGTTGTGTCCTGGGATATACATACATAAAATGGTTGGTGTCCTGGGATATACATACATAAAATGGTTGTGTCCTGGGATATACATACATAAAATGGTTGTGTCCTGGGATATACATACATAAAATGGTTGGTGTCCTGGGATATACATACATAAAATGGTGGTGTCCTGGGATATACATACATAAAATGGTGGTGTCCTGGGATATACATACATAAAATGGTTGTGTCCTGGGATATACATACATAAAATGGTTGTGTCCTGGGATATACATACATAAAATGGTTGGTGTCCTGGGATATACATACATAAAATGGATGTGTCCTGGGATATACATACATAAAATGGTT
>CM026395.1:29610415-29623593 GCA_014843695.1 Archivesica marissinica | reverse complement strand
TATACATATATACAATAAAACATGGCTAGTTATACATATATACAATAAAACACATGGTTATACATATATACAATAAAACAAACAAAAAACAATGGTTATACATATATACAATAAAACATAGGGTTATACAATAAAACATATGGTTATACATATATACAATAAAACATATGGTTATACATATATACAATAAAACACATGGTTATACATATATACAATAAAACATGGTTATACATATATACAATAAAACATGGCTAGTTATACATATATACAATAAAACATATGGTTATATAATATATACAATAAAACATATGGTTATACATATATACAATAAAACACATGGTTATACATATATACAATAAAACATGGTTATACATATATACAATAAAACATATGGTTATACATATATACAATAAAACATGGCTAGTTATACATATATACAATAAAACACTGGTTATACATATATACAATAAAACACATGGTTATACATATATACAATAAAACATAGGGTTATACAATAAAACACATGGTTATACATATATACAATAAAACATATGGTTATACATATATACAATAAAACATGGCTAGTTATACATATATACAATAAAACACATGGTTATACATATATACAATAAAACACATGGTATACATATATACAATAAAACACATGGTTATACATATATACAATAAAACACATGGTTATACATATATACAATAAAACATATGGTTATACATATATACAATAAAACATAGGTTATACAATAAAACATGGGTTATACATATATACAATAAAACAGGTTATACAATAAAACACAGGTTATACATATATACAATAAAACATAGGGTTATACAATAAAACACATGGTTATACATATATACAATAAAACATATGGTTATACATATATACAATAAAACATATGGTTATACAATAAACAAGGTTATACATATATACAATAAAACATGGCTAGTTATACATATATACAATAAAACACATGGTTATACATATATACAATAAAACACATGGTTATACATATATACAATAAAACATGGCTAGTTATACATATATACAATAAAACATATGGTTATACATATATACAATAAAACATATGGTTATACATATATACAATAAAACATATGGTTATACATATATACAATAAAACATATGGTTATACATATATACAATAAAACATATGGTTATACATATATACATAAAACATATGGTATATATAATAAAACATATGGTTATACATATATACAATAAAACATAGGGTTATACAATAAACATATGGTTATACTATATACAATAAAACATAGGGTTATACAATAAAACATATGGTTATACATATATACAATAAAACACATGGTTATACATATATACAATAAAACATAGGGTTATACAATAAAACTATGGTTATACATATATACAATAAAACATATGGTTATACATATATACAATAAAACACATGGTTATACATATATACAATAAAACATAGGGTTATACAATAAAACATATGGTTATACATATATACAATAAAACACATGGTTATACATATATACAATAAAACATAGGGTTATACAATAAAACTATGGTTATACATATATACAATAAAACATATGGTTATACATATATACAATAAAACATATGGTTATACATATATACAATAAAACATAGGGTTATACAATAAAACATATGGTTATACATATATACAATAAAACATATGGTTATACATATATACAATAAAACATATGGTTATACATATATACAATAAAACATATGGTTATACAATAAAACACATGGTTATACATATATACAATAAAACATATGGTTATACATATATACAATAAAACATATGGTTATACATATATACAATAAAACATATGGTTATACATATATACAATAAAACATATGGTTATACATATATACAATAAAACATATGGTTATACATATATACAATAAAACATAGGGTTATACAATAAAACATATGGTTATACATATATACAATAAAACATATGGTTATACATATATACAATAAAACATGACTAGTTATACATATATACAATAAAACATATGGTTATACATATATACAATAAAACACATGGTTATACATATATACAATAAAACATGACTAGTTATACATATATACAATAAAACACATGGTTATACAATAAAACATAGGGTTATACATATATACAATAAAACATAGGGTTATACATATATACAATAAAACATATGGTTATACATATATACAATAAAACATAGGGTTATACATATATACAATAAAACATAGGGTTATACATATATACAATAAAACATATGGTTATACATATATACAATAAAACATATGGTTATACATATATACAATAAAACATATGGTTATACATATATACAATAAAACATATGGTTATACATATATACAATAAAACATATGGTTATACATATATACAATAAAACATATGGTTATACATATATACAATAAAACATGGCTAGTTATACATATATACAATAAAACATATGGTTATACATATATACAATAAAACATATGGTTATACATATATACAATAAAACATGGCTAGTTATACATATATACAATAAAACATGGCTAGTTATACATATATACAATAAAACACATGGTTATACATATATACAATAAAACATATGGTTATACATATATACAATAAAACATATGGTTATACATATATACAATAAAACACATGGTTATACATATATACAATAAAACACATGGTTATACATATATACAATAAAACATATGGCTAGTTATACATATATACAATAAAACATATGGCTAGTTATACATATATACAATAAAACATATGGCTAGTTATACATATATACAATAAAACATGGCTAGTTATACATATATAGAGTGTGTATCTTATGAATAATGATATATGTACAGGGTTCTGGGTGCCTAAAACATGGTTTGTCGTGCTTTATGGATAAAATCTCGAGTTCCTGTCATCTAGGAATTGAAGAAATTTCTTTTTCTGTTTGTTTGTTTAGATCAGACAATTTTCTGCCGATGCCTTGTTTATGTTGTCTTTCTTTTCTTCACAAAACCTCAAAGGCATCTTCATGCGTTATTTCGTCGTAGTATGTACATGTAATTTAAAATCAAATATGGAATACAGCACAGGCACCAGACACAATTTTTTTTTTTTTGGCCTATGGTCATATAGTAAGTAATAAAAGGCAACCAACGAAATTGAAACATGCATGCAGAAACATCGACGAGAAACTAGGTAAAAACGACCAGATCACTGATATGCCCTTGTGGTCCCGACCGGAAGACCTTATTCTATCAACAAATACTTTTTATTTCATGAAGATCGGTCAAATAACACCAGAATGGCACATTGTTTCATCGTGAACAGCAGAAAATGCAATGTTGTCGTTTTCGCTGGGCGTTCAGTTTTTGGTTTTTGTGTGTGTCTGGTGCCTGTGGAATACAGTGTACACTCAGTATTTATATATTGATAAATGTACATAGTACGCATTGATTTCATTCCAATATTTAACATTTTAAATTGAAAACATTCCAAAGCTACCTAGGGGTGGGTGGCCCACCGACCCCTACTAGTTATTGGCAGAGATAATAAATGAGGTTACCTCATTTGGGTCCTGAAATGAATATAAAAAAATAGGAATTGAAGATATGCTCACCAGCCAATATACCAAGGTTCCGAGCCATCCTCCATCCTGGCACGCTCGGGGCTCATACTCAGCACCTCTCTAAGATTCTCGAAGGATGATTTGTACGGGAAGAACTGACAATTTTTCTCTTGATTATCAAGTGCCTGGCTTCCTTCTTTATAGATCTCTTTAAAAAACTCAAAACTGAAATATGCTGGAGCTGTCCAGTTTAGAGTTCCATCCCCGATAACAACTGGCACACCTGTATATGCATGAAGTTCTTCAAACTCTTCCTGCGAAATATTATAAACTGTCTTTACGGCGGTCATGTTCTCACAGAATGAGCATTCTACTGGTGGTCTGAATATTTCCGACATAAACTGCGGCATTTCGATCACACATGGCTCGTTGTCTATATCAACACCATACAGTTCCATCCAGGTTTGAACCAGGGTCTCTCGACTCAACGGCCAGTCAAACAAACAGCAAGACAACAGATTAAAATACAAGACGGCAACCACTGTCACAAATACTATGAAATATTTCACAAACACTTTTGCATAGGACCCATTCCAAGAAATGTCACGAAGAATTTTCAACCTCGCTAAATCCTCTTTTGTCAGACCCATTTTAATAGCCTGCTCATAAAGTTTCTGAAATTCTTTTTCAACATTAAAATTTTCAGTTGATTCAGAGTCCTTGGTTTTAATTTTCTC
The DNA here is from genome assembly GCA_014843695.1 of Archivesica marissinica. Lineage (NCBI taxonomy): Eukaryota > Metazoa > Mollusca > Bivalvia > Venerida > Vesicomyidae > Archivesica > Archivesica marissinica. The sequence continues at coordinate 29,619,228 of CM026395.1, read as the reverse complement.
ACTGTTCACCTGGTCCGCCGCACCGGGCTCGGTTTTTTCTGGTTCTTGTGCCATTCTCTCCAGGGCTTCCTTCTCCGGACTATCGAGGGCATCTGTCCCATTCTTTCCATCGGTAATCAATTTCCTTTTTCCCATCCTGATTCAAGTTCAAAATCTGTAAAATTAACTAAACTCTGACCTCGAATTACCGTATATTCTCGACCATAACTCTTTTCTCATCCAGAAATGTGATGAAAGTACTAGGTCGACTTATGGAGGAGAATACAAGCAGCAACAAAGATTTGAAACCAAATAGTTTAATTTATTTTTATTTGTTGGAACTTTATTTATGTCTGTTTTATTTGATTTACTATAACAATTTGCTTTGACAATTCTTTACTTTATAAACCATAAAAATGCTGATAAACAGACTTCATTGTTGTGCATCAGTGCATTTTTTATGATTTGTAATGGCTTAATGTCAACCAGATATCTCAAACTTAGCTCAGTTTCATTCAAAAATGAAAGAAAACCCATTTGTCATACATAACAAAAGTCCACAAAGTTACCATCAACATAATTTATGGTCCTAAGATCCAGCTCAAAAATCAGCATTTTAAGTCGAGGGTCAAATTTTGGCTTATGGCTGAGATCGACTTATGGTCGGGAATATACGGTAACTCTTTGTAATAAAGTAAAATAATGCAAACCTGCATCCATTAATATATTAATTATTCACCATAATTTAATGCTACTCGAATTCGATCTTTTAACTCTTTGAATACTATAACTCTACATGCTATAACTCTGCATGTTATAACTCTACATACTATAACTATGCATGTTATAACTCTACATGCTATAACTCTGCATGTTATAACTCTACATGCTATAACTATGCATGTTATAACTTTGCATGTTATAACTCTACATACTATAACTCTACATACTATAACTATGCATGCTATAACTCTGCATGTTATAACTCTACATGCTATAACTCTACATACTATAACTCTGCATGCTATAACTCTACATACTATAACTCTACATGCTATAACTCTGCATGTTATAACTCTACATGCTATAACTCTGCATGTTATAACTCTACATACTATAACTCTGCATGTTATAACTCTACATACTATAACTCTACATACTATAACTATGCATGCTATAACTCTGCATGTTATAACTCTACATGCTATAACTCTACATACTATAACTCTGCATGCTATAACTCTACATACTATAACTCTACATGCTATAACTCTGCATGTTATAACTCTACATGCTATAACTCTGCATGTTATAACTCTACATACTATAACTCTGCATGTTATAACTCTACATACTATAACTCTACATACTATAACTATGCATGCTATAACTCTGCATGTTATAACTCTACATGCTATAACTCTACATACTATAACTCTGCATGCTATAACTCTACATACTATAACTCTACATGCTATAACTCTGCATGTTATAACTCTACATGCTATAACTCTGCATGTTATAACTCTACATACTATAACTCTGCATGTTATAACTCTACATACTATAACTATGCATGCTATAACTCTGCATGTTATAACTCTACATACTATAACTATGCATGCTATAACTCTGCATGCTATAACTCTGTGCATGCTATAACTCTACATACTATAACTCTGCATGCTATAACTCTACATGCTATAACTCTACATGCTATAACTCTGCATGTTATAACTCTACATACTATAACTCTGCATGTTATAACTCTACATACTATAACTCTGCATGTTATAACTCTACATACTATAACTATGTATGCTATAACTCTGCATGTTATAACTCTACATACTATAACTATGCATGCTATAACTCTGCATGCTATAACTCTGTGCATGCTATAACTCTACATACTATAACTCTGCATGCTATAACTCTACATGCTATAACTCTACATGCTATAACTCTGCATGCTATAACTCTACATGCTATAACTCTGCATGCTTATAACTCTGCATGCTATAACTCTGCATGCTTATAACTCTGCATGCTAAAATCTACATGCTATAACTCTGCATGTTATAACTCTACATGCTATAACCTCTGCATGCTATAACCTCTACAAGCTATAACTCTGCATGCTATATAACTCTGCATGCTATAACCTCTACATGCTATAATTATGCATGCTATAACTCTACATGCTATATAACTCTACATGCTATAACTCTGCATGCTATAACTCTGCATGCTATATAACTCTGCATGCTAAATATCTACATGCTATAACTCTGCATGCTATAACTCTGCATGTTATAACTCTACATACTATAACTCTACATACTATAACTATGCATGCTATAACTCTGCATGTTATAACTCTACATGCTATAACTCTACATACTATAACTCTGCATGTTATAACTCTACATACTATAACTCTACATACTATAACTATGCATGCTATAACTCTGCATGTTATAACTCTACATGCTATAACTCTACATACTATAACTCTGCATGCTATAACTCTACATACTATAACTCTACATGCTATAACTCTGCATGTTATAACTCTACATGCTATAACTCTGCATGTTATAACTCTACATACTATAACTCTGCATGTTATAACTCTACATACTATAACTCTACATACTATAACTATGCATGCTATAACTCTGCATGTTATAACTCTACATGCTATAACTCTACATACTATAACTCTGCATGCTATAACTCTACATACTATAACTCTACATGCTATAACTCTGCATGTTATAACTCTACATGCTATAACTCTGCATGTTATAACTCTACATACTATAACTCTGCATGTTATAACTCTACATACTATAACTATGCATGCTATAACTCTGCATGTTATAACTCTACATACTATAACTATGCATGCTATAACTCTGCATGCTATAACTCTGTGCATGCTATAACTCTACATACTATAACTCTGCATGCTATAACTCTACATGCTATAACTCTACATGCTATAACTCTGCATGTTATAACTCTACATACTATAACTCTGCATGTTATAACTCTACATACTATAACTCTGCATGTTATAACTCTACATACTATAACTATGTATGCTATAACTCTGCATGTTATAACTCTACATACTATAACTATGCATGCTATAACTCTGCATGCTATAACTCTGTGCATGCTATAACTCTACATACTATAACTCTGCATGCTATAACTCTACATGCTATAACTCTACATGCTATAACTCTGCATGCTATAACTCTACATGCTATAACTCTGCATGCTATATAACTCTGCATGCTATATAACTCTGCATGCTATATAACTCTGCATGCTAAAAATCTACATGCTATAACTCTGCATGCTATAACTCTACATGCTATAACCTCTGCATGCTATAACCTCTACAAGCTATAACTCTGCATGCTATATAACTCTGCATGCTATAACCTCTACATGCTATAATTATGCATGCTATAACTCTACATGCTATATAACTCTACATGCTATAACTCTGCATGCTATAACTCTGCATGCTATATAACTCTGCATGCTAAATATCTACATGCTATAACTCTGCATGCTATAACTCTGCATGCTATAACTCTACATGCTATAACTCTGCATGCTAAAACTCTGCATGCTATAACCTCTGCATGCTATAACCTCTACATGCTATAACTCTGCATGCTATATAACTCTGCATGCTATAACTCTGCATGCTATAACCTCTACATGCTATAACTCTGCATGCTATAACTCTACATGCTATAACCTCTGCATGCTATATAATTCTGCATGCTATAACTCTGCATGCTATAACTCTACATGCTATAACTCTGCATGCTATAACCTCTGCATGCTATAACTCTGCATGCTATAATGCTATAACTCTGAATGCTATAACTCTGCATGCTATAACTCTGCATGCTATAACGCTGCATGCTATAACTCTGCATGCTATAACTTTGCATGCTATAACTGTGCATGCTATATCTCTGCATGTTATAACTCTGCATGCTATAACTTTGCCTGCTAAAACTTTGCATGCTATAACTCTGCATGCTATAACTCTGCATGCTATAACGCTGCATGCTATAACTTTGCATGTTATAACTCTACATACTATAACTCTACATACTATAACTATGCATGCTATAACTCTGCATGTTATAACTCTACATGCTATAACTCTACATACTATAACTCTGCATGCTATAACTCTACATACTATAACTCTACATGCTATAACTCTGCATGTTATAACTCTACATGCTATAACTCTGCATGTTATAACTCTACATACTATAACTCTGCATGTTATAACTCTACATACTATAACTCTACATACTATAACTATGCATGCTATAACTCTGCATGTTATAACTCTACATGCTATAACTCTACATACTATAACTCTGCATGCTATAACTCTACATACTATAACTCTACATGCTATAACTCTGCATGTTATAACTCTACATGCTATAACTCTGCATGTTATAACTCTACATACTATAACTCTGCATGTTATAACTCTACATACTATAACTCTACATACTATAACTATGCATGCTATAACTCTGCATGTTATAACTCTACATGCTATAACTCTACATACTATAACTCTGCATGCTATAACTCTACATACTATAACTCTACATGCTATAACTCTGCATGTTATAACTCTACATGCTATAACTCTGCATGTTATAACTCTACATACTATAACTCTGCATGTTATAACTCTACATACTATAACTATGCATGCTATAACTCTGCATGTTATAACTCTACATACTATAACTATGCATGCTATAACTCTGCATGCTATAACTCTGTGCATGCTATAACTCTACATACTATAACTCTGCATGCTATAACTCTACATGCTATAACTCTACATGCTATAACTCTGCATGTTATAACTCTACATACTATAACTCTGCATGTTATAACTCTACATACTATAACTCTGCATGTTATAACTCTACATACTATAACTATGTATGCTATAACTCTGCATGTTATAACTCTACATACTATAACTATGCATGCTATAACTCTGCATGCTATAACTCTGTGCATGCTATAACTCTACATACTATAACTCTGCATGCTATAACTCTACATGCTATAACTCTACATGCTATAACTCTGCATGCTATAACTCTACATGCTATAACTCTGCATGCTATATAACTCTGCATGCTATATAACTCTGCATGCTATATAACTCTGCATGCTAAAAATCTACATGCTATAACTCTGCATGCTATAACTCTACATGCTATAACCTCTGCATGCTATAACCTCTACAAGCTATAACTCTGCATGCTATATAACTCTGCATGCTATAACCTCTACATGCTATAATTATGCATGCTATAACTCTACATGCTATATAACTCTACATGCTATAACTCTGCATGCTATAACTCTGCATGCTATATAACTCTGCATGCTAAATATCTACATGCTATAACTCTGCATGCTATAACTCTGCATGCTATAACTCTACATGCTATAACTCTGCATGCTAAAACTCTGCATGCTATAACCTCTGCATGCTATAACCTCTACATGCTATAACTCTGCATGCTATATAACTCTGCATGCTATAACTCTGCATGCTATAACCTCTACATGCTATAACTCTGCATGCTATAACTCTACATGCTATAACCTCTGCATGCTATATAATTCTGCATGCTATAACTCTGCATGCTATAACTCTACATGCTATAACTCTGCATGCTATAACCTCTGCATGCTATAACTCTGCATGCTATAATGCTATAACTCTGAATGCTATAACTCTGCATGCTATAACTCTGCATGCTATAACGCTGCATGCTATAACTCTGCATGCTATAACTCTGCATGCTATAACTTTGCATGCTATAACTTTGCATGCTATATCTCTGCATGTTATAACTCTGCATGCTATAACTTTGCCTGCTAAAACTTTGCATGCTATAACTCTGCATGCTATAACTCTGCATGCTATAACGCTGCATGCTATAACTCTGCATGCTATAACTCTGCATGCTATAACTTTGCATGCTATAACTTTGCATGCTATAACTCTGCATGCTATAACTCTGCATGTTATAACTCTGCATGCTATAACTTTGCCTGTTAAAACTTTGCATGCTATAACTCTGCATGCTATAACTCTGCATGCTATAACTCTGCATGCTATAACGCTGCATGCTATAACGCTGCATGCTATAACTCTGCATGCTATAACTCTGCATGCTATAACTCTGCATGCTATAACTCTGCATGCTATAACTCTGCATGTTATAACTCTGCATGCTATAACTTTGCCTGCTAAAACTTTGCATGCTATAACTCTGCATGCTATAACTCTACATGCTATAACTATGCATGCTATAACTCTGCATGCTATAACTATGCATGCTATAACTCTGCATGCTATAACTCTGCATGCTATAACTCAGCATGCAACTCTGCATGCTATAACTCTACATGCTATAACTATGCATGCTATAACTCTGCATGCTATAACTCTGCATGCTATAACTCTGCATGCTATAACCTCTACATGCTATAACTCTGCATGCTATAACTCTACATGCTATAACCTCTGCATGCTATAACCTCTACATGCTATAACTCTGCATGCTATATAATTCTGCATGCTATAACTCTGCATGCTATAACTCTGCATGCTATAACTCTACATGCTATAACTCTGCATGCTATAACCTCTGCATGCTATAACTCTGCATGCTATAATGCTATAACTCTGAATGCTATAACTCTGCATGCTATAACTCTGCATGCTATAACGCTGCATGCTATAACCTGCATGCTATAACTCTGCATGCTATAACTCTGCATGCTATAACTTTGCATGCTATAACTTTGCATGCTATATCTCTGCATGTTATATAACTCTGCATGCTATAACTTTGCCTGCTAAAACTTTGCATGCTATAACTCTGCATGCTATAACGCTGCATGCTATAACTCTGCATGCTATAACTCTGCATGCTATAACTCTGCATGCTATAACTTTGCATGCTATAACTTTGCATGCTATAACTCTGCATGCTATAACTCTGCATGTTATAACTCTGCATGCTATAACTTTGCCTGCTAAAACTTTGCATGCTATAACTCTGCATGCTATAACTCTGCATGCTATAACTCTGCATGCTATAACTCTGCATGCTATAACGCTGCATGCTATAACTATGCATGCTATAACTCAGCATGCAACTCTGCATGCTATAACTCTGCATGCTATAACTCTACATGCTATAACTATGCATGCTATAACTCTGCATGCTATAACTCTGCATGCTATAACTCTGCATGCTATAACTCTGCATGCTATAACTCTGCATGCTATAACTATGCATGCTATAACTCTACATGCTATAACTCTGCATGCTAAACTCTACATGCTATAACTATGCATGCTATAACTCTGCATGCTATAACTTTACATGCTAGAGGCTATAGCAACAGTTAAATATGTGCAGAGTTTTCAGGTACAAATAATAAGAAAAGCACATTAATAAATTGTCGGACGGATCTGTAGTCCAGTGGTAACACGCTGGACTGGTAATCCAGGGATCGCTTGTTCGATCCCCCGTCTGACCCTAATAAAATTAACAGTCTTTCAGATGGGACGTTAAACCGAGATTTCGTGTCGGTGCTTTACACTGTGCATGTAAAACAATCAGAGGAGACTCTGGAATGGGACTCTGTCTATATCATTGCACTATCCTCCAAAATCTAAAATGACAAATCTCTTCAGGTGGCGTCGCTCATATGGGCAACCGTTAGCGACGATAAATAAACGTAAAACACACAAAAAAATATGTCGTCTGCTACAATTATTTGAACTAATTAGTCTTTATTTTACCAGCATACAAAGAGTTCAAAAGTGCAAGCCTCAGAAATGTTTTATTGATTTTTAAAAAAATATAAATTAAAGTGAAACTATATCAGAATAAAAAATGTTTTTTGGTAGAAGGTCCTAGACATTTAAAGAATATAATTTCCTATGAAAATCCAAATATTTGCACAGAAACTAAAGTAAATAAAATAAATATAGCACCGTGGCATACTCGAATTGTTTATCAACAAACATATGTAAACAATGCAAATGTTGAAAAAGCTGCCATAGATGTTTGTCAGATTGCCAGTAGAGAGTGATGCGTTCTGAATGTAACGAACGTAATGTGGCGAACCGATTCAGGAAAGTCGTACTTTCAGTTTGTTAAATAGATAAAACCACAGTTTACTGACTGAAAATAAGAATCAAATTATAACTGAAGAATGTGTAGTACTTGTATGTTAAATTTTATAATCTTCTTAGTCCATATGATATAGTGTCACTTTAACCATTTCAAAACCACATACCTCTAAATAGACTTACAAAAAGTGTAGATCCAGATGAGCCGGCTCATGATGATCAGTCTCGTCAAGATATAACATAACTATTTTTAGACAACAATTACCCATTTTGATAAATGAACGGGTCCAAATGTAATTTTCTTATTAATTTATTAGTCTAAACATATCATGCACCAGTCCATGTCAGTTACTTGGTGTTGAATGGGTTAATCATCTAGAATATTTCTCAATTCTAACTAGCACAAATATATCAGTACCTTGCTACTAGCTATGAAAATAAATCCAACACTGGGGAATATTTTATTCCGGGCAATTCACTATTAAAGACAAAAGTCATAGAGTAGCTCCCTTCCTTTGAATCGGTTGTCATTATTTACTGCAAGAACCTTCATAGACATTTCCAGTAAATGACCAATCATCAACATATC
>CM026395.1:29566626-29609415 GCA_014843695.1 Archivesica marissinica | reverse complement strand
ACCTCCATAGATATTACTGGGACTACATAGAGATTTAGGTTAATATACTATTATATCTCCATACAAACGACAGCCATTTAGCTATCATGCAGTGGATAAGTAGTCGCCATATCTATCCCACCTCCATAGATATTACTGGGACTACATAGAGATTTAGGTTAATATACTATTATATCTCCATACAAACGACAGCCATTTAGCTATCATGCAGTGGATAAGTAGTCGCCATATCTATCCCACCTCCATAGATATTACTGGGACTACATAGAGATTTAGGTTATATACTATTATATCTCCATACAACGACAGCCATTTAGCTATCATGCAGTGGATAAGTAGTCGCCATATCTATCCCACCTCCATAGATATTACTGGGACTACATAGAGATTTAGGTTAATATACTATTATATCTCCATACAAACGACAGCCATTTAGCTATCATGCAGTGGATAAGTAGTCGCCATATCTATCCCACCTCCATAGATATTACTGGGACTACATAGAGATTTAGGTTAATATACTATTATATCTCCATACAACGACAGCCATTTAGCTATCATGCAGTGGATAAGTAGTCGCCATATCTATCCCACCTCCATAGATATTACTGGGACTACATAGAGATTTAGGTTAATATACTATTATATCTCCATACAAACGACAGCCATTTAGCTATCATGCAGTGGATAAGTAGTCGCCATATCTATCCCACCTCCATAGATATTACTGGGACTACATAGAGATTTAGGTTAATATACTATTATATCTCCATACAAACGACAGCCATTTAGCTATCATGCAGTGGATAAGTAGTCGCCATATCTATCCCACCTCCATAGATATTACTGGGACTACATAGAGATTTAGGTTAATATACTATTATATCTCCATACAATGACAGCCATTTAGCTATTATGCAGTGGATAAGTAGTTGCCATATCTATCCCACCTCCATAGATATTACTGGGACTACATAGAGATTTAGGTTAATATACTATTATATCTCCATACAATGACAGCCATTTAGCTATCATGCAGTGGATAAGTAGTCGCCATATCTATCCCACCTCCATAGATATTACTGTGACTACATGAGATTTTGGCTTGTATTATGAACATTGGTTGGCTACTACATGTCATGTATGTGTATTGGTAATGGCGTCAAAGGTGCTTCTTGAGGGAAAGGTTTAGAATTGTTGGCTATACTTGTCATGTATGTTGTATTGGTAATGGCGTCAAGAGGTGCTTCTATGAGGGAAGGGTTTAACATTGGTTTGGCTACTACATTGTCCATGTATGTGGTATTGGTAATGGCGTCAACAGGTGCTTCTATGAGGGAAAGGGTTTACAGACATTGGTTGGCTACTACCTTGTCAATGTATGTTGTATTGGTAATGGCGTCAAGAGGTGCTTCTATGAGGGAAAGGGTTTACAGACATTGGTTTGGCTACTACATTGTCCATGTATGTGGTATTGGTAATGGCGTCAACAGGTGCTTCTATGAGGGAAAGGGTTTACAGACATTGGTTGGCTACTACCTTGTCAATGTATGTTGTATTGGTAATGGCGTCAAGAGGTGCTTCTATGAGGGAAAGGGTTTACAGACATTGGTTTGGCTACTACATTGTCCATGTATGTGGTATTGGTAATGGCGTCAACAGGTGCTTCTATGAGGGAAAGGTTTTACAGACATTGGTTTGGCTACTACATTGTCAATGTATGTTGTATTGGTAATGGCGTCAACAGGTGCTTCTATGAGGGAAAGGTTTATATGAACATTGGTTTGGCTACTACATTGTCAATGTATGTTGTATTGGTAATGGCGTCAAGAGGTGCTTCTATGAGGGAAAGGTTTATTATGAACATTGGTTTGGCTACTACATTGTCAATGTATGTTGTATTGGTAATGGCGTCAAGAGGTGCTTCTATGAGGGAAAGGGTTATATGAACATTGGTTTGGCTACTACATTGTCAATGTGTGGTATTGGTAATGGCGTCAAGAGGTGCTTCTATGAGGGAAAGGGTTTACAGACATTGGTTGGCTACTACCTTGTCAATGTATGTTGTATTGGTAATGGCGTCAAGAGGTGCTTCTATGAGGGAAAGGGTTTACAACATTGGTTTGGCTACTACATTGTCAATGTATGTTGTATTGGTAATGGGTCAACAGGTGCTTCTATGAGGGAAAGGGTTTATGGACATGGTTTGGCTACTACATTGTCAATGTATGTTGTATTGGTAATGGCGTCAAGAGGTGCTTCTATGAGGGAAAGGGTTTACAGACATTGGTTTGGCTACTACATTGTCCATGTATGTGGTATTGGTAATGGCGTCAACAGGTGCTTCTATGAGGGAAAGGGTTTACAGACATTGGTTTGGCTACTACATTGTCCATGTATGTGGTATTGGTAATGGCGTCAAGAGGTGCTTCTATGAGGGAAAGGGTTTACAGACATTGGTTTGGCTACTACATTGTCCATGTATGTGGTATTGGTAATGGCGTCAACAGGTGCTTCTATGAGGGAAAGGGTTTACAGACATTGGTTGGCTACTACATTGTCAATGTATGTTGTATTGGTAATGGCGTCAAGAGGTGCTTCTATGAGGGAAAGGGTTTACAGACATTGGTTTGGCTACTACATTGTCCATGTATGTGGTATTGGTAATGGCGTCAACAGGTGCTTCTATGAGGGAAAGGTTTATTATGAACATTGGTTTGGCTACTACATTGTCAATGTATGTGGTATTGGTAATGGCGTCAACAGGTGCTTCTATGAGGGAAAGGTTTATTATGAACATTGGTTTGGCTACTACATTGTCCATGTATGTGGTATTGGTAATGGCGTCAACAGGTGCTTCTATGAGGGAAAGGTTTATTATGAACATTGGTTTGGCTACTACATTGTCCATGTATGTCGTATTGGTAATGGCGTCAAGAGGTGCTTCTATGAGGGAAAGGGTTATTATGAACATTGGTTTGGCTACTACATTGTCATGTATGTGGTATTGTAATGGCGTCCGGAGGTGCTTATATGAACATTGGTTTGGTACTACATTGCCATGTATGTGGTATTGGTAATGGCGTCCGAGGTGCTTATATGAACATTGGTTTGGCTACTACATTGTCCATGTATGTGGTATTGGTAATGGCGTCCGGAGGTGCTTATATGAACATGGTTTGGCTACTACATTGTCCTGTATGTGGTATTGGTATGGCGTCCGGAGGTGCTTATATGAACATTGGTTTGGCTACTACATTGTCCATGATGTGGTATTGGTAATGGCGTCCGGAGGTGCTTATATGAACATTGGTTTGGCTACTACATTGTCCATGTATGTGGTATTGGTAATGGCGTCCGGAGGTGCTTATATGAACATTGGTTTGGCTACTACATTGTCCATGTATGTGGTATTGGTAATGGCGTCCGGAGGTGCTTATATGAACATTGGTTTGGCTACTACATTGTCCATGTATGTGGTATTGGTAATGGCGTCCGGAGGTGCTTATATGAACATTGGTTTGGCTACTACATTGTCCATGTATGTGGTATTGGTAATGGCGTCCGGAGGTGCTTATATGAACATTGGTTTGGCTACTACATTGTCCATGTATGTGGTATTGGTAATGGCGTCCGGAGGTGCTTATATGAACATTGGTTTGGCTACTACATTGTCCATGTATGTGGTATTGGTAATGGCGTCCGGAGGTGCTTATATGAACATTGGTTTGGCTACTACATTGTCCATGTATGTGGTATTGGTAATGGCGTCCGGAGGTGCTTATATGAACATTGGTTTGGCTACTACATTGTCCATGTATGTGGTATTGGTAATGGCGTCCGGAGGTGCTTATATGAACATTGGTTTGGCTACTACATTGTCCATGTATGTGGTATTGGTAATGGCGTCCGGAGGTGCTTATATGAACATTGGTTTGGCTACTACATTGTCCATGTATGTGGTATTGGTAATGGCGTCCGGAGGTGCTTATATGAACATTGGTTTGGCTACTACATTGTCCATGTATGTGGTATTGGTAATGGCGTCCGGAGGTGCTTATATGAACATTGGTTTGGCTACTACATTGTCCATGTATGTGGTATTGGTAATGGCGTCCGGAGGTGCTTATATGAACATTGGTTTGGCTACTACATTGTCCATGTATGTGGTATTGGTAATGGCGTCCGGAGGTGCTTAATGAACATTGGTTTGGCTACTACATTGTCCATGTATGTGGTATTGGTAATGGCGTCCGGAGGTGCTTCTATGAGGGAAAGGGTTAATGTATGTGGTATTGGTAATGGCGTCCGGAGGTGCTTCTATGAGGGAAAGGGCTATGAACATTGGTTTGGCTACTACATTGTCCATGTATGTGGTATTGGTAATGGCGTCCGGAGGTGCTTCTATGAGGGAAAGGGTTATGAACATTGGCTTGGCTACTACATTGTCCATGTATGTGGTATTGGTAATGGCGTCAACAGGTGCTTCTATGAGGGAAAGGGTTATGAACATTGGCTTGGCTACTACATTGTCCATGTATGTGGTATTGGTAATGGCGTCCGGAGGTGCTTCTATGAGGGAAAGGGTTATGAACATTGGCTTGGCTACTACATTGTCCATGTATGTGGTATTGGTAATGGCGTCCGGAGGTGCTTCTATGAGGGAAAGGCTTAATTATGCAAAATATTACTGGCAAAGTTAAAAACTGGAAGGGCTTTCTTATGATGTTTCCGCAGCAGCTGGTGACACGGTTTTGAAGAAGCCAGAATGTTCTATATGTATAACCTCTGAATACCTTGTGACTGGTTCCTATGGATGTGTCCAACAATAAGATGAAAAACGACAATGTATTAGTTTATACAAATTTATTTTAGCTCGATTGCGAAACAAGTTCTCATAGCTTATATTAATCACTCTCGAGACCTCATTCCTGATGGAATCAATCACCACGAGGGAGAGAGAAGAGGCAAAAGGCCTTGAGTTCGAGCCCCACTTGAGCCATCACGATTGTGTCCTTAGGCAAGACAATGTATTAGCTGAATGATTTATGTTTCCCATGAAAACAGGCTTTTTAAGCCGAAAATTCGGATATGTAGGCGACAATATATATATATTACTAGTTCCCTGCTAGGAACAATCAACATATAAAATAAGATAATGTTCAGCTATTTATTAAACTCAGCCCAGATCGTGTAACATGATTTGCTACTCTGCAGTCTATTCAGGACAAACAGTGAGCATCCCCAACCCGTAAACACCAATATTTTATATAAAATATGACAATAATTGCTCGGAAGATTGGTGCATTAAATGACAATGACTGCAATATGGTGTGCTTCCTATTTCATGTGTGCCTCACTAACGTGGATAACTAGAACCAGTCTATCTACTCACCTGGTCTGCTCCCTGTATGTGTACCTCACTAACGTGGATAACTGGAACCAGTCTATCTACTCACCTGGTCTGCTCCCTGTATGTGTACCTCACTAACGTGGATAACTGGAACCAGTCTATCTACTCACCTGGTGTGCTCCCTGTATGTGTGCCTCACTAATGTGGGTAACTGGAACCAGTCTATCTACTTACCTGGTGTGCTTCATATTTCATGTGTGCCTCACTAATATGGATAACTGGAACCAGTCTATCTACTCACCTGGTCTGCTCCCTGTATGTGTGCCTCACTAATGTGGATAACTGGAACCAGTCTATCTACTCACCTGGTGTGCTCCCTGTATGTGTACCTCACTAACGTGGATAACTGGAACCAGTCTATCTACTCACCTGGTCTGCTCCCTGTATGTGTACCTCACTAACGTGGATAACTGGAACCAGTCTATCTACTTACCTGATCTGCTCCCTGTATGTGTACCTCACTAATGTGGATAACTGGAACCAGTCTATCTACTCACCTGGTCTACTCCCTGTATGTGTACCTCACTAACGTGGATAACTGGAACCAGTCTATCTACTCACCAGGTCTGCTCCCTGTATGTGTACCTCACTAACGTGGATAACTGGAACCAGTCTATCTACTCACCTGGTCTGCTCCCTGTATGTGTACCTCACTAACGTGGATAACTGGAACCAGTCTATCTACTTACCTGATCTGCTCCCTGTATGTGTACCTCACTAATGTGGATAACTGGAACCAGTCTATCTACTCACCTGGTCTACTCCCTGTATGTGTACCTCACTAACGTGGATAACTGGAACCAGTCTATCTACTCACCAGGTCTGCTCCCTGTATGTGTACCTCACTAACGTGGATAACTGGAACCAGTCTATCTACTCACCTGGTCTGCTCCCTGTATGTGTACATCACTAATGTGGATAACTGGAACCAGTCTATCTACTCACCTCGTCTGCTCCCTGTATGTGTACCTCACTAACGTGGATAACTGGAACCAGTCTATCTACTCACCTGGTCTGCTCCCTGTATGAGTACCTCACTAACGTAGATAACTGGAACCAGTCTATCTACTCACCAGGTCTGCTCCCTGTATGTGTACCTCACTAACGTGGATAACTGGAACCAGTCTTATCTACTCACCTGGTCTGCTCCCTGTATGTGTGCCTCACTAATGTGGATAACTGGAACCAGTCTATCTACTCACCTGGTGTGCTCCCTGTATGTGTACCTCACTAACGTGGATAACTGGAACCAGTCTATCTACTCACCTGGTCTGCTCCCTGTATGTGTACCTCACCAATGTGAATAACTGGAACCAGTCTATCTACTCACCTGATCGTCTACTGGTTCCCTGGGTATAACTCCTATAATTGTACTGCTGAGTGTGTTTCTACCCAACAAGTGACTTTTCACCATATTCATACTGTAATAGAACAAAACTACTACATAACATACATGTACACAATAATATAGTCATAATCCAGGTTTTAAACAAATGTCATGATAGCAATGTTACCTAGCAACAACAATAATAAAGCTAATCTTAGAAAATACTATGAAGTAGGGATGGTAATTAACAGGGATCATTCTAGAGGGCGATATGGGTGAACTAGTCGCCCTAGGGACCCTGACTTCGCCATCTGGGGCCCCACTTCTCCCTTAATTATTTATTTTTTTACAATATTCATACATATACCCGGTATTTGTCCAGTAACATACACTGGCCCATTATAAAGCACTCCTTCTATTCAAATGTTGTATTTAATGGTCATACTGTGCAGTTTAACCATATTCTGTTGCAATTTATTAAGTAACACCATTTAAGGAAGCGATCGCGCGCTTTCTCACTTCTCCCAACAATTCTGACCTAGAATGAACCCTGTAATGAATGGTGATTTTGGCATTCGAATGTTCTTCCGAACGAATATTCACTCATTTCTTGAATTGTACACCTTTTCTACTGCTAACTTTTTAAAACGGTATGGTCTTTTTCTACTTAATACATGTAACTCAAAATGTTGTCTGAGTGTCTGTGGACAAGATACATGTAACTCAAATCATTGTTTGAGTGTCTGTGGACAAGACACATGTAACTCAAATCATTGTTTGAGTGTCTGTGGACAAGATACATGTAACTCAAAGCATTGTTTGAGTGTCTGTGGACAAGATACATGTAACTCAAAGCATTGTTTGAGTGTCTGTGGACAAGATACATGTAACTCAAAGCATTGTTTGAGTGTCTGTGGACAAGATACATGTAACTCAAAGCATTGTTTGAGTGTCTGTGGACAAGATACATGTAACTCAAAGCATTGTTTGAGTGTCTGTGGACAAGATACATGTAACTCAAAGCATTGTTTGAGTGTCTGTGGACAAGATACATGTAACTCAAAGCATTGTTTGAGTGTCTGTGGACAAGATACATGTAACTCAAAGCATTGTTTGAGTGTCTGTGGACAAGATACATGTAACTCAAAGCATTGTTTGAGTGTCTGTGGACAAGATACATGTAACTCAAAGCATTGTTTGAGTGTCTGTGGACAAGATACATGTAACTCAAAGCATTGTTTGAGTGTCTGTGAACAAGATACATGTAACTCAAATCATTGTTTGAGCGTCTGTGGACAAGATACATGTAACTCAAATCATTGTTTGAGCGTCTGTGGACAAGATACATGTAACTCAAAACATTGTTTGAGTGTCTATGGACAAGATACATGTAACTCAAATCATTGTTTGGGCGTCTGTGAACAAGATACATGTAACTCAAAGCATTGTTTGAGTGTCTGTGAACAAGATACATGTAACTCAAAGCATTGTTTGAGTGTCTGTGGACAAGATACATGTAACTCAAAATGTTGTTTGAGTGTCTGTGGACAAGATACATGTAACTCAAAACGTTGTTTGAGTGTCTGTGGAAGGTTACATGTAACACAAACATTTGTTGTTGATGGATTTTGATGAAACTTTGCGATTCGTACGGTCCCGGGTTCGATACTCTGTCAGGTCATGTATATAGTGTCATTGAGCAAGGCACCTCACACACATTGCTTAGTACTAATTAACCGCTTAGGTCAGCTAACACTGCCCAGGAAAACATGTCTAGGTCCCCGCAAGGTGTTTGACACTGATGGAACATACATACATACATATTATGGTACAGTGTAAAGATCTATGACTCACTGAAATGTCGAAAGGTACGATGTGGTGTCTGTGCTATCGCGTCGGATTTTGAATCGAGTCAGGTCGGGTCACTAGAAATACGGAGACACCGAAAACCAGTATATAACTACGATAGAGCTGTGGCGTCCGTGGTCCAATGGTAGAGTGTCGGATTTGGAATAGAACGGCGCAGGTTCCATACTCAGTCGACCACGTATGTAGTGTCATTGAGCAAGGCACCTCACACACATTGCTTAGTACTGGTAAACCACTATGGTCGGCTAAGCATGCCCAGGAAAACATGTCTAGGTCCCCGGAAGGGGTTTGACATGAATGGAACAATTTTATATTACATTTTGTTAAGAGATTGAAACCCTTACACAGAAGCTTCTTTTAATTATACGATTTGTTTGTATAATGTGAATACAATTGAATGGGCACCTTAATGTGTAGTGACATGATGTGCTATTATACAATACTGTATCATAATTCCAGATTCACCCTGTGCATACGCATTATTACACATAATGTATGTCTGTCTGTCAATCTGTATGCTTGTCTGATTCACTTCTGTTATGTTTGTTAAAGTCAACTGACAATAACATGAGCAAGCGGGATTTAGAATGTCAAACATATATTGATTCATTGAAGAACACAACTCAAACAGCTTGATGTTGTGCTATAGATCTACCTGGTAAAGTATTTAAAACAATTATATACTGTAGTTGCAGCCCGTGACCGAGATTATTTTTTCTTAAACTATGACATTACATTCTTTATATATTTGCGTGATCGTTCCCATTTATTTTAGATTGATAATTATGTCATTTCATTTTAAGTAGTATGGAATTATTGATATGTTCATATAATGTTAGAGGTCTTGGGAATACTAAAAAACGATTGGAATAATTTAACTGGGTAAAGAGTAAAAAACTATCAATTTGTTTTCTCCAGGAAACACATTCTTCAGAAAAAACTAAAAGTAGATGGATTTCTGAATGGGGTAATAAAGCCTATTATAGTGGTATAAAAAGTAACAGCGAAGGTGTTGCTATATTATTGAACATAGCGGGTCCTCATACTATTAAGAATTTCGTAGAAATAATTAAGGGTAGGCTAATTGCTCTGGAAATAGCAATAAATAATTAGTAGTAAATGATAAAGAAATTACAGGGAGCAGCCAAATTTTATATGAAGAAATGGCATATTATAAGCATTTATACCAGGAAACTGAAATGATAATACCTTCTATTGATTTTTTTGATCAAGCAATAAACAAACTAGAACCATTAGAATCGTTTAACTGTGACGGCTTATTAAATGAATACGAGTGCTCACAATCTCTATTTCAGATGAAAAACAACAAAAGTCCAGGATCAGACGGACTTAGCGTTGAATTTTACAAAATATTTTGGAAAAGTCTAAAGCAGTACTATATTAAATCCATTAACTATTCATATTTTAATGGAAATCTTACCGATTTACAAAAACAAAGTATTATAACATTATTACCCAAATCTGGTAAGGATCAAACAACACTATCAAACTGGCGTCCAATAAGTCTGCTTAATGTGGATACGAAAATAGCAACAAAAGCGATTGCCAACAGAATAAAAAAAGTCTTACCCACAATTATAAGCCCAGAACAAACAGGCTTCATGAAAGGACGGTATATCGGTGAAAATATTCGTCTACTTTTTGAAATTATCGAATATTATAATGATAATAAACTTCCTGGATTATTATTGTTCTCAGATTACGAGAAAGCGTTTGACAGCCTCAATCACGAATTTATATTTGCATGCTTAAAACATTTTAATTTTAGTGAGAATTTCATTAAGTGGATTCGACTTTTTTACTCTAACATAAATAGCGTTGTTATAAACAATGGTTATATGTCAGAAGCTTTCCAGATTAAAAGAGGGGTAAGATAAGGATGTCCTCTGTCATCTTCACTTTTTTATCATATGCATGGAACTATTATCAAATACAATAGCAAGAGATCCAAATATCCAAGGAATAAACATAAATGGTCAGGAAATAAAACAAACACTATATGCTGACGACGGAACATATACAAACAATGGTAATAAAGCTTCTTTTGAACGTTTGATTTATGTTATAAGTGAATTTGGCAAACTGTCAGGATTGAAATTAAATACATCAAAAACCATTATACTCAGAATAGGATCCTTAAGAAATTCAGATATTCAGATGTGTCAAGATAAGAACTTTATATGGACCTCAAAGAAGGCAAAAACACTTTGAATGTATTTTAGTAATGATAAAGAATTTAATCTTACATCAAATTTGGAACCAAAATTGCAAGAATTTAAAAACTGTTAAAAAGCAATGGCAACATCGTAAGCTTACTTTGATGGGGAAAGTGACAGTTATTAAAACGTTTGCATTACCAAAACTTGTTTATCCATTTACTGTTTTACCGAATCCACCAGCACATATCATTAGTGATATTACAAAATCATTATTTGTATTTATGTGGGACGATAAACCAGAAAAAAATCAAGAGAACTACATTATATAAAAATTATGAAAGTGGCGGTTTAAAGTTAACAAACATAACATATTTTTTAAACTCAATAAAAGCTTGTTGGCTTAAGAGAATCTTAGACGACAAAAATAAAGGACTCTGGAAATGTATTTATGCAAAGCAAATAGAGAAATATGGGGGTGAAATGTTACTAGATTGCAATCTGTCTGATAATGATATTCATAACGTCAGTGGTGGTAATTCATTTTTACATGATATTCTAAAGTCATGGTTTAATATTTCTGCACAATTTAGTAATTCTAGTGTTTCTTTTAAACAACATATCATCTGGAATAATTCTGAAATTAAAGTGGAGGGAAACACTGTCTTCTATAGGGATTGGTTCAATAAAGGAATAAAAATATGTAGATCAATTATTCAATTTTAGGAATGGTAAATACTCAACATTTGATGACATGATAGAGTTATTTAATTTAAATGAAAAGGATTTCTTAACCTATCATAAACTAAAACACAGTATACCACAATCTTACGTAAATAAAATGAACCAACGACTCCTTGCAGAAACAAGAACAGAAACGTTAATTGACAAACTAAAAACCTCAAAAAGCCCCAATCAACTATTATATAAAACACAAATGGACAATTCAGAGATTGAAGGAATTAAATCAGAAAATAAATGGAATATCATACTAGGTAAACAAGATTTTGAATGGAAACGTATTTACTCAGTTCTGTATTTTGCGACAATAGATACGAAGTTAAGAAGTTTTCAATACAAATTCTTGAAGCATATTCTACCGACTAATACACATTTATTAAAATGCAAATTAGTTCCGACAAGTCTTTGTGATTTCTGTAATATGAATGTCGAAAATATTGAACATTTGTTTTGGAAATGCCCATGTGTACAACACATGTGGAAACAACTAAGCACATTTCTAAAAACAAAAAATATAGATGTGGATATAAATTTTGAGGTAATTTGTTTTGGTAAAATAAACAACTCAGTAATAAACAATACAATTAATTTCGTAATTATTCTATGTAAATCTTTTATATATAGAATGAAGTGTAGAAAAGAATTGCCACGTTTTGAATGCTTTAAAAGCTATCTAAATATTAGAATTAATTTAGAACGGGAGATTGCTTTACGAACAGACAAATTAGAAAAATACAACTCCAAGTGGGTAGCGTTTATATAATCAATTAATTCCTCTATTTGTGTAATTTGAAAATAAATAAATGGAAACGATCACCCATATGCTTTTTTCTTTTTCTTCACCCTTCTCTTTTTTGCTTTACAATTTATTTTTCAAACTAGGGATACTTATCCAGAAATAACCCTTTTGTGTATATACATGGAAGGCAAACGTCTTATGATATCATTAATGTTGTAACATTGTGTAAATGGTTTTTATGTACATACATGAAAGAAATAAACGGGGTTACTCGAAAAGGGGCCTCAAAATTTAAAAAAAAAAAAAAAAAAAAATGAATGGAACATATATAC
Organism: Archivesica marissinica; assembly: GCA_014843695.1. NCBI lineage: Eukaryota > Metazoa > Mollusca > Bivalvia > Venerida > Vesicomyidae > Archivesica > Archivesica marissinica. The sequence goes on along the minus strand of CM026395.1, from coordinate 29,596,817 downwards.
AATGATACATACATAGGGCAGATATTAAGTCAATAAGGTGTATTATGTTTCATAAATATCTGTATGTTCCTTTAATGTCAAACCCCTCGCGGGGACTTAGACATGTTTTCCTGGGCAGGCTTAGCAGACCTAAGCAGTTTACCAGTAGCCTACTAAGCAATGTGTGTGAGGTACCTTGCTCAATGACACTACATATGTGGCCTGACCGAGTATCGAACCTGGGACCGTTCGATTCCAAATCCGACGCTCTACCACTGGACCACGGACAACACTATTGTGGGTTTGAACTTTGACATGCTTATCATCCTCATGATGCTGCATAAAATAGAAAGAAAATTATGTTCACGAAATTCATATCAAATTATGCAACTTACTTCCTCATGTAACGGACTGGAATACGCATTGAAGAGCCTGGTAACAGGACATTGTCTTGCACCAATAATAGCGGTAATCTTCTCGGTATTGAGATAGAATTTGACATTTTACGTTTATTTACTTTTTTATGTGAACACTACCGAAATATCAAAGGTCATCCGCTTATCATACTGTTGATATAATCTAAATTCAGGTATCCGTCACTTTTGTGTCACGGTTGTGGCTTCTCGCTGATCGAATAGCTAAGAAGTTGTACTGTATTACCCATCCATATCATGGTCATATTTAAGTAGTTTTACAGTCTTTTGGAGGATAGGACTATAACTGAGGTTATATGCAACGATACAATGCACAGGACGTGCGAAAGAACCATGGATTATTCTGAAATTGGGGAGTGATTTGTATTTGGAACTATCTTCCAAAAAATATATAATGACTAATATTGTTACTGGAGGCGTGAGCCGTATGTTGGCTTGGTGACAAACATTATATCACTGTCACTGACTATGCGCCTCCCAGTTATGCTCAGCATTGTGTGTTGTGGCGTTAATAAGTTGATGTAGAACTCCAAGTCATGTAGAGTAAGCACTGTGTAGATGGCCACGTATGACTCCCCCAGGAAAGGCACGGACATATAACTTTCAACATAGGAAATGAGAGGAGGGAGAGTCAAAGCTGTCTGCAAAAGATCATTCATATGAACAATACGTCTTTGTTGCTAATAGACTAGACCAATTTTTCAAAATTGTGCATGCTAGGGGCAAATTGTAGTACAAGCAATTGGATGTCATATATAACCTAATTTGGGTATGCTGAATGCGATGCAGGTGTTTACCAAGCTGAAATATGTATCATTGACCTTGAAAAAGTCAATTCAAAATGGCGACCATTAAAATGCTTAATAACCACAAAAATAATTACTGTAACCTATTAAATATCTATTTGTACTTGGGTGTATAGTTACTTGCAATACATCTAATTTACTGTAATCAATACTATGCAGCATATAGACATAAACATATTACCCCTCATATGGTGTACGGTCAAGGTTAACACTGATAAAATGGTCAATATATAGTTAAATCTGTATGTACCGTTCTCGGTAGAACATGCCCAACGTTCATATTTCTTGCTATCCTTTACTAGTAGGTTACACTAATGTATTATTCAACACATTTAAATGTATGGCAACTCTAAAGCATACTATGTGTACCTTGTATGTGCTGTTATATGCAGTCTCTATTTATGCGTTGTCGGCCAATACAAAATGTTCATACATGTATCTTCACTCTGTTTACACGCACGCACGCACGCACGCACGCACACACACACACATCGAAGTACAGTTCATGTTTTCTTTCCGGCATTTACAACAAAAGATACTGCACTGCTGCTTACATGAACAATATATCATCTCTGTGCAACCGGCTGGAATGGGACTTAATGATATCAGAATGGGCTGAAGACCATGTTCCGTCTGTTTCCATCCCATATGCACGGGATCCGGTAGAACTGGCACACTGCATTGAGCTTGTCGCCATATCATGCGTTGATAATGTACCCTCATTAGATGGAAGCGCAGCGCATCTTGTGTTGGACACATTGCTTCTGGTTTTCCATTCTTGGAGAACTGTAAAACACGCGTTTCATTAACACAATCAGTGTGTTGCATGTTGTAAAGCCTGCACATAAATGCCTCTGCATTGTGCGTTCATTGAGTTCCCACACTCCTAAGTCATTTAGCATTGTACCATGCTGCATAAATACTTCCATGATGACTGTTTGGTATGGTTGGAGATGTATGATGTCGTATCACATCCAGTCAAATAATGGACTGGCAGCAATGCTGTTACAACGTCTTCGGACAACTTGTCACATACATCTATTATTGGAATGTATCTTCTTTTCTTAGCTGTACCTGTCATGAGCCATAAGTGTTGACACTGAATCTGCTGGAAGTGTGAAACTAGGAGAAGAAGAACGTCCGTATCTCTTGAGGAAATCACTATGGTTGTATATGGAGTTTGCCCAGCATGCAAGATTAATCTCGTATCAGCCTCTTCATGGGATGACTTCAGTGTAGTTACTGTTTTTTGATGATTTTGCTTCCATTTCATCAGAGAACCCTCCAGAAGCAACACTATCCTTGCCATGTGGTGCCTGTGATATCAGAGCCATAAAATTCTTCCAATTCTTAGGAAGGGGACCACCTCGGGCTTCAATAAGACGTATGATGGGTTGAGCAGTCTTGGAGCGTCGAGTTCTTGTACTGGCGGTGATGGAGAATTCCCTGTATCTGTCAAACACTATATCAATACGGTCATATATGGCGCCCATTTGTATGACACACTTTACAAACCGCAAGATCTCCAAATGTATTGGCATCGACTGGTTTCCCTAGTGCTGCAACAAGTGCTTGACCATCGATGATTAGACAAGCTACTGGACCTTGTAAATCAATAGTTTCATGACACAGGATGCCTTATGTGAGCACTTCCCCCAAGATATAGGTGTTTCCAGTACGAAGAGAGCCATTCATTTCAGCTAAGGATACAGGTACTGGCATCAATTCATGCATCATGATGGGACGTAGGTCAACCTGTCGACCTGCTTCATATACTGTGATCATTTGGTGAAGAACACTCCTGTCTACCTTCAATATCGTATTTTTGTCTTTATCTTTGCCAGGTTTCTTGAAAGAATATAGGTTCACAAATGTTGCAGCATTCTGTTTTCATAGCGAAGCATGGATCCCAACTTCTGAAATTAAATTCCCCTTATTGACAGCTAATCGCTATTCTACAAATTTAGTGACTTCTTTCTGTCCATGTTCTTTTACTCCAATAAGTGAACTTTGAATTTCAGCGGTTGCCAAATCTTTAGTGGCCATGTTCTGCAATAATTCTTTGTTTGAGTCGGGAGAATCTCTGGAATGTTGTAAACACAGAATTTTCATCATCTCTGTCACGGTTTTGTCTTGATGTTCCACTCACGGGAAGATGTATGTTACCTGGGAATAGGTTATACATTGCATGTGTGTCTGATGCAATTTGGGACCTCAAGTTGTACGATAGTGTACATCTGGAGAGAGCTGTTGTTGTTGATTGTGTAATGCCTACTATTCCACCACCTCGTTTGCCTGTGCCGTTTAACCATTCCTGAGCTTGATCGGGATCAACCTGATTGAAATGTGTAGGGGAACGTTTTACAACAAAGTTGCCCTTCATTAATTCACTTTTGATAGATTATTGACCCCATCTAGCATAATTCAGGTGATCGTATCTCATGAAGTATGGCAACATCATACTGAATGATGTTAGATACAAGTCCCATAAACCATCACGTAATGCTCGTGTAAACATCAGAAGGATTGACACTAACTCCATGTATGTCCACTAAAAGGCAAAGTTGACTTTACGGAATTTTATTTGGATGTAGTCTCTCATTACTCTCTGAAATGGATTGGTTGTTAGAATGTCAATCAACTCAATGGTGTGCTGTTCATCTTTCTCTAAATGTAATATCTGTTCATGACATTGTTGATCGACATTTTCTGTATATGAAAGCATATCGGATATTAAAAGACGCCACACTGCTTGTACCGTCAGCTTATGGGCTCGCATGCCCTTGTTGTACGCCTTCCCTGCTAGTGCAAGTTCCACTGGTCCCGGACCTAACAATCCACTCTCTACCCAAACGTCTGCTAAACCAGGGCCATCAATATGGTCACCTATGACTTTCAGAAAATGTCATGGATATTTGTCAAGTCCTCCAAGGCGTGGGATAAGTTTATGCTGGTATTCGATAACTGCCCACTTCAATTCCATGAGCCTACAGTAAAGTGCTTGATCAACTGTAATGACAGTGTACTTTTGTCCAAAATGTGATGATATAGACATACATCTGTTCACAACTGTGTTCAAAGTATCAAGTTCATGGGCGGCTGGGGCTAGAATGATCGGTAAATATCCAACTGTTGTCTGCTCCGGGTCATTTGACGAAATTGACTGAACATTTTCCACCCAGCTGTATGCGTTTGCGCCTGATGGTGAAAATAGAAAGCTAGATCGGTTGTTTTTGCTTTCTTGACATACTCCTCATCTTCTGTTGATGTATCAAACCACGAATGGTGAACAGGTGTAGTCAAAACAGGCTCGCTCAAAGATGTGTTTATTCTCACTGGATGTAGTTCCTGTAGGATATTAGGAACATTCAGTACATGAGCTGATGATGTATATAGGGTTTGAAGTGTTATATTATTCGACTCTCCACGTTGCCAGGATGCCAACTGAGTGGCATGAACTGTGATTTTACAATCGAGCGTCTCATCAAGAATGTCTATATTGTCAGCTGTGTAGTGAATGAACTGGTTTCTTATAAGGTTAGTAGGGATCACAGCACCAGTATCATGGTCATGGGACTTGAGTGTGCTTTCAGCAAGTGTCATATTAACCTGTAAACCCTGATTGTAGCTCAGGCAGTGACCTGCATTATGAAATAATTGCACCAGGTGTTTCGAGCGAGTTGCCTGATGTAATGTACTTCCCAGGCCGATGTGTTTTGGAGTTCATTTCTTACCCCCACTCACACCATACACTAGATCTTGAGCTACACTCAGTACTTTACTGCGATTAACTTCAACAGTATTGCAATCGTCATCATTTGACCTTTAATTTCGCTGTTGGCCTTGACCTTTGAGGTTGAAATTACAAACTTAAAATAACATACAATATATATGGTAACTAAATTATTGAACAACTACATATGTGTACCAATGTGAACAAGATATAGTAAGCATAGGACTGTTATTGTTTTTTTGCTATTAAAATATATGTAAAAAATGGTCACCATTTTAAATTGACCTTTTGAAGGTCAAGGACACATATTTCAGCTTGGTAAACACCTGTATCGAATTCGGCATACCCAAATTATAATAAAACCGCTCGTTTACCAATTGTACTACGCTTTGCCCCTAGCACTTTATCTAGGGCCATTTTCAGAAAATTGGTCTAGTCTATAAGTGGCCCTTCGTGATATGGTAAGATGAATTAATGATGATTTGATGGCAGGTCAAATGATATCTTTATACAAACATGCTTTGATACTGTATTCGGAGATGGTCTTTAGCCCATATTAAGCTGTAAATTCAATGATCCATGTAAAACAAAGACACACTTAATGGATGGACTATTTGACGTTACAGGTGATGTTCTGGGTATGTTTAAAATAAAGCTCTGCAGCCAATCCCAATATAATCCATATATGTGTTTCGAAACACAAAAATAACAAGAAATACGAATAGTAAACCATAAACCTCCAATGGTGACCATAACTTGAAAATATACAGACACCTGGGACTGGTACACGGCACCTGCATCGTCTGATTGAGGTAAACACTTATAAATGTGAATCGTCGACGGAGGTGGACAGTAGATCACCCGCATTTCCTGGGTAAGAAACAGTTCTCAACTATCCAACCTCCGTTAGCTACTGACAACTGTCTCACATATCTCCATATCACTTGTCCCTGATAGGGAGCGACCTGCAGCCCTGATGATGACAGTGAAAGTCGAGTTCTAACTACAGCGCGTTAGGCCACTAGGCCACTAGGCCACGGAAGCTTTTATTTTAACTGTTACGTTATTGTGAGGACACAAATTGTCAGGCAGACAGTGAGAATGTTGCATTCCTCCAGATCCTTCAAAGTTCAAATTCATACGTTCGAATTTACAGTGGCGTCCGTGGTCCAGTGGTAGAGCGTCGGATTTGGAACCGAACGGTCCCGGGTTCGATACTCGGTCAGGCCACGTATGTAGTGTCATTGAGCAAGGCACCTCACACACATTGCTTAGTACTGGTTAATCGCTTAGGTCGGCTAAGCCTGCCCAGGAAAACATGTCTAAGTCCCCGCGAGGGGTTTGACATTAAAGGAACATACATTGTGTACATACACAATAGTAATGGGTAATCTAACAAGCTGGATTGAAATCTACAGACAACTAGTCAGGTTAAAATGCTTCACTGATACCGGATACTGGGCATTAAAATCGACCCAAGTACTGATAAAATGTAAATAATTAACGACGTCCTCGATACTGAGTTATTTAAGGCTAGTAACTCCGACTATGAAACTGACAGATCTATTCAAGATAGATACAGCATCGAGATGCCAGCACGGCTTCCTGTAGAGGTATGCATTCTCTGTTTTCTGACATACCTCTGTAGAATTTCAAGTGTGTACGCCGTACCCACGATGGTTCGTACCATGTTAACAAAATATTGTAATAAAATATGACGTTATTTTTACCACTTTAGTCAAATATATTGTTTTGGCACTGGTTGTATTGACTGCCTGTAAGATGATGGACGTGTGTTAGAGTGTTCGCATATAGATGATGTCTACATCCCCGCAAGGGGTTCGACATTAGAGAAAGATAAGAGTATAACAGCTGATGCGGTTGTCGTGGGCTCAAACCCTGTCTTGAGTTTGGTTATGTTAATGGTGTCAGAAATGTTTTTTTCGGGCCCATGCTTGCCTACACAAATTCCTACTTCGGTTGGAGAGATGGTGGATCTTTGGATGAATGATTGATGCCTGGATTTTTAAAAAATATATATGAAGATTGTAGGTCTATAGGGAGAACTCGTTATTGAGTGGTAGAGTGTTCACCTCCAGGTAATGGAGGATCAGGCGGTCATGAGTTCAAACCTCAACTTGGGCTTGGTTAAGCTCAAGGCCTTTTTATAATTATATAAAATTCATTTAAATATCGAGCTTGCATACCACAGATGCCTTTTTCTTTCAGGTTGTGAGTCATATTATGCGCTTCCTGTCTGTATCTGACAGAAAGGATGCAGCACTCGTGTGTCGTAGCTGGTATGAGGCATCACTGGACCCAGTTCTCCAGCGCGACATCATCATTCACTTTTACTCCTCATCTGCCGAGTCTACAAGTCGAACAATCCAAAGTCTGTCCCGTCGACGACTTCCTCATCTTGTACTTAATGACTTTGATTTGTCGCTAGATGCAAAAGCTGTTGTTCTGAAATCGTGCAAACATTTGGCAGCCAATCTTAGAAGTTTGTCTTTAAAGGGAAGTAATATTATGGAGAGGACATTTGTAGAACTGTTGTCTCAATGTAATAGTCTTGTCGCCCTTGATTTAAGTTGCTGTAACTCTGTTTTTATGTCTGGTACCCTGCTTGAGAGAAACTCAGATATGCAACTCCTGAAGTCATCTCTAACCAATGTATTGGACGTTAATTTGTCCTCGATAAGATACATGTCAGATGCTACCTTCAATAGGATAGTCACAGTTTGTGAAAATGTGGAAAAATTATCGCTTGCTGGAACGCAGCTGGCGTTCACCCATAAAGTGTATTATCCTGACCGGTCAAGTCGATTTGCCAGTAACTCCGTACTTACCTACAAGAACATCCTGGACTTCATTCTTACTCAGCGGTGTATCACGTCCCTCAACTTTTCCAAAACGCAGATTGAAGACGAGCATATAGAGGAGCTAGTCACAATCCACGATCTACACTTACAGGAACTGATCCTCACCGGGTGTCGAAATATAACTGATGACGGTATTGGTTACATTTGTAAACACCAACCACAGATGAAAAGTCTGGATATTCGAGAATGTCCCGATCTAACAAACGGCTCCGTTTTGACGGTATCGACTTACTTACGTCAAATGAGAAACTTGTATTTGAACAAATGCAAACAGATTACAGACAAGTCTGTGCAGACTTTGTCGAAGCTGAAACATTTGGAGGTGGTAGACTTGTCCGAGTGTTGCCAGTTGTCGTCGGGCGGTCTGATCAGGGGATTCTGTCAGGAAGGGGTAACGTCTGCTCTGACACATCTCAATTTGAATTGTTGCTCCCTTGTATGCGATAAGTTTGTAGTCATGGCTTGCCAGTGCTTACCGTTGTTGACGCACCTTGACCTTGGATCGTGCTTCAAGGTCACTGACACAAGTGTCCATTCTATATCCTCTAGTCTGACAAACATACGTTTCCTAAGACTGGCTTGGTGCAAGGAAATCAGTGACTTAGGTCTACTTGGTCTACTGACAGATGGAAATGTGCATAAGAAAGACGAGACAAATGGTGAATGTAGATGCACACGGAAATACGCCTCTTCCGTAATCCTCAGAAAACCCACAGATAACAAGATTGAGCCAAGTATAAATGATATTCGTAAGAATTCTTTGAATTCTAGCAGCACACCTATTGCTCTAAGTAACCTTGTAGGTCTGAGATATCTGGATATTACAGCTTGCAAGAAACTGTCGGACACTAGTCTAACGCAGGTTGTTAAATTCCCTGAAATCCGTTTCCTGTCCCTTGGCATGTTGCCCGAATTGAGTCCCGATGGAGTTGCGCAGATTGTCCACAACAATCCGAGTATCGAGGAATTGAACCTTTCCCAGTTAGGGTCCCTGACAGATGTTGCCATGGCGACAGTAACAACACATCTAAAGAGACTGCAGCTGTTGAACTTGTTTGGTTGTGATAAACTGACGGATAAGAGTGTGAACTATATAAAAGACAATTGTGCACGGCTGAAGCATTTGGACGTGTCATTCTGTGGCGGGCTGTCTCATGATGCAATGGACAATCTAGAATACCGAAGTAAAACTCTGCTTACTGTGCAGAAACGAATGATTGGATCTACAAACTAGTCGAACTTCCACACTCGGTGAACCTACATACATGTAATTAAGACTTCCACACTTGGTGAACCTACATACATGTAACTTGGTGAATGTACATATATGTAACTTGGTGAATCTACATACATGTAACTTGGTGAACCTACATATATGTAACTTGGTGAACCTACATACATGTAACTTGGTGAATCTACATACATGTAACTTGGTGAATCTACATACATGTAACTTGGTGAACCTACAACATGTAACTTGGTGAATCTACAACATGTAACTAAGACTTCCACACTTGGTGAATCTACAACATGTAACTAAGACTTCCACACTTGGTGAACCTACATACATGTAACTAAGACTTCCACACTTGGTGAATCTACATACATGTAACTAAGACTTCCACACTTGGTGAATCTACATACATGTAACTAAGACTTCACTTCACCACTGGAAGATTTACTGAAATCACTTCTGATAGATATGTTTTTCATGACATTCAGAAGCATGTAAACAGAAGCAAGTGTTATTGATGTGGTTATGTAACTGCAAGAAAATTTGACCAGTACTTATAACATCATATGATATACAGTAGCTCCAACTTAAATATCATCTCATATACATCTATACATATACATCTAAAGACTATATTAGTTTATACAAATTTATTTTAGCTTGATAAACAAGTTCTTTCAACTTATATTAATCACTCTCAAGACCTCATTCCTGATGGAATCCATCGCCATGAAGGCGAGAGAAGAGGCAATGTGGGATGTAAATGCCTTGCCTAGGGGCACAATCGTAACAGCTCCAGTGGGGCTCAAACACCGGACCTGAAGCGAACGCGCATCCACTACGCTATCACGACTTCCACATATATTGACATATACATCTATATCGACATATACATCTATATCGACATATACATCTATATTGACATACGGGTACATAAACAGATATAAGACAGTAAGAACATGGAAATTACTTTCACAGCCTATTCAACCGATATTCGAGTTTCATTGTATAAAATTTAAAGACAATTTGTTGTATCAGTTTGCATAAGGTGGAGAATCACTTGGTACATTTAGTGAACCGGGCGGTGGTATATACAGACTGCCCGGAATCACTTGGTACATTTAGTGGACCGGGCAGTGGTATATACAGACTGCACGGAATCACTTGGTACATTTAGTGGACCGGGTGGTGGTATATACAGACCACACGGTAGTCTATACACTCAACAACATTCCTAATCGGTAACTTGGTATTCTTATAATATTTGGAGCCAATTAATAATCATGCAATATAAATATTTTCTTATTGTCATTTTATTCGAAATGAGTTTATGTATACAGAGTCATTGTATAACGATCTTTCATTTTTTCACGTATAAATGCGTTGCTACATGTACTACAAATTCTTCCGAATACAATCGAACACTAACATTGAATCAATAAATGGTGTTTTTGTGGTCTACAAACTTCCAAAATGGAAAGTAGGATTTCATATAACGGTCATCCATGCGCCTGCATTGACGTTATGTCATCGGAGTTAATACTAAACGCGAGATAATGTCTTTTAGAGACAATTTAACAAAGATTAGTCTACAAATAAATATGCATAGGCACACATGCGAGATATAACGGTAAATCTGTACCATAAATCGTGTTATTCAGGATACACGAGTTGTATTACGCATGAATGTCGCCCATATTTACATTATTTTGTTATGTCAACAAATCACGTATACGACGTTGGTTTATTAGTTGAAATACTCAGTATTTGAGGCAAATATTTGGAAAACAATTATACCATATAATAGGGAAAATACATTCTGTAGAAATTTGCATTTTCACTGATGTGGTGTCACTTTAAATTTGTTTGCTGTTTCTGAACAAATATCTGTATTTGGCAGATGTTTGAATAATGGGATCAGACATATTAATTTTTTTCTCGTTATTATTGTATTGTTGTTGCATTATTTTGTCTGTGATAATAAATCAGTTGAACTCTTATGTATATTGGTTTATATGTATAAATATTAACTGGCGAGAATTAGAGCTTACAGACGGATCTGTAGTCCAGTGGTAACACGCTGGACTTGTAATCCAGGGATCACAGGTTAGATCCCACGTCTGACTCTAATAAAATTAAGTCTTTCAGATGGGAAGTTAAATCGAGGTCTCGTGTCTGAGCTGTACACCGTGCACGTAAAAGAACCAGAGGAGATTCTGGAATATGTCTCTGTATCATTGTACTATCGTCAACAAATCTAAAATGACTAATCTCGTCAGGAAGCGTCGCTTATATGGGCAACCGGTAGCGACGATAAATAAATGTAATACACACAGAATTAGAGCAGTGGACGATAGTGCAAGGATACAGGAGATGCCCCAATTCCAGAAGTATCCCCGGTTCTTTTAGATGCCGATGTATAGGGCTGCCATGTATAGAGATTTGTGTACATGATGCTTCACGACTCTGTTTACAATTTGAAACAGTGGCTGAATGGGTTGTTGATCTTCATTCTTCAAAAGTGAAATTAATACTTTGAAGTTTAAACTTTATTTATTTACTTCTATTGATTAATCACTCTCGTTGGCGCGGATGATAGCGTAAATGTTTTCATTCGTGTGGAGGAAAACCGGAGAAAACCCACCTGTCCGATCTGGCGACCACCGTACCATAATACTTCAGATTAATTTGAGCGTTGTACCTGATCACAATACTGTTATATAATCTACATTCTCTTAAAGATATGTAGCTTCTACCATTTTCATAACAAATTTATGTCATAACAGAATCTGACTAAAATTTAATTTATAAGCAATATTAAAATATTAATTTGGATAGCTCCCAGTGGATCTCATTTATAATTTATCGTAACAAAATTTATGCCCAAATCTAGTTCAAACAGAATTGGCAGCATGGCAAATAAAGGTGCTCTGATTTTGACTTATCTACAATTAAAATCATCAACCGGTTTAAAGTCCCTAGGTTCATTTTAAAATATAAAACATTTCAATAATATTGGATATGCCTATTTATCAGCAATAACGTCATTTATCCTACCTTCATGCGAAATAACGTACAAAAACGGCCTGCCTAATAAAGCTTTCGTGACGTCATAGGGCTAACCGTGAATAGAAATATCAATGCGCAACATATTACCAAGTGCGTAGCGAGTTTGTAAGCTGTCATGGCTAGTTTGTTTGTTTTTGTGTCGGGCGCACACTCGGAATGTAGGATAAATAGAATATTAGGTTACTGTCTTATAAATTTTAAGACAAGAGCCTCGCCTTGTATTTTTTCTCCAACTCGCCTAATAAATTAACATTTATAAGACAGTAACCTAATATTCTCTATGTATCCTACCGTCATGCATACTAATTGTCAAAACAGCCTGCCTTATAAACGTTGCTGTATTAGTCAGTGCCTAATAAACCGTTTGTGATGTCATAACGCTGCGTGTATGACGTAATAGGTTCATATATGGTATGACAAACTACCTGCCTTATAAACGTTGCATATACCTATTTATCAGCAATAACGTCATGTATTTGTAAACAAAACTGATATGGATGGAAGAAAGATAATCAATAATAAGTTGTAGGGGCCTAATGCACTTTTCGATACTTACTGGTCATATGATATCAGGTCATAACAACTAGATGTTAATGCATTGTCCCAGATTAGAATTCAAGGATATACACGTAGGCCTAAATAAGAATGGTTTGGTTAGGGTAACCTGACCTAGTTGTGACCTTGAATGGAAGAGGTTGAAACAGGCACAATGCAAATGGTCTCAAATCATTTCATATTTCCACACAACTTGCATGCCCCTCCCACTATGAGGATGAAAATGAACCAGGAATGAGGTCTCGAGAGTGATTAATATAAGTTGAAAAAAGAACTTGTTTCGCAATCGAGCTAAAATAAATTTGTATAAACTAAAACAAACTTCAAATAGCCAGAAAATGCAGGAATTTGCTTCCCCCCAATGTTATTTCAGGGGGTCATACCCCTGTGACCCCCCCCCCCTCAGTTTAAATTTGCCTCTGGCTACAGTACTGGTATATTCATGGTAAAACAGGAATGTTCTATACTAGTATATCATAAAATGCAGTACCGTACATGCATTGAAAATACACATGTTCACAGTACTTAACCCTTTCAACACCACAGACCTCTATATAGGCTTACAAAAAGTGTAGATCCAGATGAGCCGGCTCATGATGAGCCGTCTCATCAGGATCTGCACTTTTTGCAAGTAGTATTACTAATTTTAGACAAAATTACCCATCTTGATAAATGAACTGGTCCGAATGTAATTTTCTTATTCATTTATTGGTCTAAGAATATCATGGACCAGTCCATGTCAGTTACTTGGTGTTGAAAGAGTTAATATATAATGCTAAAGCATGAGGTATACACTGTATATTACTTTTTAGAATTAAGTCGACGCAACAGGAATATCCAAATAGCTAGCTGTTTATTGAACCAATCTCACAAACATGCTCACATTGAGACAACTAGACAAGTGAGCTCCTCGTTAGATAGAGTGCTAAGCAGGAATTTTCACTGAATAACTAGATAACTACAGTCAAACCTGTGTTAAGCAGCCAGCCAAGGGAATCACAAAAAGTGGCTGCTTAGTACAGGTGGCTGCTTAATAGATGTCAAATGTATAATAAAACAACATATTAGGAACTGACCGCTAAAACATATTTGACTGTTGTGTATTACCACAAGTTATCAGCAAGTCTACCAACACTATTTTGATTTTGTTGTCGTGGTAACGCATTCGCTTCAGGTGCGAAAGGCCAAGAGTTTGAGCCCCGCTGGAGCCGTTACCATTGTGCCGTCTCTCTCGTGGCAATGGATTCCATCAGGAATGAGGTCTCAAGAGTGATTAATATAAGTTGTAAGAACTTGTTTCGTAATCAAGCTCAACTATATTTGTATAAACTAAACATAAATGGCTGATTATTCAATGGAAGCTCATCAATATATCAATATCTTACTGGACAAATTTTTTTTAGGGAGAAGTGGGGCCCCAGGGAGTCAGAGTCCCTAGGGAGATTGAAATTACATTAAAGACATAGTTGCTACAGTAACAAGATACTTCTTAAAGAAATTTCCAATTGTTGTTGAATGGAACTTTGAAGTTTCGATAAAAATTGGAAAAAAAGACTTGCTGCTTGCTGTATCCACAAAGCAAATGTTGACGGACAGACACAACACGATCATAATACCTCACATTAAACTCTTCATTTGGGCAAGCATAAAAGCACTTTGCATGCAAACCACCGGATTAACAGTTTGGAGCTCGATAACAAACAGTCGGGTCAAACTTGCATCAGATCCCCACCCACCTTGACATGTCAAACTTGCATCAGATCCCCACCCACCTTGACATGTCAAACTTGCATCAGATCCCCACCCACCTTGACAATCAGTACAACTCTTTATTTTCACTGGAAATATAATAGAGTTGGTCTGGCAGACTGTCGAGTTACAGACGGATCTGTAGTCCAGTGGTAACACGCTGGACTGGTAATCCAGGGTTCGCAGGTACGATCCCCCGTTCGACCCTAATAAAATTAATAGTCTTTCAGATGGGACTTTAAACCGAGGTCTCACGTCGGTGCTTTACACCGTGCACGTAAAAGAACCTGAGGAGACTCTGGAATGAGTCTCTGTATCATTGCACTATCCTCCAAAAATCTAAAATGACTAATCTCTTCAGGAGGCGTCGCTCATATGGGCAACCGGTAGCGACGATAAATAAACGTAAAACACACACAGACTGTCGGGTGATCGAGTTCCAATGGTATACTACAATAACACTACTTCAATAAACTTCACTAAACCACATCAAGAATAAGATTCATTTATCATATGGTATGTATTACAGGAGATAATACTAATATTATTATGTTACAAATAAAAATTGCTAAGCTAATAATACAAATTTAAACAAGGAGATTTTCAGCTTTTAATCATAAATATTGTAAACTAACCAAGATGCATAGTAATGAGGTTAGGTGGTTCTACCTGGACCCGCCCAAGCCCGACACATTTCCCTGAGGGACGTCCGTCGCCACCACTTTATGCTGAAAGTCGTAACATTTGTGATTGGTACAACTCTGCAAGAAGTTCAGCGTATATGAGGGAGAAGTTCAAGGTATATGAGGGAGTTCAGTGAATATGAGGGAGAAATTCAAGGTATATGAGGGAGAATTTGTAGATTAGCCTGTGCTGTGTCCTCCATATACAAAATGTATTCTATATTGAAAGACTTCTCTATGAACCCAAACGAAGGAGAGGCCTCAGGGAGATCTCCCAAATCACATTGTAGCTTGAGCCCCGAGTTTGTAGCATGAGCCCTGGGCTTGTAGCATGAGCCCTGGGTTTGTAGCTCGAGCCCTGGGTTGGGATACGACAATCTGCCAGTAGGTAACTACCAAACACTAAAATTTGCAACAATGATTTAAAGAAATATCCTGCAACATATATGCAATTTACATCAGTATATATGGTATCTTGGACAAAAACAAGACATATACAATAAAAACAACCATACAACTGGAGTCACCGACAGAGCCCACCTTGTACAACTCGAGTCTCCGGCAGAGCTCACCTTGTACAACTCGAGTCTCCGACAGAGCTCACCTTGTACAACTCGAGTCTCCGGCAGAGCTCACCTTGTACAACTCGAGTCTCCGACAGAGCTCACCTTGTACAACTCGATTCTCCGACAGAGCTCACCTTGTACAACTCGAGTCTCCGACAGAGCTCACCTTGTACAACTCGAGTCTCCGGCAGAGCTCACCTTGTACAACTCGAGTCTCCGGCAGAGCTCACCTTGTACAACTCGAGTCTCCGACAGAGCTCACCTTGTACAACTGGAGTCTCCGACAGAGCTCACCTTGTACAACTCGAGTCTCCAACAGAGCTCACCTTGTACAACTCGAGTCTCCGATAGAGCTCACCTTATACAACTCGAGTCTCCGACAGAGCTCACCTTGTACAACTCGAGTCTCCGACAGAGCTCACCGTGTACAACTCACATAATTGCTATGTAAATACATGTTGTATAATTGATGTATGGTCAGGTGATTGACATATATATTTAATGCTGTAAATAAATTGAACACAAATTTTTATTAGTTTTTATTCAATATATGGACATACCCTGTGAGTGTCCATGATCATTCTATCAAGGTATTTAATGTACAGTTTAATGTACAGACATAACCTGTGAATGTCCATGATCATTTGATCAAGGTATTTAATGTACGGACATAACCTGTGAGTGTCCATGATCATTTGATCAAGGTATTTAATGTACAGAGATACCCTGTGAATGTCCATGATCAGCAATCAAGGTATTTAATGTATGAAGATACCCTGTGAATGTCCATGATCAGCAATCAAGGTATTTAATGTATGGAGATATCCTATGAATGTCCATGATCAGTCAATCAAGGTATTTAATGTATGGAGATACCCTATGAATGTCCATGATCAGTCAATCAAGATATTTAATGTACAGAGATACCCTGTGAATGTCCATGATTAGTAAATCAAGGTATTTAATGTATGAAGATACCCTGTGAATGTCCATGATCAGCAATCAAGGTATTTAATGTATGGAGATATCCTATGAATGTCCATGATCAGTCAATCAAGGTATTTAATGTATGGAGATACCCTATGAATGTCCATGATCAGTCAATCAAGATATTTAATGTACAGAGATACCCTGTGAATGTCCATGATTAGTAAATCAAGGTATTTAATGTATGAAGATACCCTGTGAATGTCCATGATCAGCAATCAAGGTATTTAATGTATGGAGATATCCTATGAATGTCCATGATCAGTCAATCAAGGTATTTAATGTATGGAGATACCCTGTGAATGTCCATGATCAGTAAATCAAGATATTTAATGTATGTAGATACCCTATGAATGTCCATGATCAGTAAATCAAGGTATTTAATGTATGGAGATACCCTGTGAATGTGCATGATCAGTCAATCAAGGTATTTAATGTACGGAGATACCCTGTGAATGTCCATGATCAGTAAATCAAGGTATTTAATGTATGGAGATACCCTGTGAATGTCCATGATCAGTCAATCAAGATATTTAATGTACCGAGATACCCTATGAATGTTCATGATCAGTAAATCAAGGTATTTAATTTGGAGATGCCCTGTGAATGTCCATGATCAGTAAATCAAGGTATTTAATGTATGTAGATACCCTATGAATGTCCATGATCAGTAAATCAAGATTTAATGTATGGAGATGCCCTGTGAATGTCCATGATCAGTAAATCAAGGTATTTAATGTATGTAGATCCTATGAATGTCCATGATCAGTAATCAAGGTATTTAATGTATGTAGATACCCTATGAATGTCCATGATCAGTAAATCAAGGTATTTAATGTACGGAGATACCCTGTGAATGTCCATGATCAGTAAATCAAGTATTTAATGTGAGATACCCTTGAATGTCCATGATCAGTAAATCAAGGTATTTAATGTATGTAGATACCCTATGAATGTCCATGATCAGTAAATCAAGGTATTTAATGTACGGAGATACCCTGTGAATGTCCATGATCAGTAAATCAAGATATTTAATGTATGTAGATACCCTATGAATGTCCATGATCAGTCAATGAAGGTATTTAATGTATGGAGATACCCTGTGAATGTGCATGATCAGTCAATCAAGGTATTTAATGTACGGAGATACCCTGTGAATGTCCATGATCAGTAAATCAAGGTATTTAATGTACAGACATAACCTGTAAATGTCCATGATCAGTAAATCAAGGTATTTAATATAGGAATTTCATGGACAATGTCTGTCAGGAAGGTATTTGCTCTATGGGAGATAATCTGTGAACTTATAATCAATGTGTTTCTTACATATGATGTGAGTGAGTGAGCATTTGGTTTAACGGCGCATCAGCACAGTTAAGGCTATATCGCGCTCCTTACATATGATGTAATCAGTGACAGTTTATGGTCATTCAATCCAGTTAACATCATTTTCCAGTTATTCAAATCAGACCTTTGCACAGTGAATAGAAAATCTGATTATGCAACATTATCATCAAATCTAGTTAACAACCACAGAGAGATTTATTCAAACAACTACTGATGCACCAACTTGCCATACACATCTACAGTCTACATCTGTTATGTCAAATTGCGTCGGACCGAACCAAACAAAATACAGTCAAACCTGTGTTAGTGGGCACCTCCATTAAACAGCCAACCTGTATTAAGCAGCCAGTTTCCCGATTCCCAATCGGTTGTTTTATTATATATTTGAACTCTATTAAGCAGCCACCTGTGCTAAGCAGCCACTTTCTTGTACTCCCCTTGGCTGGCTGCTTAAGACAGGATTGACTGTACTTCGACATAACCAAAGATTGACATAACGAAATTCGATATAAACGTAGCCAGTAATATGTAAAATGATGGTGTCTGAAACGGGACTTTCACCCGACTTCGAGATAACTGGAGAATTAGACATAACCAACTTTGACATAGCGGATGTAGACTGTATATTATCATACTGCATTCACAATACGAGATTCAATAGAGTAATATCTTAGATTTTAAATAAATCACACACAATTCATCAGAGCTACCATCGTACATAAAAGCAACATAAAATCGGGATGAAAAGGAAATTTCCTACTAACTTGAATTTCCCCCCACCCCCAAATAGTTGACACAGAAACTAAATAAATTTCAGTTACTGAACAAACATATACAAGATTTATTGACGTGTGAAACAGTACATACATGTATATCATGAATAATGGTATGCATACAATGAATACTATAATTCATATGCAAATTTATCCTAGTGTTAACTTTACAGAGTTATTGGTCATTTGGTTAAAAAAATATCCATAAAGGGAGGTAATTTACAAATGGTAATTTCACAAGATTCGATTGTAATGTCTAGAATCCCTTCCCATTCTGCTATAACCGGAGAAAGAATTTGTATACCTCTGGCTACAATAGAGACTCTAATTTTAGTCTTAACTTCTGCACGCATAAAATAATCCGAGACTTCTAGATTTTCACATAAACTAAAACTGCACGAATGTGAAAAATAAAATGAAACATATGAATATAAATCAGATTAAATGGAGGATATTCGAGACTGTGGTATAAATACCCACATGCCTCAGACGGATCTGTAGTCCAGTGGTAACACGTTGGACTGGTAATCCAGGGATCGCAAGTTCGATCTCCCATCTGACCCTAATAAAATTAACAGTCTTTCAGATGGGACTATAAACCAAGGTCTCGTGTCGGTGTTTTACACTGTGCACGTAAAAGAACCAGAGGAGACTCTGGAATGGGTCTTTGTATGTATCATTGCACTATCCTGCAAAAATCTAAAATGACTAATCTCTTCAGGAGGCGTCGCTCATATGGGCAACCGGTAGCGACGATAACTAAACGTAATAAAACAAAACCTCAGCAGAGGCAACTGTAAAGAAACCTGTCCAATTAGCGCTTCTCACCAATGCAAACTGGATTCGATCCTTGGACTGGGAAGTATGCGAGATGGTACGGTGATCGCCAAATCGGACAGATGGGTTTTCTCCGGGTACTCCAGTTTCCTCCCACACGAATGACCACATTTACGCTTTCATCCGCGCTAACGAGAGTGATTAATATAAGTTGTTAGAATTTGCTTCGCTATCGTTGTAAAATAAATAAAGTTTAAACTTTAAAGAAACCTACGCATCTGGTATAAATACAGGCTTTACTTAAATAGAGTAGCATGAAAATAAATACTTAGCGAGTTGCGACAGTAATTTTGATGAACGTCCGACTTGCCTTGGAATAGTACATGCTTAGTTGGATAGCCGGATTTTACATCTACTGAATGGTTATTCCAACGAATGGCAGAA
Source organism: Archivesica marissinica (assembly GCA_014843695.1). Taxonomy (NCBI): domain Eukaryota; kingdom Metazoa; phylum Mollusca; class Bivalvia; order Venerida; family Vesicomyidae; genus Archivesica; species Archivesica marissinica. The sequence continues at coordinate 29,576,799 of CM026395.1, read as the reverse complement.
CAAGATGCAGTTTAAGTGATTGGGGTTTATGGACAAGGTTGGAGAGTTGTGCACATGACTGTTGCCAAGCTCAAAATTCTTAATACACGACAAAAACCATTAAGCTCTAAAATCACAACAAATAAAACATATATAAGTACACACAGTACAATAATCAAAATGTAAATATTTGAACTCGGCAGCATCCAAACTGACGTGGCCTACAAGAACACAAAGGTTTTCATTCATTTGACAGGGTGACTTGGTTGACATGGAAATGTACGTGACAAATCTTTCCAGAAAAAATTAACTCGTAGCGACATTGTGCTTTGAAATTTTAACGTAATTTTTTTTCTTTTTTGGCAACTACACCGTCGCGGAACTCGATTCATCAAGCTGCTTTTCTAATACTGACGCTGGCAGCTCACTACTTTCAGTTTCTCTACTCGACGCTCACACAAAAAATGACCTTGCAATAAAATATATTGCAGTAATGTGCACTGTACAATTTTATTAGCGGCTCACTGATCAACTTAGCGCAATACAACCAGTTTACAGATTTGTCTACCGCAATACAACCAGTTTACATATTTGTCTACCGTAATACAACCAGTTTACATATTTGTCTACTTCTGGCTGGTTTATTTTATGAGATATAGCCGAGTTCTAATTCATTTTACATATTGATTTTATTATTTAACACGTGTGGTGCTAATTGATGCTAAATGCGTGACCCGGATTATTCGTGATCGAAAATTTTAAATTGCGCGATTTACTCTTTTTTTGGTGTGCATCATGCGATCGTGCGTCCTGGCCACATCACCATAGCAACCAAATAATACAAGTATCACATCTTAAATTTGTCTACTCCTCTCCAATTCAATCTCTCTATCAATGTACATACTTACTGTTGGGAAGGGCCTTAACTAATGTTACTAGAATATGTGGCCCGTTGCCGTTTCTCATGTATTGAAATGTTTCGTATGTTTATTTTGTAAAACTAGTCCGCCTCCGTGGTCGAGTGGTTACGGTCGCTGACATGTATACAACTGTAACCTATCATCACTGATGGTCACGGGTTCGAGCCCCGCTCAGGCCGTGTCTCATTTATATGAAAAAGTTGGCAGTTTCTTACGGAGGTTGGTGCACCCAAGTACTGGTTAACCGCTGGAGCCTACCCAGGAAAGGTTTTGTTAGGTAATCTACCCGCCGGCGATATAGCCCAAAATGGCGCTGATGCAGGCGTAAAACCCGAAATATAACATAATAATTTTGTAAAACTGAATAATAAACAATAAACTGTGATAAAACTATGCTATATCCATAACAGACATACCATAACAATATTTATAAATTAATAACAGTAGCACTTAATTACTTTGCATTAAATCAACAAATATAGGATATCTTGTCTTATATTTATATAAAACCGGTATTACATGTGTGCAAATAAACTGCTCAAATAACAAAAGTACAAAGGAATAACGGTATATGTTAATGGTGATAACTGGACGGTACTTCCAGTCTGTTACAATATAAAATAGCTTTGTTTAACCCTTTGCATGCCGCACAGACGGATATGTAGTCCAGTGGTAACACGCTGGACTGGTAATCCAGGGATCGCAGGTTCGATCCCCCGTCTGACCATAATAAAATTAACAGTCTTTCAGATGGGACGTTAAACCGAGGTCTCGTGTCGGTGCTGTACACCGTGCACGTAAACGAACCAGAGGAGACTCTGGAATGGGTCTCTGTCTGTATCATGCACTATCCTCCAAAATCTAAAATGACTAATCTCTTCAGGAGGCGTCGCTCATATGGGCAACCGGTAGCGACGATAAATAAACGTAAAACACACACACTTTGCATGTCGAGTGAATAAACAGCACTATAATAAACAATTATCTTATCTTATAAAATGGAGTCTGCAGAATGTGAATGTTACATTACTGAGGTATTGTTTAAATGCAATGGAATGTTAACAAAACTATGTGGAGTTAGTCTACCTCGTTCATATATCATACTATGTATCAAAATTTAAGAAATGTTTTGTGAATTGCTGTAAACTTTCAAAACATAAAAACAAAAAACGTCTGGCAAATAAAAAACAACCCATACGTCATTTACTTTCATCTTGTTAACCCATTTCATTCTGGATACATTTAAAGGCTTTTGCAAACAACATAGATCCAGATCAGCCGCAGCGTGACGCTGCATGCTGATCAGGATCTATGTTGTTTGCTACATAGCCAAGTGTCTTAGCAAGATCATCTGTGAATAGCAAACAGCATAGAGCCTGATCAGACGGAACATTCCATGGCGGCTGATCTGGCTCTGTGTTCTTTGCAAATAATGTTTGAACGGTATCCAGAATGAAATGGGCTAAGACAAAATATGAAATTAGAAAATAACTGTTGAAGAATGGCATGAGATTCTGCATTAACTGACAAGTTCAAAAATATATTTAATCTCTATAGTCTTTCTAAAAAGTTATTTTAAATGGACGTTTCCACACAAGCATAGCAAGGATAGGATAGAAGTATGGAAGATTTACGTTAACAAATGAGGTAACAATATAACCCCAAAACTAAATACAGTCCAACTCTGTGTGCTAAAGGACCTCCTACCTATTGGAACAATCACCACGAGGTCCATACCAGCATCAGTCTTAGATCCAACCAAGCAGATGTCCCACCTTGTTTCACATTCAGTAGTAGCTACCGGTATATTTTTTAAACTTTATTTATTTTACAACGAGGGTACTCTGGTTTCCTCCCACACGAATGATCACATTTACGCTTTCACCCGTGCCAACGAGAGTGATTAATATAAGTTGTTAAAACTTGCTTCGCAATCGTTGTAAAATAAATAAAGCTTAAACTAAAGGATCTCCTAAGCAAGGACCACCCATTCAAATGCACCGGTTTTAAATTCCCATCCAATGATCAATACAGATAGAACCTCATGCGAGAGACCACATCCCTTTCCATGTATGTGGGGGTCGGGGGTCCATACATACAGGTTGGACTTTATTTTGTTTAAGGAGTGTAGCATATATCATGTCTACTAGCCACATGAGGACGACCAGGGTCTAGCCTCATAGCAGGGTATGCCTTCTATGCTGCTGCCCTATTTGCCTCCTATTTCTCGTACAACAGCACTGATGAGGTTCTGCATGTCTTTAGCCCGCTTCTCTCCCGTCTCCAGCACCTCTTGGTGATTGGCCACTTGAGTAGAGTCATATTCCATCACACACTTGTTGGTTATCAATGAAATACCGCACACCTCCATACCGCAGTGGTTGGCCACAAGAACCTCCGGGACAGTGCTCATACCTACAATAAACCATTCAATTAGAATACATATATAAACACATTTTTATACATTTGAACCGATATGGGTCGAGAAACAAGCTTAAAGCTTATATGAATCCCTTCCCATAAAGCTCTGTTGTATGTGATTTCATGACTCGAGTGTCATAGCTGCTATAATTGGCTGTGTTTAGTTTAAACATAGTTTATTTCAAACCATACAGCATATACAAATATAGTTTACACAAAATTTAGATACATGAATGAAAAGGGATTAGAACCGAAAGCTATTATAGCTTATAGAGGTCTTCTCCTATAGCACATGGTACTTAATGCAATTGCGATTGGCTGTGCACTGTAAAAGCAAGAGTATTTGAAGAGAAAAACGATATTATTTGATTACTGGCTAACAATTACAAAAGACATAGATTTGAAGTCGTGGTGGCGCTGTGGTAGTGCATTCGCTTCAGTTGTGAAGAATCTGGAGTTTGTAACCAGCTGTAGCCAGATGATGATTGAGCTTATTTACCCTCGCCTCCGGCGAACCATATGGGCGAGCTGTAGCCAGTGTAACTTCTACACATATAAAATAGTACGATTATGCCCTTAGGCAAGGCACTTAAACTGCACATTGCCTCTTCTCTCTCCCACAATGCATTCCATCAGGAATGAGGTCTCCAGGGCGATTAAAATAATGTTGTATGAACTTGTTTCGCAATCAAGCTAACATAAATTTGTATAAACTATTGATTTGAAAGTCAGGGTAGACACATACTAGATATATGCAAGTTCATTCGAATGGTTTCAACTGTCATCACCTGTCTAAGGATTTACAGGGAGCTCTTAGACTAGATTTACAGGGAGCTGCTTAGACAAGATTTACAGGGAGCTGCTAAGACAAGATTTACAGGGAGCTGCTAAGACAATATTTACAGGGAGCTGCTGAGACAAGATTTACAGGGAGCTGCTTAGACAAGATTTACAGGGAGCTGCTAAGACAAGATTTACAGGGAGCTGCTAAGACAAGATTTACAGGGAGCTGCTAAGACAAGATTTACAGGGAGCTGCTAAGACTAGATTTACAGGGAGCTGCTAAGACCAGATTTACAGGGAGCTGCTAAGACAATAAGACAAGATTTACAGGGAGCTGCTAAGACGAGATTTACAGGGAGTTGCTAAAACAAGATTTACAGGGAGCTGCTAAGACAAGATTTACAGGGAGCAGCTAAGACAAGATTTACAGGGAAATGCTAAGACAAGATTTACAGGGAGCTGCTAAGACAAGATTTACAGGGAGCTGCTAAGACAAGATTTACAGGGAGCTGCTTAGACAAGATTTACAGGGAGCTGCTAAAACAAGATTTACAGGGAGCTGCTAAGACAAGATTTACAGGGAGCTGCTAAGACAAGATTTACAGGGAGCTGCTAAGACTAGATTTACAGGGAGCTGCTAAGACAAGATTTACAAGGAGCTGCTAAGACACGATTTACAGGGAGCTGCTTAGACAATATTTACAGGGAGCTGCTAAGACAAGATTTACAGGGAGCTGCTAAGACGAGATTTACAGGGAGTTGCTAAAACAAGATTTACAGGGAGCTGCTAAGACAAGATTTACAGGGAGCAGCTAAGACAAGATTTACAGGGAAATGCTAAGACAAGATTTACAGGGAGCTGCTAAGAGCAAGATTTACAGGGAGCTGCTAAGACAAGATTTACAGGGAGCTGCTAAGACATGATTTACAACCAGCTGCTAAGACAAGATTTAAGGGAGCTGCTAAGACAAGATTTACAGGGAGCTGCTAAGACACAATTTACAGGGAGCTGCTAAGACAAGATTTACAGGGAGCTGCTTAGACAAGATCTACAGGGAGCTGCTAAGATTTACAGGGAGATGCTAAGACAAGATTTACAGGTAGCTGCATAGACATGATTTACAGGGAGCTACTAAGACACGATTTACAGGGAGTTGCTATGACAATATTTACAGGGAGCTGCTAAGACAAGATTTACAGGGAGCTGCTTAGACAAGATTTACAGGGAGCTGCTTATACAAGATTTACAGGGAGCTGCTAAGACAAGATTTACAGGGAGCTGCTTATACAAGATTTACAGGGAGCTGCTAAGACAAGATTTACAGGGAGCTGCTTAGACAAGATTTGTGACAGCTGGAGACAGAATACTAAGGGTACAATAATACCTGTGGCGTCTACTCCAGCTACCTTGAGGAACCTACACTCTGTCACCGTCTCAAATGAAGGTCCGCCCAGGAAACAGTACACCCCATCTCGTAGGTACTCACTCATCCCAAGCTTCTCCCCAATTGAATGGGCAAGCTTACGTAGGCGGAAACTGTACGACTGCGATGCAGGTGGAAATCTCGGACCAAACCTGAATACAAAATGGTCATCTATTATCCTCGTTAATACAAGAGGCTGATCAAGTAGGAACAGTATTACTGATAACAGGGTAAACAAAACAAAAAGAAAACACATCGCATGTTAAAGATGCACGGGGAGGACAATAGGCCTGAAGCAGTGAAAAGGAGATCGCATGCTAAAGATGCACGGGGAGGACAATAGGCCTGAAGCAGTGCAAAGGAGATCGCATGCTAAAGATGCACGGGGAGGACAATAGGCCTGAAGCAGTGAAAAGGGGATCGCATGCTAAAGATGCACGGGAGGACAATAGGCATGAAGCAGTGCAAAGGGGATCGCATGCTAAAGATGCACGGGGAGGACAATAGGCCTGAAGCAGTGCAAAGGGATCGCATGCTAAAGATGCATGGGGAGGACAATAGGCTGAAGCAGTGCAAAGGGGATCGCATGCTAAAGATGCACGGGGAGGACAATAGGCTTGAAGCAGTGCAAAGGGGATCGCATGCTAAAGATGCACGTGGAGGACAATAGGCATGAAGCAGTGCAAAGGGGATCGCATGCTAAAGATGCACGGGGAGGACAATAGGCCTGAAGCAGTGCAAAGGGGATCGCATGCTAAAGATGCACGGGGAGGACAATAGGCCTGAAGCAGTGCAAAGGGGATCGCATGCTAAAGATGCACGGGGAGGACAATAGGCATGAAGCAGTGCAAAGGGGATCGAATGCTAAAGATGCACGGGGAGGACAATAGGTGAAGCAGTGCAAAGGGGATCGAATGCTAAAGATGCACGGGGAGGACAATAGGCATGAAGAAGGTGCAAAGGGGATCGCATGCTAAAGATGCACGGGGAGGACAATAGGCCTGAAGCAGTGCAAAGGGGATCGCATGCTAAAGATGCATGGGGAGGACAATAGGCCTGAAGCAGTGCAAAGGGGATCGCATGCTAAAGATGCACGGGGAGGACAATAGGCCTGAAGCAGTGCAAAGGGGATTGCATGCTAAAGATGCACGGGAGGACAATAGGCATGAAGCAGTGCAAAGGGGATTGCATGCTAAAGATGCACGGGTAGGACAATAGGCATGAAGCAGTGCAAATGGGATCGCATGCTAAAGATGCACGGGGAGGACAATAGGCCTGAAGAAGTGCAAATGGGATTGCATGCTAAAGATGCACGGGAGGACAATAGGCATGAAGCAGTGCAAAGGGGATCGCATGCTAAAGATGCACGGGGAGGACAATAGGCCTGAAGCAGTGCAAAGGGGATCGCATGCTAAAGATGCACGGGGAGGACAATAGGCCTGAAGCAGTGCAAAGGGGATCGCATGCTAAAGATGCACGGGAGGACAATAGGCATGAAGCAGTGCAAAGGGGATCGCATGCTAAAGATGCACGGGGAGGACAATAGGCCTGAAGCAGTGCAAAGGGGATCGCATGCTAAAGATGCACGGGGAGGACAATAGGCATGAAGCAGTGCAAAGGGGATCGCATGCTAAAGATGCACGGGGAGGACAATAGGCCTGAAGAAGTGCAAATGGGATCGCATGCTAAAGATGCACGGGGAGGACAATAGGCCTGAAGCAGTGCAAAGGGGATCGCATGCTAAAGATGCACGGGGAGGACAATAGGCCTGAAGCAGTGCAAAGGGGATCGCATGCTAAAGATGCACGGGGAGGACAATAGGCTTGAAGCAGTGCAAAGGGGATCGCATGCTAAAGATGCACGGGGAGGACAATAGGCTTGAAGCAGTGCAAAGGGGATCGCATGCTAAAGATGCACGGGGAGGACAATAGGCTTGAAGCAGTGCAAAGGGGATCGCATGCTAAAGATGCACGTGGAGGACAATAGTCATGAAGCAGTGCAAAGGGGATCGAATGCTAAAGATGCACGGGGAGGACAATAGTCATGAAGCAGTGCAAAGGGGATCGAATGCTAAAGATGCACGGGGAGGACAATAGGCCTGAAGCAGTGCAAAGGGGATCGAATGCTAAAGATGCATGGGGAGGACAATAGGCCTGAAGCAGTGCAAAGGGGATCACATGCTAAAGATGCACGGGGAGGACAATAGGCTTGAAGCAGTGCAAAGGGGATCGCATGCTAAAGATGCACGTGGAGGACAATAGTCATGAAGCAGTGCAAAGGGGATCGAATGCTAAAGATGCACGGGGAGGACAATAGTCATGAAGCAGTGCAAAGGGGATCGAATGCTAAAGATGCACGGGGAGGACAATAGGCCTGAAGCAGTGCAAAGGGGATCGCATGCTAAAGATGCACGGGGAGGACAATAGGCATGAAGCAGTGCAAAGGGGATCGCATGCTAAAGATGCACGGGGAGGACAATAGGCCTGAAGCAGTGCAAAGGGGATCGCATGCTAAAGATGCACGGGGAGGACAATAGGCCTGAAGCAGTGCAAAGGGGATCGCATGCTAAAGATGCACGGGGAGGACAATAGGCATGAAGCAGTGCAAAGGGGATCGCATGCTAAAGATGCACGGGGAGGACAATAGGCCTGAAGCAGTGCAAAGGGGATCGCATGCTAAAGATGCACGGGGAGGACAATAGGCCTGAAGCAGTGCAAAGGGGATCGCATGCTAAAGATGCACGGGGAGGACAATAGGCCTGAAGCAGTGCAAAGGGGATCGCATGCTAAAGATGCACGGGGAGGACAATAGGCCTGAAGCAGTGCAAAGGGGATCGCATGCTAAAGATGCACGGGGAGGACAATAGGCCTGAAGCAGTGCAAAGGGGATCGCATGCTAAAGATGCACGGGGAGGACAATAGGCCTGAAGCAGTGCAAAGGGGATCGCATGCTAAAGATGCACGGGGAGGACAATAGGCCTGAAGCAGTGCAAAGGGGATCGCATGCTAAAGATGCACGGGGAGGACAATAGGCCTGAAGCAGTGCAAAGGGGATCGCATGCTAAAGATGCACGGGGAGGACAATAGGCCTGAAGCAGTGCAAAGGGGATCGCATGCTAAAGATGCACGGGGAGGACAATAGGCTGAAGCAGTGCAAAGGGGATCGCATGCTAAAGATGCACGGGGAGGACAATAGGCCTGAAGCAGTGCAAAGGGGATCGCATGCTAAAGATGCACGGGGAGGACAATAGGCCTGAAGCAGTGCAAAGGGGATCGCATGCTAAAGATGCACGGGGAGGACAATAGGCCTGAAGCAGTGCAAAGGGGATCGCATGCTAAAGATGCACGGGGAGGACAATAGGCCTGAAGCAGTGCAAAGGGGATCGCATGCTAAAGATGCACGGGGAGGACAATAGGCCTGAAGCAGTGCAAAGGGGATCGCATGCTAAAGATGCACGGGGAGGACAATAGGCCTGAAGCAGTGCAAAGGGGATCGCATGCTAAAGATGCACGGGGAGGACAATAGGCCTGAAGCAGTGCAAAGGGGATCGCATGCTAAAGATGCACGGGGAGGACAATAGGCATGAAGCAGTGCAAAGGGGATCGCATGCTAAAGATGCACGGGGAGGACAATAGGCCTGAAGAAGTGCAAATGGGATCGCATGCTAAAGATGCACGGGGAGGACAATAGGCCTGAAGCAGTGCAAAGGGGATCGCATGCTAAAGATGCACGGGGAGGACAATAGGCCTGAAGCAGTGCAAAGGGGATCGCATGCTAAAGATGCACGGGGAGGACAATAGGCCTGAAGCAGTGCAAAGGGGATCGCATGCTAAAGATGCACGGGGAGGACAATAGGCATGAAGCAGTGCAAAGGGGATCGCATGCTAAAGATGCACGGGGAGGACAATAGGCCTGAAGCAGTGCAAAGGGGATCGCATGCTAAAGATGCACGGGGAGGACAATAGGCCTGAAGCAGTGCAAAGGGGATCGCATGCTAAAGATGCACGGGGAGGACAATAGGCCTGAAGCAGTGCAAAGGGGATCGCATGCTAAAGATGCACGGGGAGGACAATAGGCCTGAAGCAGTGCAAAGGGGATCGCATGCTAAAGATGCACGGGGAGGACAATAGGCCTGAAGCAGTGCAAAGGGGATCGCATGCTAAAGATGCACGGGGAGGACAATAGGCCTGAAGCAGTGCAAAGGGGATCGCATGCTAAAGATGCACGGGGAGGACAATAGGCCTGAAGCAGTGCAAAGGGGATCGCATGCTAAAGATGCACGGGGAGGACAATAGGCCTGAAGCAGTGCAAAGGGGATCGCATGCTAAAGATGCACGGGAGGACAATAGGCATGAAGCAGTGCAAAGGGGATCGCATGCTAAAGATGCACGGGGAGGACAATAGGCCTGAAGCAGTGCAAAGGGGATCGCATGCTAAAGATGCACGGGGAGGACAATAGGCCTGAAGCAGTGCAAAGGGGATCGCATGCTAAAGATGCACGGGGAGGACAATAGGCCTGAAGCAGTGCAAAGGGGATCGCATGCTAAAGATGCACGGGGAGGACAATAGGCCTGAAGCAGTGCAAAGGGGATCGCATGCTAAAGATGCACGGGGAGGACAATAGGCCTGAAGCAGTGCAAAGGGGA
>CM026395.1:29517339-29565626 GCA_014843695.1 Archivesica marissinica | reverse complement strand
CTTACACCAGGGGAAGCAAACTGCACACTAAAACTAGAGGGTACTTACACCAGGGGAAGCTAGCTGCACACTAAAACTAGAGGGTACTTACACCAGGGGAAGCAAGCTGCACACTAAAATTAGAGGGTATTTACATCAGGGGTAGCAAGCTGCACACTAACACTAGAGGGCACTTACACCAGGGGAAGCAAACTGCACACTAAATACTAGAGGGTACTTACACCAGGGGAAGCAAGCTACACACTAAAACTAGAGGGTACTTACACCAGGGGAAGCTAGCTGCACACTAAAACTAGAGGGTACTTACACCAGGGGAAGCAAACTGCACACTACAACTAGAGGGTACTTACACCAGGGGAAGCTAGCTGCACACTAAAACTAGAGGGTACTTATACCAGGGGAAGCAAGCTGCACACTAAAACTAGAGGGTACTTACACCAGGGGAAGCAAACTGCACACTAAAACTAGAAGGTACTTACACCAGGGGAAGCAAGCTACACACTAAAACTAGAGGGTACTTACACCAGGGGAAGCAAACTGCACACTAAAATTAGAGGGTACTTACACCAAGGTAAGCAAACTGCACACTAAAACTAGAGGGTACTTACACCAGGGGAAGCAAGCTATACACTAAAGCTAGAGGGTACTTACACCAGGGGAAGCAAACTGCACACTAAAATTAGAGGGTACTTACACCAGGGGAAGCAAACTGCACACTAACACTAGAGGGTACTTTACACCAGAGGATGCAAACTGCACACTAAAACTAGAGGGTACTTACATCAGGGTTAGCACACTGCACACTAAAACTAGAGGATACTTACACCAGGGGAAGCAAGCTGCACACTAAAACTAGAGGGTACTTACACCATGGGAAGCAAGCTATACACTAAAACTAGAGGGTACTTACACCAGGGGAAGCAAACTACACACTAAAACTAGAGGGTACTTACACCAGGGGAAGCAAGCTGCACACTAAATCTAGAGGATACTTACACAAGGTGAAGCAAACTGCACACTAAAACTAGAGAGTACTTACACCAGGGGAAGCAAGCTATACACTAAAACTAGAGGGTACTTACACCAGGGAAAGTAAGCTGCACACTAAAACTAGAGGGTACTTACACCAGGGGAAGCAAGCTGCACACTAAAACTAGAGGGTACTTACACCAGGGGAAGCAAGCTGCACACTAAAACTAGAGGGTACTTACACCAGGGGAAGCAAGCTGCACACTAAAACTAGAGGGTACTTACACCAGGGGAAGCAAGCTGCACACTAAAACTAGAGGGTACTTACACCGGGGAAGCAAGCTGCACACTAAAACTAGAGAGTACTTACACCAGGGGAAGCAAACTCACACTAAACTAAAACTAGAGGGTACTTACACCAGGGGAAGCAAGCTGCACACTAAAACTAGAGGGTACTTACACCAGGGGAAGCAAACTGCACACTAAACTAGAAGGTACTTACACCAGGGGAGCTAGCTGCACACTAAAACTAGAGGGTACTTACACCAGGGGAAGCAAGCTGCACACTAAAACTAGAGGGTACTTACACCAGGGTAGCAAGCTGCACACTAAAACTAGAGGGTACTTACACCAGGGGAAGCAAACTACACACTATACTAAAACTAGAGGGTACTTACACCAGGGAAAGCAAGCTGCACACTAAAACTAGAGGGTACTTACACCAGGGGAAGCTAGCTGCACACTAAAACTAGAGGGTACTTACACCAGGGGAAGCAAACTGCACACTAAAACTAGAGGGTACTTACACCAGGGGAAGCAAGCTACACACTAAAACTAGAGGGTACTTACACCAGGGGAAGCAAACTACACACTAAACTAAAACTAGAGGGTACTTACACCAGGGGAATCAAGCTGCACACTAACACTAGAGGGTACTTACACCAGGGGAAGCTAGCTGCACACTAAAACTAGAGGGTACTTACACCAGGGGAAGCAAGCTGCACACTAAAACTAGAGGGTACTTACACCAGGGGAAGCAAACTGCACACTAAAACTAGAGGGTACTTACACCAGGGGAAGCAAGCTATACACTAAAACTAGAGGGTACTTACACCAGGAGAAGCAAGCTGCACACTAAAACTAGAGGGTACTTATACCAGGGGAGGCAAACTGCACACTAAAACTAGAGGGTACTTACACCAGGGGAATCAAGCTGCACACTAACACTAGAGGGTACTTACACCAGGGGAAGCTAGCTGCACACTAAAACTAGAGGGTACTTACACCAGGGGAAGCAAGCTGCACACTAAAACTAGAGGGTACTTACACCAGGGGAGGCAAACTGCACACTAAAACTAGAGGGTACTTACACCAGGGGAAGCAAGCTATACACTAAAACTAGAGGGTACTTACACCAGGGGAAGCAAGCTGCACACTAAAACTAGAGGGTACTTACACCAGGGGAAGCAAACTGCACACTAAAACTAGAGGGTACTTACACCAGGGAAGCATGCTAAAACTAGAGGGTACTTACACAGGGGAAGCATCACTAAAACTAGAGGGTACTTACACCAGGGGAAGCAAACTGCACACTAAACTAAAACTAGAGGGTACTTACACCAGGGAAGCAAGCTGCACACTAAAACTAGAGGGTACTTACACCAGGGGAAGCAAACTGCACACTAAAACTAGAAGGTACTTACACCAGGGGAAGCAAGCTGCACACTAAAACTAGAGGGTACTTACACCAGGGGAAGCAAACTACACACTAAAACTAGAGGGTACTTACACCAGGGGAAGCAAGCTGCACACTAAAACTAGAGGGTACTTACACCAAAGTAAGCAAACTGCACACTAAAACTAGAGGGTACTTACACCAGGGTAAGCAAACTGCACACTAAAATTAGAGGGTACTTACACCAGGGGAAGCAAACTGCACACTAAAACTAGAGAGTACTTACACCAGGAGAAGCAAGCAATACAATAAAACTAGAGGGTACTTACACCAGGGAAGGTAAGCTGCACACTAAAACTAGAGGGTACTTACACCAGGGGAAGCAAGCTGCAAACTAAAACTAGAGGGTACTTACACCAGGGGAAGCAAACTGCACACTAAAACTAGAGGATACTTACACCAGGGGAAGCCAGCTGCACACTAATACTAGAGGGTACTTACACCAGGGGAAGCAAGCTGCACACTAAAATTAGAGGGTATTTACATCAGGGGTAGCAAGCTGCACACTAACACTAGAGGGCACTTACACCAGGGGAAGCAAACTACACACTAAACTAAAACTAGAGGGTACTTACACCAGGGGAAGCAAGCTACACACTAAAACTAGAGGGTACTTACACCAGGGGAAGCTAGCTGCACACTAAAACTAGAGGGTACTTACACCAGGGGAAGCAAGCTGCACACTAAAACTAGAGGGTACTTACACCAGGGGAAGCAAGCTGCACACTAAAACTAGAGGGTACTTACACCAGGGGAAGCAAGCTACACACTAAAACTAGAGGGTACTTACACCAGGGGAAGCTAGCTGCACACTAAAACTAGAGGGTACTTACACCAGGGGAAGCAAACTGCACACTACAACTAGAGGGTACTTACACCAGGGGAAGCTAGCTGCACACTAAAACTAGAGGGTACTTATACCAGGGGAAGCAAGCTGCACACTAAAACTAGAGGGTACTTACACCAGGGGAAGCAAACTGCACACTAAAACTAGAAGGTACTTACACCAGGGGAAGCAAGCTACACACTAAAACTAGAGGGTACTTACACCAGGGGAAGCAAACTGCACACTAAAATTAGAGGGTACTTACACCAAGGTAAGCAAACTGCACACTAAAACTAGAGGGTACTTACACCAGGGGAAGCAAGCTATACACTAAAGCTAGAGGGTACTTACACCAGGGGAAGCAAACTGCACACTAAAATTAGAGGGTACTTACACCAGGGGAAGCAAACTGCACACTAACACTAGAGGGTACTTTACACCAGAGGATGCAAACTGCACACTAAAACTAGAGGGTACTTACATCAGGGTTAGCACACTGCACACTAAAACTAGAGGATACTTACACCAGGGGAAGCAAGCTGCACACTAAAACTAGAGGGTACTTACACCATGGGAAGCAAGCTATACACTAAAACTAGAGGGTACTTACACCAGGGGAAGCAAACTACACACTAAAACTAGAGGGTACTTACACCAGGGGAAGCAAGCTGCACACTAAATCTAGAGGATACTTACACAAGGTGAAGCAAACTGCACACTAAAACTAGAGAGTACTTACACCAGGGGAAGCAAGCTATACAATAAAACTAGAGGGTACTTACACCAGGGAAAGTAAGCTGCACACTAAAACTAGAGGGTACTTACACCGGGGGAAGCAAGCTGCACACCAAAACTAGAGGGTACTTACACCAGGGGAAGCAAGCTGCACACTAAAACTAGAGGGTACTTACACCAGGGGAAGCAAGGTGCACACTAAAACTAGAGGGTACTTACACCAGGGGAAGCAAGCTGCACACTAAAACTAGAGGGTACTTACACCGGGGGAAGCAAGCTGCACACTAAAACTAGAGAGTACTTACACCAGGGGAAGCAAACTACACACTAAACTAAAACTAGAGGGTACTTACACCAGGGGAAGCAAGCTGCACACTAAAACTAGAGGGTACTTACACCAGGGGAAGCAAACTGCACACTAAAACTAGAAGGTACTTACACCAGGGGACGCTAGCTGCACACTAAAACTAGAGGGTACTTACACCAGGGGAAGCAAGCTGCACACTAAAACTAGAGGGTACTTACACCAGGGGTAGCAAGCTGCACACTAAAACTAGAGGGTACTTACACCAGGGGAAGCTAGCTGCACACTAAAACTAGAGGGTACTTACACCAGGGGAAGCAAGCTGCACACTAAAACTAGAGGGTACTTATACCAGGGGAGGCAAACTGCACACTAACACTAGAGGGTACTTACACCAGGGGAAGCAAGCTATACACTAAAACTAGAGGGTACTTACACCAGGAGAAGCAAGCTGCACACTAAAACTAGAGGGTACTTATACCAGGGGAGGCAAACTGCACACTAAAACTAGAGGGTACTTACACCAGGGGAATCAAGCTGCACACTAACACTAGAGGGTACTTACACCAGGGGAAGCTAGCTGCACACTAAAACTAGAGGGTACTTACACCAGGGGAAGCAAGCTGCACACTAAAACTAGAGGGTACTTATACCAGGGGAGGCAAACTGCACACTAACACTAGAGGGTACTTACACCAGGGGAAGCAAGCTATACACTAAAACTAGAGGGTACTTACACCAGGAGAAGCAAGCTGCACACTAAAACTAGAGGGTACTTATACCAGGGGAGGCAAACTGCACACTAAAACTAGAGGGTACTTACACCAGGGGAATCAAGCTGCACACTAACACTAGAGGGTACTTACACCAGGGGAAGCTAGCTGCACACTAAAACTAGAGGGTACTTACACCAGGGGAAGCAAGCTGCACACTAAAACTAGAGGGTACTTATACCAGGGGAGGCAAACTGCACACTAAAACTAGAGGGTACTTACACCAGGGGAAGCATGCTATACACTAAAACTAGAGGGTACTTACACCAGGGGAAGCATGCTAAAACTAGAGGGTACTTACACCAGGGGAAGCAAACTGCACACTAAAACTAGAGGGTACTTACACCAGGGGAAGCACGCTAAAACTAGAGGGTACTTACACAAGGTGAAGCTAGCTGCACACTAAAACTAGAGAGTACTTACACCAGTGGAAGCAAACTGCACACTAAAACGAGAGGGTACTTACTCCAGGGGAAGCTAGCTGCACACTAAAACTAGATGAGATAATGTTGTAGGCTTGAAGAAAAGACTGCGCTATGACACCTGAAAACAAAAGCAAATGAAACTATGAACATCCCACTGATGTCACTAACAGGCCTGCTATGACACAAAAACGTTACCCCCAAGAATGAATTTATATATCCTCAGTGGGGTGAAACCTCCATGTCACAGTTATGTGTTTGTCACTAGGTAGTGTTCCATGTCACAGTTATGTGTTTGTCACTAGGTAGTGTTCCATGTCACAGTTATGTGTTTGTCACTGGTTAGTGTTCCATGTCACAGTTATGTGTTTGTCACTAGGTAGTGTTCCATGTCACAGTTATGTGTTTGTCACTAGGTAGTGTTCCATGTCACAGTTATGTGTTTGTCACTAGGTAGTGTTCCATGTCACAGTTATGTGTTTGTCACTAGGTAGTGTTCCATGTCACAGTTATGTGTTTGTCACTAGGTAGTGTTCCATGTCACAGTTATGTGTTTGTCACTAGGTAGTGTTCCATGTCACAGTTATGTGTTTGTCACTAGGTAGTGTTCCATGTCACAGTTATGTGTTTGTCACTAGGTAGTGTTCCATGTCACAGTTATGTGTTTGTCACTGGTTAGTGTTCCATGTCACAGTTATGTGTTTGTCACTAGGTAGTGTTCCATGTCACAGTTATGTGTTTGTCACTAGGTAGTGTTCCATGTCACAGTTATGTGTTTGTCACTAGGTAGTGTTCCATGTCACAGTTATGTGTTTGTCACTAGGTAGTGTTCCATGTCACAGTTATGTGTTTGTCACTAGGTAGTGTTCCATGTCACAGTTATGTGTTTGTCACTAGGTAGTGTTCCATGTCACAGTTATGTGTTTGTCACTAGGTAGTGTTCCATGTCACAGTTATGTGTTTGTCACTAGGTAATGTCACAGTTATGTGTTTGTCACTAGGTAGTGTTCCATGTCACAGTTATGTGTTTGTCACTAGGTAGTGTTCCATGTCACAGTTATGTGTTTGTCACTAGGTAGTGTTCCATGTCACAGTTATGTGTTTGTCACTAGGTAGTGTTCCATGTCACAGTTATGTGTTTGTCACTAGGTAGTGTTCCATGTCACAGTTATGTGTTTGTCACTGGTTAGTGTTCCATGTCACAGTTATGTGTTTGTCACTAGGTAGTGTTCCATGTCACAGTTATGTGTTTGTCACTAGGTAGTGTTCCATGTCACAGTTATGTGTTTGTCACTAAGTAGTGTTTCATGTCACAGTTATGTTTGTCACTAGGTAGTGTTTCATGTCACAGTTATGTGTTTGTCACTAGGTAGTGTTCCATGTCACAGTTATGTGTTTGTCACTAGGTAGTGTTCCATGTCACAGTTATGTGTTTGTCACTAGGTAGTGTTCCATGTCACAGTTATGTGTTTGTCACTAGGTAGTGTTCCATGTCACAGTTATGTGTTTGTCACTAGGTAGTGTTCCATGTCACAGTTATGTGTTTGTCACTAGGTAGTGTTCCATGTCACAGTTATGTGTTTGTCACTAGGTAGTGTTCCATGTCACAGTTATGTGTTTGTCACTAGGTAGTGTTCCATGTCACAGTTATGTGTTTGTCACTAGGTAGTGTTCCATGTCACAGTTATGTGTTTGTCACTAGGTAGTGTTCCATGTCACAGTTATGTGTTTGTCACTAGGTAGTGTTCCATGTCACAGTTATGTGTTTGTCACTAGGTAGTGTTCCATGTCACAGTTATGTGTTTGTCACTGGTTAGTGTTCCATGTCACAGTTATGTGTTTGTCACTGGTTAGTGTTCCATGTCACAGTTATGTGTTTGTCACTAGGTAGTGTTCCATGTCACAGTTATGTGTTTGTCACTAGGTAGTGTTCCATGTCACAGTTATGTGTTTGTCACTAGGTAGTGTTCCATGTCACAGTTATGTGTTTGTCACTAGGTAGTGTTCCATGTCACAGTTATGTGTTTGTCACTAGGTAGTGTTCCATGTCACAGTTATGTGTTTGTCACTAGGTAGTGTTCCATGTCACAGTTATGTGTTTGTCACTAGGTAGTGTTCCATGTCACAGTTATGTGTTTGTCACTAAGTAGTGTTTCATGTCACAGTTATGTGTTTGTCACTAGGTAGTGTTCCATGTCACAGTTATGTGTTTGTCACTAGGTAGTGTTCCATGTCACAGTTATGTGTTTGTCACTAGGTAGTGTTCCATGTCACAGTTATGTGTTTGTCACTAGGTAGTGTTCCATGTCACAGTTATGTGTTTGTCACTAGGTAGTGTTCCATGTCACAGTTATGTGTTTGTCACTAGGTAGTGTTCCATGTCACAGTTATGTGTTTGTCACTAGTTAGTGTTCCATGTCACAGTTATGTGTTTGTCACTAGGTAGTGTTCCATGTCACAGTTATGTGTTTGTCACTAGGTAGTGTTCCATGTCACAGTTATGTGTTTGTCACTAGGTAGTGTTCCATGTCACAGTTATGTGTTTGTCACTAGGTAGTGTTCCATGTCACAGTTATGTGTTTGTCACTAGGTAGTGTTCCATGTCACAGTTATGTGTTTGTCACTAGGTAGTGTTCCATGTCACAGTTATGTGTTTGTCACTAGGTAGTGTTCCATGTCACAGTTATGTGTTTGTCACTAGGTAGTGTTCCATGTCACAGTTATGTGTTTGTCACTAGGTAGTGTTCCATGTCACAGTTATGTGTTTGTCACTAGGTAGTGTTCCATGTCACAGTTATGTGTTTGTAATTGTGCATGGGAAGAAAACGTAAACATGCCACAAACATTATAAATGTTAGATCAACAATGTACCGAAAATATCAAAATTAATAACGACCCTTATCCGACTCTTATCCCAACAACAAAAAGTGTTTGCATTGTATTAGTATAATAGTATTAATCCTTTGCCTGCTGAGCAAATAAAATCACATTTGCAAACAACGTAGATCCAGATCAGCCACACCTTAGCGCCGCGTCTGATCAGGATCTATGTTGTTTGCTATTCACTGCTAAACACTTAATAGGACCTATCTGGGCAGTAACTGACAGATGTCCCTCATACACTAGTTTAGTTTATACAAATTTATTTTAGCTCGATTGCGAAACAAGTTCTTACAACTTATATTGATCACTCTCGAGACCTCATTCATGATGGAATTCATCGCCATGAAGGAGAGAGAAGAGGCAATGTGGAATTTAAATGCCTTGCCTAAGGGCACAATCGTAACGGCTCATGCGGGGCTCGAACTCCGGACCTTTCGCACCTGAAGCGAACGCGCATCCACTGCGCTATCACGACTTCCGGACCAGAAGCATAGGTACTAATATTTCAGATTCATTGAAGTATAAAACAAAACTTACTTGCTGGCAAATTTAATTCCATTTTCTAGTCCATTAGCTGTTCCATTAACTTCTTCAAACATGATTTTGTTTATAAGTTTCTATGTTTCAATGTCAGCGATATTCTCTTCTTGAAAATCACAAAAACTAGTAAGACTGCTTCGAGTTTTTTATATGTTGCCGATTTCTATGTAGATGTACTAACTATATAATATAAATTGTGATTTAGAAATGTGATGTTATCGTACAGAATCACATTGATTTTAAAGCATTATTAATTATCACCTCAATAATTTATTCTACAAATTATTATCTTTGTCACATACAACATAGATTACTACTCTACTCTTCGCGGGGAAATATGCACCATATTGAACGACAGGTTGCAAGAAATCGCTTAAAGCTGTACATCTTTGTCTGTTTTACGCTTATTTATCATCGCTACCTGTTGTTGCCCGTATGAGCGCCACCTCTAGCCTGGATTCCAGGCTGTCGATTTTTCACTTTTTAACTTCTGGCAAAATGACAGCCTGGGGAAACTGAATTTCCGATCGTAGCGCCATCTACTTACACCCACTTTCATGAGAAGAACGACAACTCTTCTCTACAAGATAATATCGCTAAATACAGAAACGGAATTCTATCGGAAATCACCGAACAGGCACGATTATACACGATCATTTCCGAATATACATGAATGCTCCCGTAGACTCATTTACATTGCAAACATATAATGTCCCGTTTCTGTGTTATATCGACGAGATGGCGGATATTAAATATTACATTTAGATGGTAATGGATCGATTCGGCTTAATTGAAATAAGGACGACTTAAATATTGAGTAAATATGTCAAATCAGATGCGCATTGTACTTTTTAAAACTATTTATCGTTCCGTTGACCCGTAAACAATGGCGGCTAATTATAAAGTTTTATCAACATTGCAGTGCCTCGCTTTCGATTCAAGTACGTCATTAATTAAGTCACGTGCTAATAGGCCTATTAATAGGATTAATGCGAGACAATAATTACATGGACAATCCCCCACTTTTCCCCAGACGTTGATAAGATCAGAAACTCAATACGGCCCAATTAATAGTCTCGGTGTTAAAATATATTTATTTGACTGACAAGGAAAAATATATTGACGCCTGTTCACAGGCTACGCCAACTCCTGTTCTGAACTGAAATGATTAGTCATTATAGATTTTGGAGGATATTGCAATGATACAGACAGACCAATTCCAGAGTCTCTTCTGGTCCGTAAGAGCATGGTGTTAAGCACCAACAGGAGGCCGCGGCTTAAAGTCTCATACGAAAGACAATGACAAAACAATCCTATAAGACGATCTTGCCTATAAGACGGCCCCACTACTTTGGTCCTGATATCTGTGGGTTTGGGCATACACTCGCATATAAGACGGGTTGATAAAATGGACACATTACACAAGTATAAATTGCATGTTTGGCCAGTGCAAGTTGAAGCAATTTTCAGTGTCAAGAGTGATTTCGCTTCTAAAACATAATAATGGATTTAACACATTTAAAAATAATTTTATTTTTAATTTCTTATATTTTTATTTAGTACTTACTCACTTGTAAGATGGGAAGCCACCTTGAGACCATAATCTGGTGGCTAAAAACTTGTCTTATAGGCGAGTATGTATGGTAATACTCCGTCTATAAGACGGGAAGCCACCTTGAGACCATAATCTGGTGGCTAAAAACTTGTCTTATAGGCGAGTATGTATGGTAATACTCCGTCTATAAGACGGGAAGCCACCTTGAGACCATAATCTGGTGGCTAAAAACTTGTCTTATAGGCGAGTATGTATGGTAATACTCCGTCTATAAGACGGGAAGCCACCTTGAGACCATAATCTGGTGGCTAAAAACTTGTCTTATAGGCGAGTATGTATGGTAATACTCCGTCTATAAGACGGGAAGCCACCTTGAGACCATAATCTGGTGGCTAAAAACTTGTCTTATAGGCGAGTATGTATGGTAATACTCCGTCTATAAGACGGGAAGCCACCTTGAGACCATAATCTGGTGGCTAAAAACTTGTCTTATAGGCGAGTATGTATGGTAATACTCCGTCTATAAGACGGGAAGCCACCTTGAGACCATAATCTGGTGGCTAAAAACTTGTCTTATAGGCGAGTATGTGGTTTTGGGGGGGGGTGGTTGTGGAAGTATGTACGGTAATACTCCGTCTATAAGACGGGAAGCCACCTTGAGACCATAATCTGGTGGTTAAAAACTTGTCTTATAGGCGAGTATGGACACTACCGTCATCAACTAATTTTTTCCCAATGTGCGTCGTTAGGGAAATTTTATTTCATTTGCCATTTTTAATTTAATTTCATTTTAATGACACCAAGATTCCAGCAACAAAATATACCCGGATTGTTTTACAAATTCTTGTCTAATTGGGAAAGATTGGATGCTATCTGTTTATTACAATTGGGTTTGATTCAGTGTTAATTATAGTACAACTTCAATGATGGAGCTGTAGAATATTCTCGGATAACATAATCAATAGCCAACTATAATTAACTACATCTAACAATGCTCTTATTTCCATTTAATTATTGAACATTTATTTTTTATCAAAACTTAACAAACACAAGTTTTAGTTTGCTGACTTGTAATCTATTTTTAAACAATTGATAGCTTGTTGTCAGATTATGAATTGAATAATCCTTATACATGTAAACATAAAACTATTTACCACACCCACAACCACATTTTGGTAGTATACTGAAATGAATACAATTCACATTTGTGTTTAAGGATTGTGTACCCCACTCCCACATGTGATGTATCATAACATAGAAGACATTGTACATATTTTCCTTTATGGTCCAATGTTCCCATATTTTAAACATGTGCTTAGAGTAATCAATCACTTCTAGAACAATTTAACTGCATGTGTGCATTTCTATGTCATGTAATACAGTGCAGCTGTTACAGGTTATTTCACCAGACAAACTGTACATACTTGATCATAAGTTACAGGTTATTTCACCAGACAAACTGTACATACTCGGCCATAAGTTACAGGTTATTTCACCAGACAAACTGTACATACTCGGCCATAAGTTACAGGTTATTTCACCAGACAAACTGTACATACTCGGCCATAAGTTACAGGTTATTTCACCAGACAAACTGTACATACTCGGCCATAAGTTACAGGTTATTTCACCAGACAAACTGTACATACTCGGCCATAAGTTACAGGTTATTTCACCAGACAAACTGTACATACTCGGCCATAAGTTACAGGTTATTTCACCAGACAAACTGTACATACTCGGCCATAAGTTACAGGTTATTTCACCAGACAAACTGTACATACTCGGCCATAAGTTACAGGTTATTTCACCAGACAAACTGTACATACTCGGCCATAAGTTACAGGTTATTTCACCAGACAAACTGTACATACTCGGCCATAAGTTACAGGTTATTTCACCAGACAAACTGTACATACTCGGCCATAAGTTACAGGTATTTTCACCAGACAAACTGTACATACTCGGCCATAAGTCAGTCTCATACATATGACGAGGTGTTACTTTGGTGAGGGTGGGGGGGCTAGAAAACATGTATTTAAAATACACTCACAATTCAATGAACATTTTTCATAAATATCTATGCCATAAAATTTCTCAACGATGGCTACCATCAACAAACAGGGTGAGTTATACGATCAAAGTGATGCACAATGATAACATCACAGGACTGATTTATTGTTCAACGATATTGCTCTAGAGATTTTACTAGTGTGGCGGCCATCAATCAATTGACTTTTTTTAGAGAAATATTTAGCAGCATGTATGACTGATTTATAAAGTACATAGGGTAGTTAATATTTTTCAAAACTTATTTCGAACTCGCTGGTATTCCATTACTCCGCCTCCGTGGTCGAGTGGTTAAGGTCGCTGACTTGTATACCACTGTAACCTATCATCACTGATGGTCACGGGTTCGAGCCCCGCTCAGACCGTGTCTCATTTATATGAAAAAGTTGGCAGTTTCTTACGGAGGTTGGTGCACCCAAGTACTGGTTAACCGCTGGAGCCTGCCCAGGAAAGGTGTTGTTAGGTAAACTGCCCGCCGGCGACATAGCCCAAAATGGTGCTAAAGCAGGCGTAAAACCCGAAATATAAAAATATAACATACGGTATTCCATTATATGCGGTTTAATTTGATAGCAAGAATTCAAATCATTCAATGATTATTAGTTTGGTAGATATGGACAACAACACATACTACAGGGATCATTTTAGAGGGCGATGTGGGCGAAATTGTCGCCCTAGGGACCCTGACTTAGCCCTCTGGGGCCCCACTTCTCCTAATAAAATATTTAAAAAATTATTTTTTGGTTTTTACGATTTTCAAACAAAATTAGGTCTAGTAAGATACACTGGCCCATTATAAAGCACTCCTTCTATTCAAATGTTGTATTTAATGGTTGTACTGTGCATTTTAACCCTATTTTGCAGAAGTATATTAAAGAACACCATTTAAGGAAGCGATCACGCGCTTTCTCACTTCTCCCAAAAATTCTGACCTAGAATGAACCCTGATACATGTATTTGACCCTGGCGATTGTGTCATATTAGGCATGGTTAATGCACATCTAAATCAGACCAATTGTTTGCTTCCGTCACAAGATACATGTACAACTTCATCGAGGCATACAAAGTAAAATGTTACATACAATAGAGTTTTTGTAACTTAAGCGAGGAGTTTATTATTAGCAATATAAGGGCACGTCCATGATCACGATTCCCACTATACATGTAGTTTACTGTACTATTAGTCAAATTAGTTTCACAATTGGAGCAGAACATTGATACAAACATTTATATAAAGTCTTGTGTGCGTGTTTATTCTTCAAAATGGAAACATAGAACCACGATTCAGATGCACATCAGATATACATTTACATATTAACTTTTTAGTAAAATTCGCAAATTTATCCATGATGTTGTAAATAAATATCAACAAAGGGAGGTAATTTATAAATAGTAATTACGCACTTGTAAACAAAGTTCATTTGTGGACAGATCTTATAAATAATGCTTAAAAATCTAAATAATATAGAAAGGGAAATATGACTCATAATCACAATTTCTAATCATCCACGTTTTGGGAATATTTCAGTGTGCAGTATATTCCATTAAATACATATTGAGGCTTTAATAAGATTTCCTCCAATAGGAGTGTCAATATTACATATAAGAATATTTCGGTGTGCAGTATATTCCATTAAATACATATTGAGGCTTTAATAAGATTTCCTCCAATAGGAGTGTCAATATTACATATTACATATAAGAATATTTCGGTGTGCAGTATATTCCATTAAATACACATAGAGGCGTTAATAAGATTTCCTCCAATAGGAGTGTCAATATTACATATAAGAATATTGCGGTGTGCAGTATATTCCATTAAATACACATTGAGGCTTTAATAAGATTTCCACCAATAGGAGTGTCAATATTACATATAAGAATATTTCGGTGTGCAGTATATTCCATTAAATACACATTGAAGCTTTAATAAGATTTCCACCAATAGGAGTGTCAATATTACACTAACCCATTGAATCGGACCGAGAAATTGGAGCTAGCATTGGGAAAATAACCGTACCAATAATTATGAGCAACCACTGTATGTGCATGTAGAGGCTGTTATTCCAAGCGAAAGTATAGTACATACTTCAAACCATTGTTATGTTATGTTATATTTCGGGTTTTACGCCTGCATCAGCACCATTTTGGGCTATATCGCCGGCGGGCAGTTTACATAACATTAACAGCACCTTTCCTGGGCAGGCTCCAGCGGTTAACCAGTACTTGGGTGCACCAACCTCCGTAAGAAACTGCCAACTTTTTCATATAAATGAGACACGGTCTGAGCAGGGCTCGAACCTGTGACAATCAGTGATGACAGGTTACAGTGGTATACAAGTCAGCAACCTTAACCACTCAGCCACGGAGGCGGGCTTGTACCACCAATATTTAATTTAACCTGATTTATAGGTTTTCGGCACAACAAAAGCCTTACAATAGTCCAATACAGTGACTCTTAAACATCTTACTCAAAACCTCTAAAATCACTTATCCCAATTACTTTTAAGATGAAATTATTTTTGTAATTTAAACACGAATAATTCCACAAACTATATCACATAAATTATATCTTGCCAACTACTATATGAAACTATACCATGCCCTGTTTAAAACATGTATTGCATCACTATGTACTGAATTAATATATAGCCAGAATCAATATACATTGTAACACACAGTAAACATAGCATTGTCCAATGAAATCACTTCTTACTTACTCACCCACTACTCCACAGGAGCACACCTTCAAATATAGCCAATATAGAAACACATCATTCAAGTCACGCCGACACAGCTTTGAAAATGATAGTAAAACCAAGGTCAACTTATATTATTGATTTGTTCTGGTGAATCTATTCAATGATCATTTGGAAATAATGGAGAAACTCAAAGAAAGAAATATAAATCAGTTTATATGTCTTACAATGATGTTTGATAATCATAATATGGTGGCAATATATGCCGATACAACCTGTATTGAGTAAATCTAGAATGCTGCTACTACATTTTAGTGATACAATTGATTTAAGATTTTTCACTAGTTCCTGGGGGGTGGGGGCCTAGTGGTTACGATCGAATCACTTGCCCCTCACCACTGTATGTGCAAATCCCACTGGGTTTGTCAAATTATTTAATTAAGTTTAATCTTCATTTATTTAACGATTAGTTTATACAAATTATATTTTAGCTCGATTGCGAAACAAGTTATTTCAACTTATATTAATCACTCTCGAGACCTCATTCCTGATGAAACCCATCGCCACGAGGGAGAGAGAAGAGGCAACATGGAATTTAAATGCCTTGCCTAAGGGCACAATCGTAACGGCTCCAGCGGGACTCGAACTCCGGACCTTTCGCAGCTGAAGCGAACGCGCATCCACGACTTCCATTTAACGATTGCGAAGCAGGTTCTAACAACTTATATTAATCACTCTCGTTGGCGCGGATGAAAGCGTATATGTGGTCATTCGTGTGTGAGGAAACCAACTCAATCTGGAGAAAACCCACCTGTCAGATCTGGCGACCACCGTACCATCTTACATTCTTCCCGGTCCGAGGATCGAATCCGGGTTGCATTGGTGAGAAGCGAGCGCACTAACAACTGCGCTAATCGGACAGCCAAATGTGAGGATCCAGCTGGGTTGCAGAATGTCGGTGGTTCTAACCGGGTAGTAAATGTACACGTCTGTGCATGAAATATTGCTTGAAGGGGCCTTCCTCCACCAATAATAGATGGGAGAGTGGCCATATGACCTAATCTGTTGGGGCGACTTTAATCTCCAAATACAAATGCTTCTCATAGTCCATTATTTCTAAATTATCATTGCACATTACACCCGATTTACACCACAATTTATTGACCAGGACAAATCATCTCAAAAAGTAGAGAACGACAGCCTTGTGTTTACTTTTCAGTTTACTTAGGCATATAAATACTAAAATAGCACATTATTTATGGTAAGTAAACAATATCATTTTATTGAACCAATATTGAATCATTACAGTATGTCACCTTGACTTTATATCCTCTGTTATCTATATCAGTCAGCATTGTTCAATATACATGTATATAATTAGGGTTCAAGCTAGAGAGATATTTGGGAGAATAGTCAACAATATTTTGTAAGTTAGTCCCCAAGTGATAGTTTTTGTGACATTACTATTTGTAAATTATCCCCCTTTTTGGATATTTATGTTATAAGCGAATCAATAACTAGTGGTTTGCTAAATCTAATGTTAGCATAAATATACGCATGCACTATAGTTTCATTCTCCATCCAAAGGAAACAAAATACAGTGGTAGAACCTATGCTCGGCGTATTTTTTCCATTTACCGTACATCCGTATTTAAAATATTTAAATAGTTATAACCTATTTTCGCTGACAGAGGTGAAGCTTGGTTCAATAACATTCCGTTGTGCGTACCGGTAGCCTAATGCCACCTGACAGGTTATAAAACGTTTTTCAGATTTCAAACTCAAGAAATTTGATTGGTTGATTGTAGTGGAATCCCTGCTATAAGAAGCTTGGTACTCCACTTTGACCCCTGATTTTCAAGTGGGATCCCTGCTATAAGAAGTTTGGTACTCCACTTTCAGGGCCGTTGCTGGAGCTATTTTGATGATACGCACGGCCAAAATATGCTTGTTTATCGAGTGAGCATAGCGAGCGAGAACGCTAGGGGGGTCCGAGGCCATGCCCCCCGGAATTTTTTTGAAATGAGGAAGCAATTTCTTGCATTTTGTAACATACAATTGCAGGACTAAAGTTCTTACGACAATCCGAATAAAGGTATAAATTAAGGCTAGATGTATAATATACATGATATATCGCCCTTATCAATTAAACAAGCACGTAAAATAGCACAAACTAAATTTTGAGATGCACAATATTTGCAATGGGCTCAATTATTCCAACACTACACACATCCCGGCGCCTATGTATCCCTACAAGCCCACCCCCGGGGTTTTAATGCATTTTTTGGAGTTTTCATTTTTTTCGTTTTCTGAGACCAATGATACGCACGTGCGTACTTGCGTATGCCCAGCGACGGGCCTGTCTTTGACCCCTGATTTTCGAGTGAGATCCCCTCTCAGTATTGGAAGTTGGTACTCCACTTTGACCACTTATTTTTCGATAGTCACTATTTTCGATATTAATAAAAATGTGCTCAAATATGTTTGTGGCAAAGGGGGTCGGCACATTGTGGGATGGTGATAACATGTCTTGTTTTAGGGCCCAGGAGTCTCGACTAAAAAAACCTTATAGAAAGGGTTACAGCTTGGTTAGCCAGGGAACAGGCATCGATATATTTTGCCCGGTCAGTCAAATAAATATATTTTAACACCGAGACTATTAATTGGGCCGTATTGAGTTTCTGTCACAGGGTTGGCCGGGAAATACCAATTTTTCCCGACCCGGGAAATAAGCCCAGAAGTGGGAAACACAGTATTAGGCAGAGAGCCGTCGGGCCGTCTTTTCGACGGCCTATCACCTAATAAGACGGTCAATTATATTGGCGACGGTTACCGACGGCCAGTTAAAAAAATGGCTGATACACTGTCACTAGGTTTGTTAACATATATATGCAGCTGTAAAACAATGACAAGAACTGGACCCTATAATAGGCTAATATTGTCAATGCTGGCATAATCATGGAAAATTACTGGGGCGTTCTAAAAATAGATATATGTAATAGACAAGACTTTATTAGTGTACTACCTTATGTAGCTCTCTAGGCTGGTTTGATTTTCTGAAATTCCTGAGGTCACGAGTTTTATACTTATTTGTTAACATAAAGATCAAAGAGGCTTACGTCACAGCTTAGCTGTGATAATTTCAATTTCTGAAAATGTGTGCAAGGGTGTGCTTTATAATGAGACAACCAATCAAATTTAATGCATGCATAGATCACAGGCATTATGCCATTGATTGCATAATTGACGGTGTTTGACAGCAGCTGATGATAGGGGGGCATTTTATCAGTTTTTCCTGAAATACCTTATGGGGACAGTCAGGCCTCAGAAAATGAAAAAAAAAATGAAAACTCCAAAAATGCAATAAAACCACAGAGGGGTGGGAGAAGGTAGTAGCGATACATAGGCGCCGTGATGTGTGGAGTGGTGGACTAATTGAGCCCATTGCAAATATGGTGCATCTCGAAATTTAGTTTGTGCTATTTTACGTGCTTGTTTAATTCATAAGGGGTAGCTCATGTATATTATACATTTAGCCTTAATTTATACCTTTATACGGTTTGTCGTAAGAACTTTAGTCCTTCAATTGTATGTTACAAAATGCAGGAAATTGCTTCATTTCAAAAAATCTCCGGGGGGGCATGCCCCCGGACCCCCTAGCGTACTGGCTCGCTATGCTCACTCGACAAACAATCATATTTGGCCGTGCGTATCATCAAAATAGCTCCAGCGACGGCCCTGACAGTGTACAGTTATTGGTCTCTTATTTATTGGTAGCTGATAAGCTATTATATATACTTAGTCAAAAAAGAAACGATACCTGGTGTTTATGTGTCTATAATTTCAACATTTATTAAGACAATTCTTTTAAAATTCATAAGATGATAGTCCAACATGTTTGAAAGAGGAGCACATAAAGCATAATGAGCCTCCGAAACTGTCTGCTGCGTGATGACGTAATTCGTCGGACAGGGGTCTAATGGAGTTTTCACACAGACGTCAATACCGAGTATGGGCACCATTTGCGTCTCTCACTGCAATGCACCACCGTCGCATCGAACGGAAGAGTGTCTGAATCTCTTGCTGGTCAATATTTGTCCACTCCTGACGCAAAACATCCCTCAGTTGGTTTAACGTTACCGGCTGACGTCGTCTGACGCGGCGGTCTAACGTATCCCACAAATGTTCTATGGGTGACAAGTCTGGTGACAAAGCAGGCCACGGCAGGGTTTCAATATTGTTCTGCTCCAATAATGTGGTGGAAATCCGAGCAGTATGACACCTGGCGTTGTCCTGTTGGAACAGTGTGACGTTTCTGTTGGCGTTAAAGAACGGCACAACAACTGGCGCAAGGATCTCATCACAGTACCGCTGGGCGTTTAGGTTCCCGTCCACCACTAACAGTTCAGTGCGACTGCCGAAGGTGATACCGCCCCACGCCATAACGCTTCCGCCCCCGAACAGATCGACCTGACGTACACATGCGTCGGCGTAACGTTCACCGCGTCTGCGATATACCCGCTCTCTGCCATCCGCTCGACGCAAACAGAACCGCGATTCATCGCTAAACATCACCGAATTCCACTGTAACCGAGTCCAGCGAGCAGGTTCCGTCGTCCATTCCCGTCGTACGTCACGGTGACGTCGTGTCAGGATGGGTCCAACGTATGGCCGATAGGCACGAATGCTCGTTCACCGAGCCGGTTCCTGACTGTTTGTGCACTGATGCGATTGTTGGTCATCCCAGGAGTAACGGCAGCTATGTGCGTAGCAGGTGGGAACCGGTCACGTAAATGTGACGGTCCTGTTCACGCATCGTCACACGTGGTCGACCAGATCTTGGACGGTCGTCCACCGATCCATGTGTTCGATAACGTCGAAGTAGACGTGTTATCGTGATCCGCCTAACCCCCGAGTCGATTTGCGACGTCACGCTGACGTAAACCGCCGTCAATCATGCCAATGGCACGCATTCTCTGATTGCGGTTTAGCCTAGGCATTTTGTTAGAGGTAACAATGGGTATGTAAGGTGTTTTTCCTCGATGGTAATGCAATACCAGTACAATAAACCGGTTTTCCGATGTGTACATGTGCAGGAAGTTGTCTTTGTTGAGGAGCACGTGCAAATCGGAAATTCGGCGTTCCAGGATTATCGGGTGTTTATTTACCTGTGTTTATGGTTGGCTGACGTTGCAATAAGATACCCGGTACTGATACGTAATAATATATTAAACCTTTCTATGGTTTTATCCGTTTTACATCATTTTTAGTTTGGTATCGTTTCTTTTTTGACTCAGTATAGTTACTGTATTGGGCTGGAGAACCTGATATGAATGTTTTATTATGAGGGAAAGGGAGACCTTCCATTGTGTTGGTATGATCAAAGAAGAAGTATAAAATAAAGTAGCATATGAATTAAAGATCTACACCTTCAGATACCACCAGAGGGGCTCCCACCATTCACAAAATGCAAACAAATTTCAGAACCCCCAGCTGGATGCGCTGCGCGCGCTCGCAGTGCCAATAATTTTATTAGTCTGGGAAATTATTTTTTTAGACTCCCATTTGGAGATTTCTGCCTAATACTGTGGTGAGAAATACCGGGAAATAACATTATGTGTCTTCCAAACACGTTTTTTGCTCATTTTTATGCATTGCTACCACTCTATAAGTGCTTAAACTGTTTCGTCCCTGCCAGGGGTACTCATCAGGTGGCATCATTGACAACCACAACCGTTTTTTTGGGTTTTATTGTGTTTTTTTATTCCATTTATTTTTTCGTTTTTCTTGTTGGAATGTTTCTTCAGCCAGTAGTCTGTCTTCACCAGTCGATTTCCTCGCTACCTCTCAGGAAGCAGTAGCATAGCACCAGCTTCGCTGCTTTCTCAACGCCCAGTCTGTTGCGTAGTTTCGTCTGTATGATGCCGAAGTTGGAGAACACACGTTCAATGGCGGCTGAACTTGCTGGCAGTACCATCAATTTCCTGGCGAGCTGACTGAAGTCTTTGGTGATCACGCCCGACCTCTCCACACATGACCACCATACAGCTGGCTTCGAGTTGTTGACAGAGGATTGTAGCACCTTAGGAATTGGCAGTGCCTCGGACATGTAGTTGAGGAGTTCGGGTACAAGTTCCGGCTTGGTCTCATGAAGAAGCTCCTGGGCACTGGTGACGTGTTCTGGTCGAAGTTTTCTGCCCCTGTAGATCGGATGTACAAGGTTGGCGAGGTAGTGGTTTGGTGTCATAGCCTGTTTAAATCGCTTGTCAACGTTCTTCCGGTATGGCTCCAAGTCTGGGTTCTGAAGTAGATCATTCCACTGCTCACATGCGTCCGCGATTGTAGCTGTATCTGACTGGAAGGAATCTAAGGCTCTGGAGATGGGCTGTAGTTGTGTCTGGAGATGTTTGACTTCGCTGAACAGTCCGACGTTGTGAATGAGGCTTCTGATCCGCGTGTCGATGACGTCTTCATTCTGGGCCACTATCAGCAGCATGAATGGCCTGTTTCTTATGAAGGTCTCGGTACATGCTAGCTGACTATTCCATCTCGTGTCCGCAGGTAGTTGGGGTTTCACCGAGCCGGCTATCTCCGCGAGTAGGGCGCCAGGAATGTGATGATTGCGAAAGTATTTGTTAATTTCGACGACTTGGTTGATGACCTGGGTCGGTGTGATGTCTTGTCCCAGTAGATTGAGCCAGTGGGCGGAGCATCCATAGACGGTAAGGGAGGGATCGTCGTCCTTCAGGTTTCTCCGCATGGCCTCCATCTTCTTGAAATTGAAGTCCCACAACACACCTTAACACCTGACTGGGCATTGCTAATTGAAATTGTGTACAAACAAACAGTGTGGGTCATCTCAAATAATTCTTTAATAACTAATTGATTATTTTAATAATACAGCTATATTATGAACACATTTCAGGGATAATCCTAAAAACATTTGCATTTTGCCTACTACATTAAACATTTAAAATACCTCCAATAAATGTATGTATAAACTCCTTAAACTGTGTTTGTATACAATGTATATTAGAGTAATAATGAACAGTCTCATATAAAGATTATAAGCAATGCGTAAATGCCACTATGAATGCCTGTATTTTTCGTCATATTCTTCAAAAGCAGTTCATTTTCATCCTGCACACATGATACTACAATCAGTACACCGGGTAATAGAAATTGTATGGTATATATACCCGTATTTACCACCAAAATCATCCAAATTCTTATTTCCCGGTATCCAAATTTTTATTTCCCAGTATTTCCCGCCGTCCCGGGAAATACTCTTATTTCCCGGGAAATTGCCAACCCTGGTTTCTGATCATATCATTTTGCCAGAAATTAAAAAGTGAAAAATCGACAGACTGAGCTTGGTTTTATGAAATGTTGTATATGTACTTGA
Source organism: Archivesica marissinica (assembly GCA_014843695.1). Classification (NCBI taxonomy): domain Eukaryota; kingdom Metazoa; phylum Mollusca; class Bivalvia; order Venerida; family Vesicomyidae; genus Archivesica; species Archivesica marissinica. Next base: position 29,542,710 of record CM026395.1, on the reverse strand, counting down.
ACAGCAGGGCTGGAATTAAACAGTAGACAATATTTCCTAATCAAAATGTGGCCTTTACTTAGCCATCAACTATCCAATATGCATGTACATTTGTTCACATCTGAAACAGTTTTTGTATGAGCGGTTGTCATATAGAATATTGACCCGCCAAAATAATGACCCACGGGTCATTATTCTATAGGAAAAAGTGACCCGCGGGTCCATATTCTATTATAGAATAATGACCCCCCTTATAGAATAATGACCCCCCCATCCCCAAAGCCTACAAAAACAATGTTATCAATATATTTTATTAATAATTGCATAAGCTATAAAATTAACAATTATCAATAAAATTATATTGAATTTATGTATGAAAAAAGACATACACTCAACTTAATTGGTATTTGAAACCATGCAGCTCAAAATAAATACCATAAAATAGCACAGTACTAACCATTCTTATCATATTCATGCATGTTCTCTTAAACTTTCCAGAAAATATATAATATGCTGTTAACCATTATAATTTTGACTGGTGTGGCTAACTAATTTTTCCACAGGTGTGAAAATCCCCATAATAAAACCTTATTGTTGGAGCACTGTAATCAACTGTGACACTTCCTGTGTTACATGTTTTATATCATTCATAATATATAATATTTTATTATTGTATGAGCAAGAACAGATAACATTATGTTTTATAACGTGTGCCTCCCAATGCAAGAAACTTTTCCATGCCATAGAATACTGACCACCTGTATGTATGTAAACTATATGAGAGAAGGGTGTAAACTATACGAATGAGGTGGGTCACTTTTCCATACCATAGAATAATGACCCCCTGTATATTAACTATATGAGTGAAGGGGGTGTCACTTTTCCATACCATAGAATAATGAGCCCCTGTATATTAACTATATGAGTGAAGGGGGTGTCACTTTTCCATACCATAGAATAATGAGCCCCTGTATATTAACTATATGAGTGAAGGGGGTGTCACTTTTCCATACCATAGAATAATGAGCCCCTGTATATTAACTATATGAGTGAAGGGGGTGTCACTTTTCCATACCATAGAATAATGAGCCCCTGTATATTAACTATATGAGTGAAGGGGGTGTCACTTTTCCATACCATAGAATAATGAGCCCCTGTATATTAACTATATGAGTGAAGGGGGTGTCACTTTTCCATACCATAGAATAATGAGCCCCTGTATATTAACTATATGAGTGAAGGGGGTGTCACTTTTCCATACCATAGAATAATGAGCCCCTGTATATTAACTATATGAGTGAAGGGGGTGTCACTTTTCCATACCATAGAATAATGAGCCCCTGTATATTAACTATATGAGTGAAGGGGGTGTAACTTTTCCATGCCATAGAATAATGAGCCCCCTGTATATTAACTATATGAGTGAAGGGGGTGTCACTTTTCCATGCCATAGAATAATGACCCCCTGTATATTAACTATATGAGTGAAGGGGGTGTCACTTTTCCATACCATAGAATAATGAGCCCCCTGTATATTAACTATATGAGTGAAGGGGGTGTCACTTTTCCATGCCATAGAATAATGAGCCCCTGTATATTAACTATATGAGTGAAGGGGGGTCACTTTTCCATGCCATATCGATCAGCCAGTAAAGCGGGATGGATGAAGTCGTCCCAATTATTTTGCTCATCATTGGTATATTTTGACAAGTGTTTGATTAAACCTTTCCATTAAACCATTTGTTTTGGGGGTGATATGCACTTGTCCTGCGATGGTCGATGCCAATTAGTCTGCAGATTTCGTCATTGAGGATTGCAAAACTATTCTATGATATAGATAGTGACCCCCTCCCACTCATATAATCTATTCATATGGGAGTGATTATCCTCTGATATGGATAGTGAGCCCCTCCCACTCATATAATCTACACATGTTGGTGATTATCCTATGATATGGATAGTGAGCCCCTCCCACTCATATAATCTACACATAGGGGGGGTGATTATCCTATGATATGGATAGTGAGCCCCTCCCACTCATATAATCTACACATAGGGGGGGGTGATTATCCTATGATATGGATAGTGACCCCCTCCCACTTATATAATCTATTCATATGGGAGTGATTATCCTCTGATATGGATAGTGAGCCCCTCCCACTCATATAATCTACACATGTTGGTGATTATCCTATGATATGGATAGTGACCCCCTCCCACTTATATAATCTATTCATATGGGAGTGATTATCCTCTGATATGGATAGTGAGCCCCTCCCACTCATATAATCTTCACATGTTGGTGATTATCCTATGATATGGATTGTGAGCCCCTCCCACTCATATAATCTACACATATGGGGGTGATTATCCTCTGATATGGATAGTGAGCCCCTCCCACTCATATAATCTACACATGTTGGTGATTATCCTATGATATGGATAGTGAGCCCCTCCCACTCATATAATCTACACATAGGGGGGGGTGATTATTCTATGACATGGAAGTGACCCTCTGACTCATATAGTTTACACACAGGGGGGTCATTATTCTATGGCATGGAAAAGTGACCCACCGTCACTCGTAGTGTGTAAACATAGGGGGGTCATTATTCTATGGCATGGAAAAGTGACCCACCGTCACTCGTACTGTGTAAACATAGAGGGGTCATTATTCTATGGCATGGAAAAGTGACCCGCAGTCACTCATATAGGTTACACACAGGGGGGGTCATTATTCTATGGCATGGAAAAGTGACCCCCTCACTCACTCGTACAGTGTAAATATAGGGGGTCATTATTCTATGGCATGGAAAAGTGACCCACCTCATTCGTATAGTTTACACACAGGTAGGTCATTATTCTATGGCATCAAAGTGACCCCCTCACTCATAGTTTACACACAGGTAGGTCATTATTCTATGGCATCGAAAAGTGACCCCCCTCACTCATATAGTTTACATAATTATAGGGGGACATTATTCTATGGCATTGGAAATTTGACCTGCCTTCACTCGGATAATCTACATATAGGGGGGTCATTATTCTATGGCATGGAAAAGTGACCTACCCTCAATCAGATAATCTAGATTATGGGGATCACATTCTACATGTATGCATGGAACAGTTTCTTGCACTGAATAGATAGGGAGGCACACGTTATAAAGAATAATGTTGTCTGTCCTTGCTCATACAATATTAAAATATTACTTATTAATTATGAATGATATAAAACATGTAACCAGTGTATTGGGAACACAGGAAGTGTCACTGTTGGTTGCAGTTCCCTAAAAATAAGGTTTTATTGCTTTTCACACCTGTGGCAAACAAGATAAGGCTTAATATGATCCACAATAGTCAGAATTACAATTGTTAACAACATATTACATAATTGTGCATATTTTCTGTAAAGATTAAGAAACTATGATTAAACATGATAAGAATAGTTTGCTATAATAAGTGGATAACATATTAATTAAATTTGTTAAAGAAATATACATCAATTTCTGCTGTAGAAGCATCCATAGTGTGAGTGTGTTTTTCAATTATTTATCATCACTACTGGTTTCCCATATGAGCGAAGTCTCCTGAAGAGATCAAGTAATTTTAGATATTTGGAGGATAGTGCAATGATACAGACAGAGACCCATTCCAGGGGGTCATTATTCCATGGCTCTCTCATAATTGTAGTCTATACATAGGGGGTGGGGGTCATTGTTCTTATTTGTTTTATGTTTGTCTTTGTTTTATGTTTGTCTGTGTAAATAGTATGCATTATGTGAACATCCTAGTTATACAGCACCCACCACCTCATGATCATCTTTAGAAATTGATAAGAGACAAATTATCTGCATACTTCTTTTTCAGATTCAATATATTTATGTTATTCTGTACATCGTTAAATCAAAATATATGTTGTTAGGCCTTAAACAGTGCTAACTTACATTTAATTATAATAAATTCAATATTTTCCCACTATATATTGCTATTTGCAAGGGGGGTCATTTTTCCGCAAGGGGGGTCAATATTCTATGGCTGAATAATGACCCGCGGGTCATTATTTTGAGGGGGGTCAATATTCTATATGACACCGTCACTGATACGAATCATTAACACACAAAAATGGTCTTTTTTTATTACTATTAACCCTTTCCTTCTGTTCATAGAGATTTAGGTTAATATACTATTATAGCTCCATACAAACGACAGCCATTTAGCTATCATGCAGTGGATAAGTAGTCGCCATATCTATCCCACCTACATAGATATTACTGGGACTACATGAGATTTATGCTAATATACTATTATAGCTCCATACAAACGACAGCCATTTAGCTATCATGCAGTGGATAAGTAGTCGCCATATCTATCCCACCTACATAGATATTACTGGGACTGCATGAGATTCTGGCCTTTATTGTGAGCATTGGTTTGGCTACTACATTGTCAATGTATGTCATATTGGTAATGGCGTCAAGAGGCGCTTTTATGAGGGAAATGGTTAATATATCACATTGTGGGACCCCTGATTATTGTGTGGGCACTCAGTCTTAATAAGCAGGGATGCCAAATGGATCCCAGAAGAAAACAGTTAGTATCGAATCCTGGTCGAAAACGGAAATTGGAATAAAATCCGAGTCAAATGTGCCATTTTATATTTGGTAAGAAAATGTTGTCAGATTGCATTCTGTACAAGCTCTATTGCACATGATTCTGCTTCAAGCCAGGCTTATCTCATGCAGCCACTAGTAGTTTGGTTTGGTATGAACATAACGATGTAAAATGCACAGTACAACCATTAAATACAACATTTGAATAGAAGGAGTGCTTTATAATGGGCCAGTGTATCTTACTAGACAAAAGTTTGTTTGAAAATTGTAAAAACCAAAAAATAAATTTTTAAAAATCTTTTTTTTAGGGAGAAATGGGGCCCCCAGAGGGCGAAGTCAGGGTCCCTAGGGCGACAATTTCGCCCACATCGCCCTCTAGAATGATCCCTGTATACATTCACAAAACAATACATGTACAATGTACACGAATCAGATATATTGATGTATATATTGAATCATAAACTAATTGTGTCCCGGTTAACCCTTACTACAACGATATGCTAGACATGCATCTTATCAAATGCATTTTGGAATATTTTAGAACTTTTCAAACTATTTCATAAAAAATAGATACCATACTATAGATATGTATCATTGGACAGACGGATCTGTAGTCCATTGGTAACACGCTGGACTGGTAATCCAGGGATTGTAGGTTTGATCCCCCATCTGACCCTAATAAAATTAACAGTCTTTCAGATGGGACATTAAACCGAGGTCTCATGTTTGACAGGCATATTAGGATAATTACACTGTTGAGAACATGTTCGATGACGCTTGACCGCTTATCGTCTCGGGTCAAAGTTGACCCACAATGCATTTTCACCAAGAGTCAGATATTCGTCAAATGAACACCCTGTAAGGGTCAAGTGATTTAAAGTTAACAACCTTAACCACTTGGCCGCCTCAGTGAAATAAAAAAAATATGATGTTGCTCAAAATCTATTAGATGGCACTCTCCTAAATAGGAGGCAGCAGTCCAGCCAACACAATTTTGAACATGGCACTTGTGGCCAAGTTGTGGGATATGAAATCTTTCTGACAGATGAATATTTGAAAATGGTGCAGTGCAAATGGTTAGAATATTTCCTATTATTCTTTAAATTCATAACAAAATGGAACATTTAAAAATTGCAGATAGGGACAATACCTAGGGACAGGACAATATCTAGGGACCATACCTAGGGACAGGACAATATCTAGGGACCATACCTAGGGACAGGACAATATCTAGGGACAGGACAATATCTAGGGACCATACCTAGGGACAGGACAATATCTAGGGACCATACCTAGGGACAGGACAATATCTAAGGACCACATCTAGGGACCATACCTAGGGACAGGACAATATCTAGGGACCATATCTAGGGACAGGACAATATCTAGGGACCATACCTAGGGACAGGACAATATCTAGGGACCATATCTAGGGACAGGACAATATCTAGGGACAGGACAATATCTAGGGACCATACCTAGGGACAGGACAATATCTAAGGACAATATCTAAGGACCACATCTAGGGACAGGACAATATCTAGGGACAGGACAATATCTAGGGACAGGACAATATCTAGGGACAATACCTAGGGACAGGACAATATCTAGGGACCATACCTAGGGACAGGACAATATCTAGGGACAGGACAATATCTAGGGACCATATCTAGGGACAGGACAATATCTAGGGACCATATCTAGATGTGATGCCTCAGAAACACAGAAACAGTTGGGTGCAAATTATACGAAATGTAAAAAATTCCAATGTAATCCTGAGGTTGTTGTAGAGGCTTAATCACCATCGTGAAGATTATGTGGCTAGGCTTACTAGGCTTACTCAGTCGGTAGATTGTGTACACGAAAGACCTGGGTTCGAACACAAGGTTGGCAGAAGAACTTTCTCACCCTGTGACATTGACTTATATATACCCCAAGATCATGTTTACCGTGACTGGTATGTCACTGTATGTTACACTTATATATACTCCAAGATCATGTTTACCGTGACTGGTACGTCACTGTATGCTACACTTATATATACTCCAAGATCATGTTTACCGTGACTGGTACGTCACTGTATGCTACACTTATATATACTCCAAGATCATGTTTACCGTGACTGGTACGTCACTGTATGCTACACTTATATATACTCCAAGATCATGTTTACCGTGACTGGTACGTCACTGTATGCTACACTTATATATACTCCAAGATCATGTTTACCGTGACTGGTATGTCACTGTATGCTACACTTATATATACTCCAAGATCATGTTTACCGTGACTGGTATGTCACTGTATGCTACACTTATATATACTCCAAGATCATGTTTACCGTGACTGGTATGTCACTGTATGCTACACTTATATATACTCCAAGATCATGTTTACCGTGACTGGTATGTCACTGTATGCTACACTTATATATACTCCAAGATCATGTTTACCGTGACTGGTATGTCACTGTATGCTACACTTATATATACTCCAAGATCATGTTTACCGTGACTGGTATGTCACTGTATGCTACACTTATATATACTCCAAGATCATGTTTACCGTGACTGGTATGTCACTGTATGCTACACTTATATATACTCCAAGATCATGTTTACCGTGACTGGTATGTCACTGTATGCTACACTTATATATACTCCAAGATCATGTTTACCGTGACTGGTATGTCACTGTATGCTACACTTATATATACTCCAAGATCATGTTTACCGTGACTGGTATGTCACTGTATGCTACACTTATTTATACTCCAAGATCATGTTTACCGTGACTGGTATGTCATGGTATGTTACGACATTGTTTAACCCTTTCAACACCACAGACCTCTAAATAGGCTTACAAAAAGTGTAGATCCAGATGAGCCGGCTCGTGACGAGCCGTTTCATCAGGATCTGCACTTTTTGCCAGTGATATGACTATTTTTAGACATAGTTACCCATTTTGATAAATGAACTTGTCCAAATGTGATTTTCTGATTCGTTTATGAATATCATGGACCAGTCCATGTGAGTTACTTGGTGTTGAAAGGGTTAAATAGGAATACTCGTAATGTCATGCTATAGAGCTATCATTTATAGCGACACGATAGTGCTCACCTCCAGATAATGGGGTATCAGGTAATCATGGGTTCAAAACTTGACTTGAGCTTGGTAACTTTATTAGAGTGGTGGAACCTATGCCCGGTGTAAATGCCACATATGATGACCAGTATAAAATGTTAATTGCATTTGCCGTATATTATTATTTTCCTAAGTCGTGAAAACTACTTTCAAAAATCTCTAAGTCTTGATGACAGTTTTAACTTCATCACGTGACCTTGCTGCTCAATTCAGCTATCGCAATGGTGTCGGATCGGCACACGTTTATATGGGGAACTCAAGACTTCAGGGCACCTATGCACGGCATACTTGTTAATTTTTATTTATCCCCCATAACTTGATTTTGATATAGTTCATCATGATCATTGAATAAAACACTTATTGGTCTTATAGGAAACTATTTTTCAGGTTAGTGGTAGATGGTTTGCTCATACACCGTATCAGTTTTAGTGGAAATATTCTCCCAATGATTTGTTTGTTTATATCCGTCTGCTGGACCAGTCACGTGACAGTTGCATAAGGCTACCGACGCACGCAACGGAATGCTATTGAACAATGCCTCAGCTGTCAGCAAAATTAGCCTAGAACTATATAAATATTTTAAATACGGATGTAAATGGACAAATACGCCGAGCATAGGTTCCACCACTTTATATACCGTCAACATCCCTTATATCGGCTGGCGCCTGTTTTTGGCCTTTGTTTATTCACATGATTTTTATTTACATCCGGAACGTGAATGACGTCATTGCTCTCAAAACAGGTGCTTTGGTACTTATGGGTTCACATATTACTTATCAAGGAGCAAACTGCGCAGATAAATATGCACGTTTTATTTGAAAGTATGCAAATGTTGATGTTTTCATTAATCCCATTTATGTGTAAAAATCGTTTAAAACAGAGGTAAATATAAAAAAATATGTATTTTGTTTTTGTAAAATGAGAAATTTCATCGTCTGCTCAGGAAGGTCACGTGATAGTTATGCGACACGGTCATAATGCCCATTTTACAGGTCAATTCAAATATAGTATTCCTCTTACAGCTTTTTAACATTTTTTTCAAAAATACTATTGTCCAAGATATTTACTATTTATGCTAATTCAGTTTCATCCATTTTATTTCAAATCCAACCTGGCGTCTCTTTTCACCAAATGCAATGACAAATGCATATCAGGCAGTTAGAGACATGGATTTGTCAGTAAAATCGGCAGCAAGACAGTATGGTATGCCACTCTCCACATTAAGTGACATTTCTCTCCATGTGACAACTTACCTCATATTGAAGAGTAATCATATTTTGTTGGGTGTTTTGTCCTCCGTTTCGAGTAATAATTATTATTATGCCCAATGTTAATTAGCTTTTTGGAACTTAACTGTAATGAACATTTCTGTTATCCCGGTGTTACTGGTTTTCGTAACGGACTCCTATAGGTTTAGAATTGTCATACACTGCAAACAATTTTATGTCACCAAATAAACAATATTTTACCTTTCATTCCCCAAAATCTCGAAGAAAACCGATTGTTTACTTATTGAGAAAAGTTGACAAAATAGCGGTACCTCATTCTCAGTAATCCGGAATGACGTCACATGTTTTCGCCTAACTGTGGAAATTGCCTACAGCGCGAGCATTAGTATGTAAGCAACAGTTTTTTTTAACAAAACAATATAAATAAGGAACACTTACTTTAATAATAGGCTTAATTTATCATTTTCACTCAAAATTCATTTGTTGGAGAGCATTTTGTCTATATACTGTATCTAAAACACTAATTTAGTTTAACTTAGACAAGCACACGGGGCATAAGAAGTCGTCACCCATCCTAATTACTCTGACTGGGTGCAGAACCGTAACTGGACCCATCCATCGAACACATCACACGGTGCCTAACAGAGAATAACTAGGTTTACACAACCATGTATATCAGTTGGAGAACCTCTGTGACAACACATGGGGACCTGAAGGCGAAAAACAGTGAAAATCAATATTATGTATAAGGACCCCTTGTGTGTAATAACGGACGGAACTCATAAACATGGAGCAGTGAGACTATAATGACATTTTTATTCATAAATATATTGGCGTGGCAGACGATGCATATGTCATTTTGGAGAAAAAATTGCCAATTTCTTTAAAAAATGATATTTATATGGTGACATAAAACGGATATAGTGAAATTAGTGAAAACTGGGGTAGTTTTCACCGCTAATTTACCCTGTCTGATATATTATGATCAGTTAGAAATAGATTGGAAGTGCACAAGGTATGTTTATTTATAATTCCGGTAACTGGAGCGTGAAATATTGCGTGATCTCTCGCGACTTGCTATTCCCACAGTTAGGCGAAAATCTGTTCTGGGCGAAAACTCGTCACGCCGGGATACATGGAATTTCAAAAATAGGTACTTTTTCGACGCCATGTTGAAATTATAAGAGAGCGAGTGTATTTTATTTTGAACATTTGTTATGCAATCTCAGTTTAGACAATTGCATTAAATGCAAAAATGATCACTTTACTTAGTAATATTATTTCACCTGTTGCTAAACAGACTGACAAGAAGCCATTCACCGAAAAGCCTTAGACGGCCGAATACCGGTACGACAATGGTAAATAAGTTTATAACAATAAAACTGTGGGTCAGTTTTGGGGCATTTCAAAAGAAGGAGCCAAACTATATCAGGGTTGGAATATTGAAGGTCTTTGTCGAATTCAAGTGGTGGAAAATAAACATAAAATATGTGTGTCATACGTTTTCGCGACATTAAATATTCCTCCATTAGTTACTTCGTTGTCTAACGATAGAGCAGTATGTAGTATACATGATATCTGATATTACCCCTCGGTATTAATTGCTCCACTCATCTGTCTGCAAAATACGTTCACCTCAGATGTAGACATGGCTAATTTTGACGGTTTTGACCAGAAACAAATATTACTTCAGATGTGTTGTTGTTGTCAGAACGGTTCCCTTCCGGATTGAGAGTTGATATGCGTCACCGAATTATACTTGAGTCTTACACCATCACTAACAAAATACAACACACCAACTGTTGCCTGGGCTAGGTACATAATTTATTGCAAGAAGGGACCAATACAACCTTTAAATACAACGATGCATCGCATAATTATGTTTCACTCATAATGAGCCATATGTACTATTCATAGTAACCAAGCCCACGCCGGGGTTTGAACCCACGGCCGCCTGTTCATCCATTACCTGGATACAAGATACAAGAAACTTTATTTTGATTTGTATGTTCAACAGTAAACACTAGCTACAATAGCTATTTACCGACAAAAACAAAGTTACATAACGTATGGGTAAAACAAACACCCGTGGGATAAAAGATGGATTAAACTAACACCTGTTGGATAAAAACATAAAGTTACATTGGCATTATCAAATATTATGCAGGAGTTTAATAATTTAAACCTAATAAATCTAAAAAATATCTTGGTAATAATAATATAGTTGAGTACAACATATTAAGGCAGACGAGATATATACACTGATAATTAATTATTTGATTTAAAAGTCTGGATGCTAACACACTACGGCGTCGCCATAAAGGGCTAACTCTATTGCGACGGATCTGTAATCCAGGGATCGCCGGTTCGACCCCCCGTCTGACCATAATAACATTAACAGTCTTTCAGTAGGGACGTTAAACCGAGGTCTCGTGTCGGTGCTGCACACCGTGCACGTAAAAGAACCAGAGGAGACTCTGGAATGGGTCTATGTCTGTATCATTGCACTATCCTCCAAATATCTAAAATTACCAATGTCTTCAGGAGGCGTCGCTCATATGGGCAATCGGTAGCGACGATAAATAAACATATAACACCACACACATACAGTACGGATCTGTAGTCCAGTGGTTAACACGCTGACACTGGTAATCCATGTTCACCTATGATCTCGCATATCAAGCACCAGTATTGGACATATTTATTAGGTACATGAGGTCTCGAGAGTGATTAATAAATTTGTATAAACATCAGAAAGTACTAAGCGCAATGCCCTCCCAATTATTTTGTTGATAGAACATGCCCCCACCCCTAGACCCCCTTCCCCACCAATGTTAACTAGTTAATACAACGTTAATTTTAGCTCGAAACAAGTTCTTATAGCTTTTCGATACTTCATTCCTGATGGAATCCATAGCCACGAGAGAGAGAGAGAGAGAGAGAGAGGAGAGAGAGAGAAATCGAAATAGAGAGAGAGAGAGAATAGGCATTCTGGAGTTTAAATGCCTTCTCTATGGGCACACTCGTAATGGCTACAGCTCGGCGCGAACTCAAGACCTTTGGCACCTGAAGAGAACGCGCTACAATGGTGTTATCACGACTTCCATCAAAATTAACTCACGTCCCTCCCCTCACGCCAAATTATGTGCCCGCGCCTGAGTTTGTATGTTGTAGGTATAGTGGCCAGAAGTTTGATATATATTGCATTGTACATACATACGGATCTATAGTCCAGTGGTAACACGCTGGACTTGTAATCCAGGGATCGCAGGTTCGATCCCCCCGTCTGACCCTAATAAAATTAACAGTCTTTCAGATGGGACTTTAAACCGAGGTCTCGTGTCGGTGCTGTACACCGTGCACATAGAAGAACCAGAAGAGACTCTGGAATTGGGTCTCTGTCTGTATCATTGCACTATGCTCCAACAATCTAAAATGACTAATCTCTTCAGTAGGCGTCGCACATATGGGCAACCGGTAGCGACGATAAATAAACGTAAATCACACACGCATTATACATAGCAGGGTTATGCCTAACTGCAGAGACATGTTGTATGTATGTATGTTCCATTAATGTCAAACACCTTGCGGGGACATGTTTTCCTGGGCAGACTTAGCCGACCTAAGTGGTTAACCAGTACTAAGCAATGTGTGTGGGGTGCCTTGCTCACTGACATTACATACGTAGCCTGACCGAGTATCGAATCCGGGACTGTTCGATTCCAAATCCGACGCTCTACCACTGGACCACGGACGCCACATTGTGTGAGTGATAATGGAATTTGAGTGGTAATTGGTTCGGAAATACGGTAGTAACCCATTCAACGCCGTGTAACTGACATGGACTCGTGCATGATATTTATTTTAAACCAATAAATTAATAAGAAAATTACATTTATCATAATGGATAATTCTGTATAAACATAGTAATAATACTGGCAAAAAGGCAGATCCTGATGAGACGGTTCATCTGGATCTATACTTTTTGCAAAACTATTTAGACGTATGTGGGGTTGAACGGGTTAAGCAGTTGAGGATTATTCCATGTGTGATGTGTTGGTGGTTTACTGCATACTATTGTTTCGGACTTTACAAAGAACCTACTGGGGGTTTGTATGCGACGCTCCTGTAGTCATAGACACAACATGCTACACGCCTGTTTCCAATGCCATTTGTGAGGAACTGCACATGATCCCCCGTCCCGTCTGATTCTAATAAAATTAACAGTGTTTAAGATGGGACTTTAAACCGAGGTCTGGTGTCGGTGCTTTAAGCCGTGCACGTAAGCGAACCAGAGGAGACTGTAATTAGTCTATGCCTGTATCATTGCACTATCCTCCAAGAATCTAAAATAATGAATCTCTTTAGGAGGAGTTGCTCATATGGGCAACCGGTAGCGACGATAAATAAACGCAAAAACACATATACATATATAAAACACAGTCAAGCAAATTCCAACATATGTATGGACTGAAAGTTACCTATCAGCATTAGATTGGATCATCCCGAATATAGTAACAGAGCGGGTACTAAAAAGTTAGATTTTAACCGAATGGGAACATGTACATACAGGAATAAGGAACAAGAAATAATGTTGAGACATAATCAACTCTCAAACTGTACTTACCAAGCTGCCGTGTTGTACATTCCAGCCATCATGTAGTGTTACTGTATCACATTGAATTGAAAATATATATTATGCATGCAAGTATATACACTCAACAAAATTCCTAACCGGTCACCTGGTGTTTTACAGTATTTGGAGAAAACTTAGTTTAAACATTTTTTTTTTTATTCAGAAAATAACATATAAGAATAAAGTGTTACAAGAGAAATAATTTGGATTGGAAAACTTATAAGTTATAACCAACCATATACTATCAATATTAATATCATCGTATTTATTACAGTTTATTATATATCTTTATACAATGAATTGTTGTATACTAATCAGGAATAAAATGCATTAAAGCGACACTACCTCAATGAAAATACAAATTTCTATAGAATGTAATTTCCTATTATATGGTATAATTTCCCCCCCCCCAAATATTTGCCTCAAAACGGAGTATTTCAACTAATAAACAAACGTCGTATACGCGGTTTGCTTACATAACAAAATGATGCAAATAGGATCGACATCCATGCGTAATACAACGCGTGTATTCTGAATAACATGGTACAGATTTATCGTTATATGAAATCCTACTGTCAATTTTGAAAGTTTGTAGACCACAAAAATACTGTTTATTGATTCAATGTTAATGTTCAAAAGTATTCGGAATAATTTGTAGTAGCAATGCATTTATACGTGAAAAATGCATTTTTTTTTTTTTTTTTTTTTTTTTTTGTAATGTCGCTTTAAATGACAATATGAACTAAATGGTGATTGGCCTGAACGTGTCATGTGACCGCAATTGAATTTGATTGGATGGAACGTGGTCATGCCTAATTCCCTTACATAATCACCCAGGGTGGGAACGTCCCGGCCTCTGTAAATAATGACTCACGTACATAAAACATTTTATGCTTTTCATAAAATTATATTTACATTGTCTGCTCATTAGTTGGCTTCAAATGTTATAAAACTCCAGGTGACGGATTAGCAATGTTGTTGAGTGTACATATACATGTATATGTATATATTTGTGTCACTGTGCTCTATACATTGCAGTTACATTGAAACAAAGTCACGACCAACATGCCCCGGCATCCTAATTAGAACATTTCATAAAATCATATACCGGTATGTATGATAAAAGATAAAACAAGAGGGCGATAAGTGACACTGCGTGATATCAATTGACCATTTCTGTGTGTGGTTTACGTTTATTTATCATCGCTACCGGTTGCCCGTATGAGCGACGCCTCCTGAAGAGATTAGTCATTTTAGATTTCTGGAGGATAGTGCAATGATACAGACAGAGACCCATTCCAGAGTATCCTCTGGTTCTTTTACGTGCACGGTGTACAGCACCGACAAGAGACATCGGTTTAAAGTCCCATCTGAAAGACTGTTAATTCTATTAGGGTCGAACCTGCGATCCCTGTATTACCAGTCCAGCGTGTTACCACTGGACTACAGATCCGTCTGTTGACCATTTCTCTATGACAATTTCGGTATTATTGTTTACAGCACTACTGGCCTTGGAGGCGATCGCCGCACCTTCGATTACATATATTATATAACAATAGGATTAATATTAAACTAATTTATCACCTTTTATTTGTAGTTCATGATCATTATGACGCAACTCTTGAAATGAATTGAAATATTGGTGTTAATCTTTTGATCCTTACAGCACGTTACACTTTATGTTCTTGCTTTGTCTTCCCAGAGGAGCATGAAACACATTTAATCTCATAATCACACACGTATACCTCTGTGTGTACGGACGGACAGACGGAGCGGGTCAGGGACAGACCGGCAGATACCGACCGAGCGTCTGTTGGCTGTTGGGTTTGTGGTCGGGCAGGAGTCTTACCGGCGGGCGGGAGAATGTATATAATGCATACATAATGTGCATCACAGTTAAAAAGCGGAAATCATTTCCAGTGCATCGGTTAGACCGTTATGTCCACGGTAACGGAATAATGTAATGTGTGTATTTCAGACTCGGTGAGTGGTCAGTTTGTATTTAGTGTTTGGACACTCCGTCTGTCACACAATCCAACCTGTAGATCCAATGGCATGTTCTTGAGTTATTGCGTGTGATTGCGAAACAAGATCCTACAACTTATATTAATCACTCTCGAGACCTGATTCCTGATAGAATCCATCGCCACGAGGGAGAGAGAAGAGGCAACGTGGTATTTAAATGCCTTGCCTGCATAAGAGCACATTCGTAGCGGCTACAACTGGGCGAAGACTCCGGGCCTTTCACATATGAAGCGAGCGGGCTACCACAGCGCTATCACGACATCAGACGTATTTGTTATTATTATCATTGTTATTAATATTATTATTTAATTATTGATATTACTCTTAGTACACCCTCTAACTCCATAGTAGGTCAATGAAAACGCAGGAGAATCAAGGGGCGCTAAGTTTAATGATATTGTATTACATTGATCATGATAATATAATAACATACAATATCGGTACACGAATATAGCATGCCAATACAAGTGGTTTGGCACAAGTTTTAACAACACTAGAAAACGGCCCATACCAATCAAGGGTAGTATACATATATTGTCTTTAGTCAGAAAAATATGAAATGATCGTTCAATTTAATGTGTCAGTTGCTTAACTTTGTGTTGATAGAGAGAAAGGGTGTGTGTGTTTTACGTTTATTTATCGTCGCTACCGGTTGCCATATGAGCGACGCCTCCTGAAGAGATTAGTCATTTTAGATTGTTGGAGGATAGTGCAATGATACAGACAGAGACCCATTCCACAGTCTCCTCTGGTTCGTTTATGTGTACGGTGTACAGCACCGACACAAGACCTCTGTTTAAAGTCCCATTTGAAAGACTGTTAATTTTATTAATTTAACCATATTTTATTGCCTGTATATACATGAATATAGTTACACAATAATAATACAACAAAACAAAGGCAAATGGGTTCTGCGAACTTGCGATCCCTGGATTACCGGTCCAGCGTGTTACCACTGGACTACATATCTGTATGTAGAGAAAGGGTTTTTGAGCAGAGGGAACCAGGCTTAGCCACAATAGATAAGTGACAGTACAGAACTATTTACCCATTAAGCGTGTCTAGAGATTACGCGCATACCATCTTCATAATTTATCATAGAAGTATATTTATTTAAAGCGCGAAACACGTTCCTCTACGTGACGTGAACACACGAATTTACGACGTCATATGCCGTAAACGTTTCAGTATGGCAGAAGTCACGCCCTGTGTTGCGCTAGCAAAATGGTAACGTAGAAAATACGCATCGAAAATCATGAATAAATCTGCGGAAACAGGTGAGAAATTGTTAACTTAACGTATGTCATTCGTGAGCTTTACATGATGAATTGAAAAACGTTACTTGTTCGCCCAAACACGTGTCTGATCATGACCAATGTTGTTTGCTATTCAGTCAAGAGTTTTAGCTCCACTATCCGAATAGCAAACAACATAGATGATAGAGCCTGATCAGTGCCGTCTGATCTGGCCCTATGCTGTTTGCAAATGCGACTGTAGATGCGATTGACACGTTAATAGTTAAGCTTAAAAGAAAATGTCGACACCTTTAAATGCGAGCATAATTCGGATTACGTTATGGTAATTTGAAAACTTGAAATAGCGTGTGTATGTATATAAAACGTTTAATGAATCCGTTTGTGTTATTTCAGGTTACATAAAGCAATCGCTGGCGGTTAGCATAGGGCCACACTATGGATCCGTTATGTCTATTATTCGTTTTTGTTTGATTTCAGACCACATACAAGGAGAGATGCAAGAATTGGCCTTGTTGCTGGCAAACCGAACATTTGTCGACTACTTCAACACGTTCCTGTTTTTACCAGTATGTTACATTAAGCTAAGCTGTAGTATATATTGACACTAGATGTAACGAACCGTTTAAAGAGCTTAGCCACGGCTGTTTTTGTTTTGTTATTCCTTTCGGGCCTCATTCAGGGTAACCCCATTTATAAATCTCCGTAATAGGTATGGTAGTAGTCGGTGACCCATCCCCTACTAATCGTACACAATTTGGTTCATGTAATTATAGATAGGTGGCATAGTAGCTAAGGCGCCCGACTATGGAGCGGGACGTCGCAGGTTCGACGTCAGGGGTTTGTTCTAATATGGCCGGTTGGTGAGCCGCCAGCTAGTTAAATAATGGTTACCGATTGACTACCAGCCTGGCGCCAGGCATACAAGGATAAGATTCGTGGAAGTACTGATGGCCATAAGTGGTGTCTCGTAAGGATTCGGAAAGCTCTGATGTTCATAAAAAGAGGTGTCTCATAAGTCAGAATAGGCTGGCCCTTTAAATATGGATGACGCTATAATAAACAAACACTTGTTTATAGGTACTAATTAATGCGATAATACGATATGGTAAACATTATTCTATATACTAATATTAAACAATTCCTAATTCCAACTTGTGTATACAACATTGTCATATCGCAATTGCATTAAGTACCTTGCTATAGGAGAATACCCATATAAGCTATAGCTTTCCTTTTTCATTCATATATCTAAATGTTGTGTAAAATGTATATTTGTATATGATGCATGATTTGAAATAATCTATGTTTATACTAACTTGTGTTGTTAAATGGGACATTGGATATACAGCACGTGTACGTGTGAACACGCACGCATTATGTTATCTTATGCAATTGATAATCATGACACTTTTTAGATAAGCAAGTATTTGAAAGGTTTTCATTAATGTATTTTTGCAATTGAAAACATTTGAAATATTTGCATTTAAATACTTTCAAAATTATATTTGCAACATTGTGAAAAAGACATTATCAACCACATGACAACGTCATTATTACATCGTAGAATGACGTCATATCAATGTAGAATAAAAGGCGTTCTTACAAGAGACGTCAACAAACGATCACTATCCACCAAATGACGACGTTTTTACGAACTCAGTGGAAGACGTCACAACATTATTTTTGTGTACATGACGTTTTTTTCCAACGCTGCAAAATATACATACTGAAAGACGTCAGAAGAACGTTGTAAAAACGTCTTGTGTTTGCTGGGATGCATTTTAGTGTTCATAATAACGGTTCTGTGTCATCTTGCAGGTATTTGGTCAGCATGTGTTTTATAAATACAATGAAGCAGAGTTCGAGTTCGAACCGCCCATAAGAAACAGAAGATTTGATGTAAGTAAAACAAGAAACCTGTGTCAATCAGCCATTACCAGAAGTAGTAGACGACATTGTTATTGCACATACAGTCAAACCTGTGTTAGTGGTCACCTCTATTAAGCAGCCAACCTGTATTAAGCAGCCAGTTTCCAGATTCCAAATATGCTGTTTTATTATACATTTGACCTCTATTAAGCAGCCACTTTCTGAGATTCCCTTGGCTGGCTGTTTAAGACAGGTTTGACTGTACATCCATATATGGGTCATTCATGTGTGTGTTTTACGTTTATTTATCGTCGCTACCTGTTGCCCTTATGAGCGACGCCTTCTGAACCGAATACATATGTCCAATACTGGTGCTTGATATGCGAGATCATAGGTGAACATGGATTACCAGTGTTAGCTTGTTAACCACTGGACTACAGATCCCTACTGTATGTGTGTGTGTTTTACGTTTATTTATCGTCGCTACCGGTTGCCCATATGAGCGACGCCTCCTGAAGAGATTAGTCAGTTTAGATTGTTGGAGGATAGTGCAATGATACAGACAGAGACCCATTCCAGAGTCTCATCTGGTTCTTTTACGTGCACGGTGTACAGAACCGACACGAGATCTCGGTTTAAAGTCCCATCTGAAAGACTGTTAATTTTATTAGGGTCAGACGGGGGATCGAACCTGCGATCCCTGGATTACCAGTCCCAGCATGTTACCACTGGACGCACACTCTAACATAGAAACGGATACATTATTTATAGCATATACAGTTGGAGTTTTATGTTGTGTAACCCGTGCGACTACGAAGCGCAGTTTCAGTTAGATGTCGTTAATAACTAACAATTCTTAATATGTTATTTTATTTGTAAAATTGCGATAAGAAATAATGTTTGACTTGAATTTAGTACTTATTGCACTGTCCGCTTGGTGTCCAGTGACGTCATGGCCTCTCTGACTAGAACGAACGAGGAACATAACTGACCTTGCTCGGCTGTAATGTCACGTGTTACGTGGTGCAATAAACTTGGTATCAAGATACGTTGCATCATTGTCCACATAATGTTGTATCATTGTCTATTTTATAAAACATTGTTAATATATGTAATAATGTATGTTAGAAATACGTTTCTTACATAAAGACTCACGAGCATCAAACTAAAATCCAAAATGGCCGCCATTATTAAAAACTACTGTAGGTCAGTATTATCGTGACGACTAAATAAACATTTAGTGGTATCTTGCACTATCTAAAACATATGTAGATTCTAGTTTGGCTTAGCTAGCCACTCTGCTTTCGTATCATTGTGTAATATACGTTTTTAAAACACGAACTGTTGCCATGGTTACAGTTGTACCTGGACAACCAGGATATCATGAAATGGTTGTGCACAGAGCGGTTTCACCTGTTCAAGAAGTGTTCATTGTACCCGGAGTTTAAGATGTGCATGGAACTGAAAAATACGCAGCTAGAACTTACAGGAATAAAAGAAATAGGTAATTGATTTAATACTAGCAGGAACATAGATATATCCTGATACTAATAGTACATGTGTTATTTATGTACTATTAATGACACAATGTGATCTTAATGGAGATCACTTACTATGACAGAAAACACCAATACAGTGTACAATACAGTGTACACTATTTACAACAATTCACTATACAACACGTATATCATTCTGTTGGTAACGTCTACATTTCACTACTGATTTTTGTAAGAACTATGCTATGCTTATTTAGCGGTAATGTTCTTCCGGGTTAGGACTTCCGGGTTGATGTGTTGTGCCGGTTTCGTCGTTTGTCGATCACGTGGTAATTCCCGTTACTTCAGGGTTTGCAGTTACACTTGTCCACGTTCCAGATGCCGTTACGTATATCTGTCGGCGCTCATGAAGCGAATATGTGGATAGCGTCATTTTCCACACATTGGCATTATCTGAAGTGGGTATAACAACCTCCCAAATGTTGCGAGCGGCTACAATATACGAATGCCATATTAAATAATACAGTAGTACACATTATAGATGTCGTGTTGTATGTTCATACCAGCGAGTTTCCAAGTCTAGTCCATAAGTTTTAGTATCAGTTCATACAGTTAAGAGTACAGTACAGACTTTCAAGTCTACTTCACAAGTCGTAATACCAGTTCAGGCATCCGCTTGACATTCCAGTCCCAAGCATAGAGTTATTTTAAAAAAAGTTTAAACTATATTTATTTGTTCAATGATTGTGAAGCAAGTTCTAACAACTTATATTAATCACTCTCGTTGGCGCGGGTGAAAGCGTAAATGTGGTCATTCGTGTTGGAGGAAACCGGCGTACCCGGAGAAAACCCACATGTCCGATCTGGCGACCACCGTACCATCTCACATACTTCCCGGTCCGAGGATCGAACCCAGGTTGCATTGGTGAGAAGCGAGCGCGCTAAGCACTGCGCTAGTCGGAAATTAGTTATTTCTAATATGCATCAACGATATAAATGTATCTTTGAGAAGTGTGACAATTAACAACTATGTTATTACATCAAAGAAGTTCCGATATACATGATTATAATTATATACACAGTAATTCATATACTGAAAACCCGTAACATGTACCGTACTTATGCCGTTCCGGTTAGCGGACTGTTGCATTAGCATATTGCAGACGGGTGCCGTATCAAATTGTGACACTGATCTCGTATATGCATACATGACAAAATACGGTCAATGTATTCCATCTTAGCAACACAGTAACATGAACTAGACGACCCATTCATTCAGAAGTAAAACAATCAATACTTTAAAACGAATGTAACCGGGTCAATAATGTTTTAAATGTACCCATATAACACACATGGAGTTTTGCGCAAATAATAGCTCTACATACAAATAAACTTACATGATAAGTTTGCATCTTTGAATATGTGTTTGCATTGATATAAAACACCGTTCTATCATGGGGAATGGAGGCCCCACCGACGTATGGTTTAAACTACTTTGGTTAATTAAATCAAGTCATTTTGTAACAATTACGATGCTTTAAAATTCATTTTAATAATGTTGGTCTAGATAATGGAGTCATGAATATTCATGAGCAGAGCATGTGACATGCGCGCATGCTCTGATCATGCGTCATTCATCGGTGCCGTCACTCCGCGAGGCCAAGTTTTATGGTCACTAAGCTTAAAATGATGAATTCTAAAATATAATCTGACTTTATAACATCCGTGAAAAACTAAACAATATGACCAGTCACTCGACTACTAATATGTCAATTTCTGAGGATATAATAAGTGAACTTATGATTCAATTAGTAATGATGTCAACTTATATCCATGGCATATTAAAAACAAACTATATAGGCCTACAGGCGGATTAAAATATTACGGAAAACATGAAAACCCATCAAATATGTTCGCCTGTACATTGCACATATTTATTTATTTCGTACAGGACAGAACAGCAGTATGTTTGTTAGAAACGTAATCGGGACCGCCACGGGGATGATGCTGTTTCGGGAGTATATGAGGGGCACATGTGGGGAACACGCTTTCAGATGCTGGAGAGATATAGAGGCATGGAAACTGATAGTTGACCCTGTGAAGAAAATGTACATGAAAAATGTGATCAAAACACAATATATCAGCCAGAACAGTACTGCGGAAGTTACGAGTAGAGTGAAAGTTCAGGCGTGTCGCGGTAAGGATGTGCCCGTTCTGATCACAGACGTAACAGTACCTTGATAACTGAGCCAGACGTAACAGTACCTTGATAAGTGATCACCGACGTAACAGTACCTTGATAACTGATCACAGACGTAACAGTACCTTGATAACTGAGCCAGACGTAACAGTACCTTGATAACTGAGCCAGACGTAACATTACCTTGATAACTGAGCCATACGTAACAGTACCTTGATAACTGAGCCAGACGTAACAGTACCTTGATAACTGAGCCAGACGTAACAGTACCTTGATAACTGAGCCAGACGTAATGTTCAGTACCTTGATAACTGAGCCAGACGTAACAGTACCTTGATAACTGATTACAGACGTAACAGTACCTTGATAACTGAGCCTAAGAAATAGCGTTTTATACAAGACATCTGCTCAATATGTCCTACCTAAAAAAACATTGTTGTTGCCTTTTTTCAGGCCCCAATTATACTACCAAAGCACTGTTATCCAGGTCCGCCTGTCTGTGGTGATGGCGTTATATGCACGTTTAGTTATATCTGTTATGATACTAAAAGCTGTCACCGATGCGATGCATTGGACATAATTTTATCAATCTTTTTTATGCCGGAGGTTCATACGGTGGTGGTCACGTTTGTTATTATAGAGGACACAGAAAACGCACTCTTCGGATAAGTGTGTTTTACATGAAAAACAATAACTATATAAATACATATATGCATTTTCTTAAAGTTGTTCAGTTTGTGTTTTGTAATAAAGATGTGATATATCTTTGATGGAATCCTTCGCATTTCGTGTTCATGTAATAATAATCATATAATGTAGGTGTGCGTTTTCTATGTCCTCTAGTATATTTCTAGCCGTTGTAGCGGTGTGGACATGTAACCAGGGTTACGGCTATATACTTTCCGAAGGACCTTAGCTTCAAGTTTTTGTTCCAAGAGCGGATTTTCAACTTTATGTCATTTCTAGAGAACATCACATTGTTGTACTTCATAAAATGCATGCCTAACTTCTGAACTTTCGAACATGTATAGATTGATAGATGTTTGTGTGTTTTACGTTTATTTATCTTCGCTACCGGTTGCCCACATGAGCAACGCCTCCTGAAGAGATTAGTCGTTTTAGCTAGTGCAATGATACAGACAGAGACCCATTCCAAAGTCTCCTCTGGCTTTTTTACGTGCACGGTGTACACTGTACAGCACCGACACGAGACCTCGGTTTAATGTCCCATCTGAAAGACTGTTAATTTTATTAGGTCAGACGAGGGGTCGAACCTGCGATCCCTGGATTACCAGTCCAGCGTGTTACCACTGGACTACAGATCCGTCTGTAGATCGGTGTTTAATACAGTACAAACATATTTATCTCGTACTGTTGTTGAATACATTTAGTTTATACAAATTTATTTTAGCTCGATTGCGAAACAAGTTCTTTCAACTTATATTAATCATTCTCGAGACCTCATTCCTGATGGAATCCATCGCCACGAGGGAGAGAGAATAGGCAATGTGGAATTTAAATGACTTGCCTAAGGGCACAATCGTAACGGCTCCAGCGGGGCTCGAACTCCGGACCTTTCACACATGAAGCGAACGCTCATCAACTGTGCTATCATAACTTCCACATTGAATACATGTTTGACAATTGTCACCCAGTCAGTATGTGTGTACGATGTGTATTATACTATATAATATATATCTAACACTGCTATATAATATTTGAACTTAAAAAACAGAAATTGTGATTCATACATTTAAATGTATATGTCCACTATTCCATATCGTTTCATTTTTCTGAACATTCAACTACATGGTTTTGTGATAATTTCTCCAATATAATAATAAGTAAAAAATAAAGACTTTATTTAACGAGGAAACCTATTTGACAAGGTCCTCAAAACAATCAAATGAACGTTGCAACGTTTTTATAAAAGCTAATTTTACCTCCCTACTTGATCCTTTGCATTATGTATTATGTATGTCATTGTACGTTATATGTGATTTTAAGTTTAAACCAAAACAAATTCTACTGCATATTAAAAAAGATAGTAAATATGCAAGTTTTAAAACAATGCAATCGTCAATATCTGCAGGTGTTTTGAATTTCGACCCTATTCCCGAGGGTGAGGCTCACCA
This sequence comes from Archivesica marissinica, assembly GCA_014843695.1. Classification (NCBI taxonomy): domain Eukaryota; kingdom Metazoa; phylum Mollusca; class Bivalvia; order Venerida; family Vesicomyidae; genus Archivesica; species Archivesica marissinica. The sequence goes on along the minus strand of CM026395.1, from coordinate 29,518,132 downwards.
GCATAGTATGGACTGTATGTTGGACAGCCCCACTGGTTTGTGTGCCGACCTAGACGAGGCATTGATCAAGCTGCAGACCGTACTTCTAGACGTCCTCCAAACATACTGGTTGCCAAGACACCTTCTACACATTCTCACCACAACCACAAAGGTAACGTTAGTCTTTACGGCAAATTCATACACAGTGCATCCAAAACCTCTGCTTCCGCATAGGCACATCTCATATCTTATTTCAGCACTCATTTCCTATGAATTACGTATATTGTTACAATCACGAATTATTCACTATATATTCTGTATAACAACCACGTGCTATCGAATTATTCACTATGTTTTATGTATATGTTGTGTACCAACCAACCAACCAACCAACCAACCAACCAACCAACCAACCAACCAACCAACCAACCAACCAACCAACCAACCAACCAACCAACCAACCAACCAACCAACCAACCAACCAACCAACCAACCACCCACCAACAACCAACCAACCAACCAACCAACCAACCAACCAACCAACCACCAACCAACAACCCAAAACCAACCAAACCAACCAACCAACCAACAACCCACCCAACAAACCAACAAACCAACCAACCACCAACCCCCCAATCACCCCCAACCAACCAACCAAACCAACCAACCAACCAACCAACCAACAACCAACCAACAAACCACCCACCCAACCAACCAACCAACCAACCAACCAACCACCCACCCAACCAACCAACCAACCAACCAACCAATCAACCAATCAACCAACCACCAACCAACCAACCAACCACCAACA
>CM026395.1:29446975-29516339 GCA_014843695.1 Archivesica marissinica | reverse complement strand
AAACAAACAAACAAACCAACAAACCAACAAACAAACAAACAAACAAACAAACAAACAAACAAACAAACAAACCAACCAACCAACCAACCAACCAACCAACCAACCAACAAACCAACAAACCAACCAACCAACAAACAAACAAACCAACCAACCAACCAAATACTATGTATTACATTACGTTATAACTGTATACTAAGTTACTAACCACTTGTATCGAATACTGCACAGTGTAGTATGTATAGTTTGTGTACCAATCACGTGTTATGGAATATTTCACTTATGTATTGCGTATTCTTTGTTCACAAACCACATCTGTATCGAATAATTAACTATATATGCATTAGTTATTAAGTTATTACTTTGTGTACTTTGTATGAAATTAGAGACATCGGTCAGTTACTGCCCCTGAATACTCCCTATTAGTAGATAGGTCCTCTTAAGTGGTCTCCTCTGTTTTTATCGTTGTTTCCTTTGCACAATATGCTACCGATTTAATCCACTTTCTCATCCTATAATTATTAATTTACTCTAGCTCGACAGATGTCCTACAGTATATCCAATGGGTACTTCTACTAAAATTAATATTAATTAATCAACATGATTTTGATAAAATCACATATATTACAAGTGTATGTCGCGATATATCGCTATGGAACAACAGTAAAGACAAAGGATTCCAACTTAACGGACAGATATCCATTTCGTGATATATCGGACTTTATCTGCCAAGGGAGGTAATAGAAAAGCTAGCGATGTCCCTCATTGTTTATTAAGTGCAATGTAGACAATGTGTGTCTGTATTGAACAAGTCACTACGTACTCTGCATACTTTGTGTATCAGTCAAATCTGTATCGTAGAGCTCAAGCGCATACTCTTCATTATGTCCTTTCCTGGACCTGACTAGTGACTATGAAACCTACAACTATTTGTGTTTTACGTTTATTTATCGTCGCTACCAGTTGCCCATATGAGCGACGCCTCCTGAAGAGATTAGTCATTTTAAATGTTGGAGGATAGTGCAATGATACAGACAGAGACCCATTCCAGAGTCGCATCTGGTTCTTTTACGTGTACGATGTAAAGCACCGACACGAGACCTCGGTTTAAACTGTTACTGTTATTAGGGTCAGACGGGGGATCGAACCTGCGATCCCTGGATTACCAGTCCAGCGTGTTACCACTGAACTACAGATCCGTCTGTTACAACTATTTGAAGAATACATTCTCTTATATAGAAATTAATCAAGCTAACGACGGGTCAATGCTTGCCAACTGTTGCTTCAGCCTTAGTGACACACTAGTGTAGACGTGTAATAATGGCATGTAGGCGTGGAGTAGTGACATGTAGGCGTGGAGTAGTGACATGTAGGCGTGGAGTAGTACCATGTAGGCGTATAATAATGACATGTAGGCGTGGAGTAGTACCATGTAGGCGTAGAGTAGTGACGTGTAGGCGTGGAGTAGTACAACGTAGGCGTGTACTAATGACATGTAGGCGTGTAATAATGACATGTAGGCGTGGAGTAGTACCATGTAGGCGTGTAATAATGGCATGTAGGCGTGTAATAATGACATGTAGGCGTGTAATAATGACATGTAGGCGTGGAGTAGTACCATGTAGGCGTGGAGTAGTACCATGCAAGCGTGCAATAGTGACATGTAGGCGTACATTAGTACCACGTATAGTATTTATACAATGTCAGCTGCCCTTAAAGCGACACTACATCAGTGAAAACGTAAATCTCTGCAGAATGTAATTTGCCATTATATGGTATACTTGTTTCTCAAATCTTTGCCTTAAAAACTGAGTATTTCAACAAATAAACAAATGTCGTATACGCGGTTTGTTGACATAACAAAATAATGTAAATAGGGTCGACATGCATGCGTAATGCAAAGCGTTTATCCTGTTATGCTACATATTTGCCGCGATATCTCACATGAGTGCCAGTGCATATTTATGTGTAGACTAATCTTAATTACATTATCTCTAAACGAAAGTATCGTGTGTTTAATATTGACTTAAATGACAACAAACGTCAATTCAGGAGCCTGGATGACCGTTATATGAAATCCTACTTTCACGTTTGAAAGTTTGCATACCACAAAACACTGTTAAATTGATTCAATGTTAGTGTTCGATGTATTCAGAAGAATGTATAGTAGCAATGCATTTATACGTGAAAAAATGCATTTTATTTGCTTTTTGCCATGCAATGTCGCTTTAATGAGTCATGTTCATAAGTACATGTTTATGTCAAGCACCCGGAAGCATCTAGATCGCATGTGTGTTCTAGGATACATTGGCTATACTTACAAAGCCTGTCCCAGGAGATATCGAGGATCTCAGCCAGGAACGCCGACTACGGCACATCATATTTCCAGCCATATCGCCGATGTATCCGTCAATGCCAGCGGTCGACGACACTGATGACGACATAGAGTGCAAGTTGGGTGTTGTTGTGACAGACTACTTGTCATTAAATGGAGGTTAGACAGTATGCTGTTCTGGTGTGTTCCCACTTTCCCAACCTTTTATTAGTCCTATAGAAATTGAGGTAGGTGTTGGGGGAATGTATTGTTCGGTGTAACAATAGAGTTGAAAGGTGATAATTGGCGAAAATTGCTATACTGTACTGAAAATTTGTGTTTCTAAATTTGGGAAAGTTGTTCATAAATATAAGTTTCATATAGATAGAAAAAATAACAAAAAAATAGTTTATTCTAGAATAAGTAAGTATTTTCAACAGATGGAACAAGATAAATAACATTGAAATAGTACACTGCAAGTACAAGTTTATGTGTGCCTTTCATTTATTTTTTGAACAGTATAGAAAACACAGGTAAGTTTGAGGGGCGAAGAGATAATTGGGGATAATTAGTATGTGTGAAAATAAAAGGTTGGGAAAGTGGGAACAAACCGCTGTTCTATTGAAGCAGGCCTTCAATTTCAAAATGCTGTTTCTTCTTCTTCTTCCTCTTCTTCTTCTTCTTCTGTCTTCTTCTTCTTCTTCTTCTTCTGTCTTCTTCTTCTTCTTCTTCTTCTTCTGTCTTCTTCTTCTTCTTCTTCTTCTGTCTTCTGTCTTCTTCTTCTTCTTCTTCTTCTTCTTCTTCTTCTTCTTCTTCTTCTTATCTTCTTCTTTTCTTCTTTCTTCTTCTTCTTCTTCTCTTCTCTTCTTCTTCTTCTTTCTTCTTCTTCTTCTTCTTCTTCCTTCTTCTTCTTTTCTTCTTCTCTTCTTCTTCTTCTTCTTCTTCTTCTTCTTCTTCTCTTTTCTTCTTTTCTTCTTCTTCTTCTTCTTCTTTTTCTTCCAAGTATACTGCATTCCTCAACTTGAGTAATCTCGACCTGGGTGACTGTGTACATACGTCGTTGAGGACAACACAGTGCAAAATAAAAGCTGCCGTATTTATACATGTTTAGGGTAAACACATAAAAAAAAACACCACGTGTATCTAGGCAATGAGCGTCAGCAGCCCGGACCTGAAGTCCTTGCTGGTACAAGCTGCTGGAACTGCAGCTGAACGCATGGACGGCGTGATAGCGCAGTGGATTCGCGTTCGCTTCAGTGCGAAAGGTCTGGAGTTCTAACTCCGCTGGAGCCGTTACGATTGTGCCCTTAGGCAAGGCATTTAAATTCCACATTGCCTCTTCTCTCTCTCCTTCATGGCGATGGATTCCATCAGGAATGAGGTCTCGAGAGTGATTAATATAAGTTGAAAGAACTTGTTTCGCAATCGAGCTAACATTAATTTGTATAAACTAACGCATGTTCCATAGTCCGTATGGTACTTGGAAGGAAGTGGCCCTTGTGTAGAAGACGTCGAGAGTGCAGGATGAGGTATGTCAGGCCATGACCGAATGACTCCCATCACAATTCCGTCTCTCTTCCGCACTAAAACGAATATATATATTATTTTAAGTAATAGGTCGTTTGTCCGTCTGACTGTCTGTACGTCCGACCGTCTGTACGTCACAGAGCATATATGTTCAACATATCTAAATTAGGTTGGGGAATGGCGTGGTGGGGACCAGTACATACATGCGCTAGGATAGGGTCTCGTGAGGTTCACCAGTGCGTAAATCGACTAAGAAAGAGCCCGATGGGGAAGCCCGGTGCTTAAATAGACTTGGGACGGTCCGGGTGGGTTACCCCGTTACTTTAATAGACTATGGAAGTGCCTGGTGATAATTCCACAATACTTATAAAGTACCACGCAAGGACCTGGTGGTGGTACTCCAATACTGAAGTATACTAGGGAATGGTCTGGCGGTGTACCCCAATTTGTATAATGACTAGGGAATGGCTTGGCGGGGTAACCCAGGGCGCATGCTTAAATAGACATAGGGAAGGTCCTGGTGGATTACCCTATTGCTTCCATAGGCTAGAGAAGGGCCTGGTGGGGCACCTCAGTATTTAATTAGACTAGCTGGTGAAGTACCCATTACCTACATAAGTAAAGGAGGGCCCGGTTGGGTATCTAAGTGCTTCAATAGATTTAGGGAAGGTCCATGTTGGTTAGCACATTCATTTACTAAACTGGGTGAGTGGCCTAATGATGTACCACTAGTACTTAGATATACCAAGGAAAGCCACGGTGGGGTACGCCAGTACTTAATTGTCCCCCGTATTTTCGAAGACAATTAGGGGGATATACATGTAGTAATGGTCTGCGTCCGCCCGTCCGCCCATCCGTAACACAAGTTGTCCGCTCTCTAACTGGAGTAACTAGTGTCCAATCTTCTTCACACTTGGACACATTTATTATTGTCAACATATCTTGCATAAGTTAGGTAACCAGCCTGGTCGTCTTAGTAACACTTGAGTTATGGGCCTTGGATTGCTAAAATCTTCTGATTTGGGCTATATCCGCTCTCTAGCTGGGGGAATTATTATCCAATCTTCTTCATACTTGCTCATCAATGTTTATTGGCATAGTGTTTTGGAAAAGTTCGATAACCAGTCTGAGTGTCTCAGTAACAGTTGAGCGTAAGGCCCTTGGATGGTTAAATGTCCGCTCTCTGACTGAAGTAATTAGTATCCAATCTTCTTCAAACATTGTCACAATGTTTAGAAACATAACATCTTAGGCAAGTTAAAGGAGTTTCTGATCATATCAACTGTCATTTTGCCAGAAGTTAAAACGTGAAAAATCGACAGACTGGCACCCAGGCTAACATGGTACTACTCCACGCCTACATGGTACTACTCCACGCCTACATGTCAATATTACACGCCTACATGGTACCACTCCACGCATACATGTCATTATTACACGCCTGCATGGTACTACTCCACGCATACATGTCATTATTACACGCCTACATGGTACCACTCCACGCCTATATGTCATTATTACACGCCTGCATGGTACTACTCCACGCATACATGTCATTATTACACGCCTACATGGTACTACTCCACGCCTATATGTCATTATTACACGCCCACTTGGTACTACTCCACGCCTATATGTCATTATTACACGCCTACATGGTACCACTCCACGCCTATATGTCATATTACACGCCTACATGGTACCACTCCACGCATACATGTCATTATTTCACGCCTGCATGGTACTACTCCACGCATACATGTCATTATTCACGCCTGCATGGTACTACTCCACGCATACATGTCATTATTACACGCCTACATGGTACCACTCCACGCCTAATGTCATTATTACACGCCTGCATGGTACTACTCCACGCATACATGTCATTATTACACGCCTACATGGTACACTCCACGCCTATATGTCATTATTACACGCCCACTTGGTACCACTCCACGCCTATATGTCATTTACACGCCTACTTGGTACTACTCCACGCATATATGTCATTATTACACGCCTACTTGGTACTACTCCACGCCTATATGTCATTATTACACGCCTACATGGTACTACTCCACGCATATATGTCATTATTACACGCCTACTTGGTACTACTCCACGCAACATGTCATTATTACACGCCTACATGGTACTACTCCACGCCTATATGTCATTATTACACGCCTACTTGGTACTACTCCACGCCTATATGTCATTATTACACGCCTACTTGGTACTACTCCACGCCTATATGTCATTATTACACGCCTACTTGGTACTACTCCACGCCTATATGTCATTATTACACGCCTACTGGTACTACTCCACGCCTATATGTCATTATTACACGCTTACTTGGTACTACTCCACGCCTATATGTCATTATTACACGCCTACATGGTACTACTCCACGCATATATGTCATTATTACACGCCTACTTGGTACTACTCCACACCTACATGTCATTATTACACGCCTACTTGGTACTACTCCACGCATACATGTCATTATTACACGCCTACTTGGTACTACTCCACGCATATATGTCATTATTACACGCCTACTTGGTACTACTCCACGCCTATATGTCATTATTACACGCCTACTTGGTACTACTCCACGCATATATGTCATTATTACACGCCTACTTGGTACTACTCCACGCCTATATGTCATTATTACACGCCTACATGGTACTACTCCACGCCTATATGTCATTATTACACGCCTGCATAGTACTACTCCACTCCTACATGTCTGATCGTATCATTAACACCTCAGTTATGGCCATCGAGTAAGTATTACCGTAAAGCACCGACAGGAGACCTCGGTTTAAAGTCCCATTTGAAAGACTGTTAATTTTATTAGGGTCAGACGGGGAGTCGAACCTGCGATCCCTGGATTATCAGTCCAGCGTGTTAACCACTGGACTACAGATCCGTCTTCCACACCAAACCATTCACCAGCATATTTGAGTACCAGACACAACCAGTTCATAGCCACTTGTAGCACTAGGATACCCATCAGGCCCTTCCCAGCCTATTAAAGCACTGTGGTACAGCATCAGGTCCTTCCCAGCCTATTAAAGCACAGTGGTACCGCATCAGGTCCTTCCCAGCCTATTAAAGCACAGTGGTACAGCATCAGGTCCTTCCCAGCCTATTAAAGCACTGTGGTACAGCATCAGGTCCTTCCCAGCCTATTAAAGCACAGTGGTACAGCATCAGGTCCTTCCCAGCCTATTAAAGCACTGTGGTACAGCATCAGGTCCTTCCCAGCCTATTAAAGCACAGTGGTACAGCATCAGGTCCTTCCCAGCCTATTAAAGCACCAGTGGTACAGCATCAGGTCCTTCCCAGCCTATTAAAGCACTGTGGTACCGCATCAGGTCCTTCCCAGCCTATTAAAGCACAGTGGTACCGCATCAGGTCCTTCCCAGCCTATTAAAGCACTGTGGTACAGCATCAGGTCCTTCCCCGCCTATTAAAGCACTGTGGTACCGCATCAGGTCCTTCACCGCCTATTAAAGCACTGTGGTACAGCATCAGGTCCTTCCCAGCCTATTAAAGCACAGTGGTACAGCATCAGGTCCTTCCCAGCCTATTAAAGCACTGTGGTACCGCATCAGGTCCTTCATTCACCCTACTGAAGCAATGGGTACCTACCCGGACCTTTATTGCCTTTTAAGTACTGGAGTACCCACCAGATCGTTCCCCAATCATTTAAATACGGAGTACCCCACCACACCATTGTTAGCCTATTAAAGCATTAGGGTAGCCACTAGGCCCTTCCCACAGCCTATTTAAGTACTGATGTACCATATCAAGCCCTTCCGCAGCCTATTTAGGCACTGTCCTGGGTACAACCAGATCATTATATTGTCGCTGTACCACACCAGGCTTTTCCCCGCAGTCTATGGCTATTTATGTACTAGGGTACCGTACTCTACGCGGCCCTCAGGCCCTGTCCTGGTCATATGTTAGCACAGAATTATCCACAAATCACATATAATGCAGGGGCAGTTAACTGCCAGGGTCGTAGCTATAGTCATTCCGACGTGCAGGCCGAAAAGGCTAGGGGGGTTCGGGGACATGTTTTCCCTGAAAATGTTTACGTTATAGAACGTATGTGGTGCGCTTTGTTACGTATATTTGGGCATAAATTGTGACGCAAAATGAATTCATTTCACTATGCTTCTGGAAATGATGTGTCAATGCCTAATGGCCTAACGGTAGATACGCCACTGACTGCATTCAGCTGACAAAGGGTGGTCATAAAATACGCCAGGTTTGAATATGTGGTCACCAATGAACTTAAAGAATGTCAAGATATGACCTTGCAGTGGGGGGGGGGGGGTCACTTTCCTACGAGGGGAGTTAACATTTTACGAGTACATTGTACAGAGGGGAGTCACTTTTTTACAGCGAATAATGACCGGGGGGGGTCACTTTCCGATAGGGGTCACAAATAAACGTTACACCGGCTCGGTTGATATGTCTGACGGTTGATCGTACCTAACCCAAAGAAGTAAAACTATAATAAACCCAAAGAAATACAACGACATAAGATACGCTCTAGATGGTCACCCTACACCATGTTATATCTGTACATTTACAAGTGTTACAAAGCGCGATATATATTATATTCAATTAAAGTTATGATATAATATGTGACACGTCGCTTAGGCTCTGCGTCAAACTTTGTTTTATTATATTAATGTTGCACTGTATAGTTGCCATGGCAATATTCCTTCCTTTCCAGGCACTACAAGAGCCATAGAAATAAACCGAAGCACACCTTCTTCTTCGAGTTCCGCGTCGCCTTTAGATGACGTTGGCAGTGCAGATGACTTGAGCAACCGGAAGTTATGTTCTAGGAATAATATTAGTACTGCTAAATATATACGAGATCCTATTCCCATCGTACTTACTTCGTATCTTGGCGGAATGAAACGAACACTACTCGGGACATTTCCGAAAACAACAAACAGAGTCATCTTGTCGTTGGCGGCTGATCAACTTGCCTGTTGTCCTTTCAAGGAATTTCTTGAGAGAAATTGTCGGACTTTAGAACTCCAGTACCTGAGTTTCTGGACGGACATCCGGACTTATCTGTATACGGACGAGCATTCGGTGAATGGATACGGTCAGTTGTTAAGGTCATTGATGGCGCACAGGTGGGTAGTGGTGTTATATAAATATTGAATATATATATTATAATTTTATATACCAACTGTGCTTAACTGTTACTCTAAATTAAACAATTATTCCGTGTCATATTTTAAACACACCTAAAATTCCAAATACGCTTGGGGTCCCGACAAATGTTTGCGGGTTCAAAACCACAAATCTAAGAAACTTTTGTTTGTGGTATTTAAGAACACTATGATACATGATAGGTTTGGCATTATACATACGGAAACTTTCTATAGTATGGTATCCTTGATAGTGACGGGGTGTCATTTTAAAACTTGCTTGGAATGGTGTAAACATATTGTCAAGCCTATCATGTATCATAGTGTTCTTAAAAACCCCAAACAAACAAAACAAATGTTTCTTAGTTTTGTGGTTTTGAACCCGCAAACATTTGTCCAGACCCCAATCATCTGTGTGTGGGTGATGGTAATGTTGTATTTAAATACCGGACGTATCAACATTACATTACAAATATCTAATGGGCATTTTGTTCACAATATATTTTTTAAGTTTCCTTAGTAACTGAATTGCGCGAGTACATGTATACAATGTGCCTATTTCCCTATTAATACTACTTTAGGTAATCAAACAATTGCCATTCGGTATTTGTATTAATCGTATCAAGTAACATATATTCAAAAATCTCAAGCTAACAAACTCTTTATTTGATTGGTTTAAAGATTCAATATGTTTTATTAAGTAACAAAACGTACAATGTTTCTAGATACATGATCAAATATATTAACATATAAGTTATCAACATGACAGGAGTTTATACAAATTTATTTTAGCTCCACTGCGAAACAAGTTATTACTACTTATTAATCATTCTCGAGACCTCATTCCTGATGGAATCCATCGCCAGGAGGGAGAGAGAAGAGGCAATGTGGAATTTAAATGCCTTGCCTAAGGGCACAATCGTAACGGCTCCAGCGGGGCTCGAACTCCGGACCTTTCGCACCTAATGCGAATATATTAACATATATGTTATCAACATGACATGATTTGTTTTTTAAGATGTATATATACACAATATAACATGACATGGATTGTACATATAAGTAGTATGCTATATATACAATATAACATGACATGGATGTCATTAAGAGTATGCTATATATACAATAAACAGACATCATTGTACATATAAGTAGTATGCACATAACAATATAACATGACATGGATTGTACATATAAGTAGTATGCTACATATACAATATAACATGACATGGATTGTACATATAAGTAGTATGCTATATATACAATATAACATGACATCGATTGTACATATAAGTAGTATGCTACATATACAATATAACATGACATGGATTGTACATATAAGTAGTATGCTACATATACAATATAACATGACATGGATTGTACATATAAGTAGTATGCTACATATACAATATAACATGACATCGATTGTACATATAAGTAGTATGCTACATATACAATATAACATGACATCGATTGTACATATAAGTAGTATGCTACATATACAATATAACATGACATTGATTGTACATATAAGTAATATGCTATATATACAATATAACATGACATGGATTGTACATATAAGTAATATGCTATATAGACAATACACAGCAGGGAACAACAAATACACGAGGTTGAACATGCATGAGCAAGAGTGGGTATATAATATTTACAAGATTCTTAAAGTAGACAAATGCTTTATAATTGATAGTATAACACTAGAAAGTTCCAACAACAGAATAGCCAGTTATAAGTCTTATTGTAAAACGTTGCTTGCGTTCGCTGTCTAACAACGTCCCAACCTTAGGCATGTTCACAAGCGACATTGTCCTTGCATGCATACAACCCCTGTAATGTAGAGCATCATCAGTAAATAATTCATTTCATATCCATTTTCGTTTACATTTCCCCAAGAAGCAGCTGCTAATCAGTTCACCTACAGTCGGACTGGGGTGATATATGATCGTGTAAAACAGTTTTTAAGATGTGCGTTAGTGCTTATTTTCTCTACTCAGTGTTTTAATATTATTTTCATTTAACCAATTTTTAATGTAAAGATTAGCATCTACTCCTTGGCTTTTATATTGTAGATACAAGTATATGTCAATGATGATGTCTATATATTGAGTTTTAATCTCTTATAATTCATATATTGAATGGCAATGTATATTATTTTATTATGTATATTGTGATTTGTGAATGTATTATGTGATATGCATTGATGAGACGATAATAAAGATTTATATATATATATCATTGAAACGCTCAATTAGGGGCAATGTTGAAATAGCCACGCCACTGGTGTATTGAAATCTGTATAACATTTACAGAGTAACGTTCTCGTGCCTGTTTGTTACTACGATCCGACCGTGTCATTTTGCCTGTCTTGAAAGAGAGCTTGGGCTAAGTTATTAAATTGAAGCCTCGGATTCAATTGTTTTTAAGCCTCGCATCCAGGGTATTTAACTGGGAGTTTTGATGCATCACGTTCAAGACTGATCTGTAGTCCAGTGGTAACACGTCGCAAGTTCGATCTCCCGTCTGACCCTAATACAATTAAAAGTCTTTCAGTTGGGACTTTAAACCGATGTCTCGTGTCGGTGCGGTACGCCGTGCACGTAAAAGAATCAGAGGAGACTCCGGAATGAGTTTATATCTGTATCATTGCACTATCCTCCAAAAATCTAAAATGACTAATCTCTTCAGGAGGCGTCGCTCATACGGGCAACCGGTAGCGACGATAAATAAACGTATAACACACAACACAACACAACACAACACAACACAACACAACACAACACAACACACAACACAACACAACACAACACAACACAACACAACACAACACAACACAACACAACACACACACACACACATCACGTTCAATAATATTGTAGCTTTTAAATCTCCGTTCTCTTACAGAATATCGAAGAACTATCTGTCCAAAGATGGGGAAGGACGCGACATATTTTCAGAGACATTAAAGATGTCTCTGTTTACCGCTCTGAGTTCAAACAATGACGTCTCGTTGCTCAGCATGACACAAGATATTGTTCAAGAGGTATGCATCTTATCTGAATTATCACATAACTGTATCCAGTGTAATATAAACATCACATACTGTCGTGTATGTTCACACGTGTAATACCACCTTGAATGATTCTGATTTCTCGCGACATGATAGCTCGCTTTTCCCAGACAAAATTCCAAAACTCGTTTCATAAACTGTTGTACAAAATCAATAAAATCAAACTCATGTAAGTAATTAAGTAAACATTTTTTATTATAGTGACATGTGCATATATACAATGACAAAGAAGAAATAGTTAAAAACATAATCAAGCACCCGGCCCAATGGGCCTATATGTCACCAAAATTATATACAAAATGTATGGTTCAAAATTAAACATATTTATATGAATTAATATGAATCGCACATTTAAGATAGATAGATAGATTCTTTTATAGTAGAATAGTAATATATACTCAATTCCAAAATAAAGTGTGCACTTTTGAATTTAGAATATTTCACTATTTAGAAGATGTATCGGTTAGAAATTTCGCATAGTATACCTCAAGTATAGTTGTCATCGATCAATTGCATAATCTACCACGTGGTATGCAAAAAATGTCAGTCCAGTCTGTGAGACTTGATTTCGCATGATTTGCACGTGCAGCCCGAGGAAAATATACATGTCACCGGAAACTTGTATTAGTGTAATCCTTATGTCTTACATAACGGTTAAAGGCCTGCAGGTTGACCTATATTTGACCTTAAACACACGAGGAATAGCGGTACAAATCTGACGGTCGACGCACTAAACACACGAGGAATAGCGGTACAAATCTGACGGTCGACGCACATCGTATTTGCCACATGCGAGGCCCTGCATGGTATACATCTAATACATGAGCACCACTTATATCTATTATGACCCACGTACATATCAGAGGTTATAAATTGCTGAAATTGAAGTTCTGTATTTTTATAGTACTTACAACTGGTATAAACAATTCAACTCCACTTATGGCCCAAATAAGGCTGGTTGCGCGGGTTAGGCAGCCAGTTCCTGCATTGCTGTACCACACATTCAGGCATCAGTTCCCTCTTATGCCAAGTACAGTCTCCTCTTCTAGCCGCTACTTTTCTCTCTATATATCTGACATCTTTCCATGCGCCACAATTATATAGCATTGCCCAAAACCTCCTGTATAGAAGCTTTCTCTCATGTGAATTTAGATTATGCGGTGGACGATTATTAGCAGGCCACCAAAGTTGTTTGTTCTGTTCATTTATTATGCAAGGGGAACACAAGCACAGTGGACACTCAGCAACACCTTCAGCATGCTGAGGCATAGGGGGAGGTACGTAAGCAGCCTCTGCAACGGGCATGGCGGTGGCTGTTTCTTCTATTTCCATCTCTACGTCCCAGTTCTTATTTTGCAAGAAAGTCAGCAATTCTTTTCTCTGCTCATCAGTTACATACATTGTTATTTTACTCAATGGCATCTTGTAGAAATCGGCAGAATATGTGTAATACTCGTATGTTCAAGAGATTATAATTATAATATTATACATGTACTCATAGCATTCACTGTGATTATTATGTAGCATCAATATCGGTAAACACACACTGACACAGAGAAATATTTAAAATATAACAGAAAACTTGCGAATAATACTGTAGATATATAATTAAATGAAGTATGAAGGTTACCATATAACGAACACATATAGTTTATTCATATAAATACATACATATTATATACATGCATACAAATTATCAGTCTCAGTGATTACGCTACGGCTGATGAGGCACCTACATAACATGTAATCTATGTCCCTGGGCTGATCTGGATTATGTAGTTTGAATACTCATAACTATCAATTTTCTTTACAATCAATAATATACGTTTACTTAAATTGTCAGGGCCTCATTTTGACTAATTCTCAGCTCACAGAGTGATCGTGCATATTAACCGTTAGAAAATACCTACATACGCCAAATTATACTGAATGTACTGCTACATTGTTGATACAAGCCACTAATCACATGGAACAGGTAGTAAAGTATAAATCTTTACAATTGGACGGGGTCAAACTGCAGGCCTTTAAATCACATTTGAGTTCACATTGGTACACAACGAACATGCCAAGATTGAGCGAAAATCAACGTATCCAAGCATTCTCAACAGGAACAACGTTGACGTGCTTCCCTGGCCTGCTATATGCCCGGATATGAACCCAATTGAGCATATCTGGGATTACCTTGGCAGAAGGGTGCGATCCTGAGGAAATATCCACAATCTGAGGGACTTGGCAAACGCCCTCGTGCAAGAGTGGGATAACATCCCTGACGCAGTAATCAGACGTTACGTGCGGTCTATGCGAAGTCGAATTGCCGCCTGCATCAACAGCAGAGGTGCGCACACAAGATACTGATCGAAAAAACCAAAAACCCACCAGAACTGCGATTAAAACAACTTTAAATGCATTTTTGAATGTGACCTGATGCTTTGAGTACTTTTGCAACTTTGATTTTAGCACCGTCTCCATTCTCGCATAAAAAAAGCTACTTAAACTGACAGTGACTTAAAATCTGATATGTTTGCCATATTCTACAGGGTCTGATCTAAAGTTTAGTACCAAATTTATAGGCTTTCGGTTAAATAGGCGATGAGAAATCACAGAAAACAAAGTGCACACTTTATTTTGGAATTGAGTATATATATCAAATAAATATTTTTGTACAAGCCATGTATAGTACAACTGACTAGTGTGTCACATGTTTTGTGATGTTACAACAACACAAATTGGTAGCTTTTACCAATGCATTCTACATGTAAGATCGTATGCATATACAGTCAAACCTGTCTTAAGCAGTGGAATCACAGAAAATGGCTGCTTAGCGCAGGTTTGATTGTATTTGACATGGAATTGGAACATCCGTTTATCGGCGGTCGTATCAATGGTGTATTATATATGTACATGTTCGTATAATTATGTAAATGCTTGCTGACATTAATTAATATGTGTTTTGCAGAGATTATGGGAACCGCTCAAGTCGTACATCCAAGACGAACGACAACGATTCCTACAGCAAATGGTACGCGCTGTCAAAGGAGTTTGATACTTCGTGAACTTTATATAATTTGTTTTAATCTAGATCTATATAATGCATTGACTAAATTGAGATTTCTTGGTAGTTTGGTGATATATGGTAAACTATTTGGTGTGTTTATTGTCGAGGCACCAAGCGTCTGTGATGATGTTTCAAATTACAGACGCTTGGGTGTGGGCAAGTTGTTTCGGGGTCAAAACCAAATGTTTTTTATTTTTATTTTTTTATTTTTATAAGAACATTAGAACCATAGGCTTGATACAATACATACACAATACATACACAATACATACACAATACATACACAATACATACACAATATTAGGCAATATCCAAGCATATTACAAAATAGTCCTATAAATAAGACCTCTACATAAAAATTGTTTTTTCCCCTGTTATTTCGAGAAAAATGCCTGGATAGTAAAATGTTACATTTTCCAAGTCTAAATAGTGGGACTAATTTTAAAAAATGACATCCACTCCTTACCAGTAATTACTCTGATAGTAACGGGATGTCATTTTAAATATGTTTGCCTAAAAAATGTGCATGCATGGTGTCAAGCCTATGGTTTATCAACATGTTCTTAAAAAATATTAAAAAATAAAACATTTGGTTTTGAACCCGAAACCACTTGTCCAGACCCCAAGTGTCTGTGTTTCAAATCTGCTAGTACGGTAACAAACACTTAATCTAGATGTATCTTGATATATTAATTGTATTTAGGGTTCGAGCTGTCTTTTATGCTATAAGTAAGCTATTCAATATCCCAGGAGAACTTGTTATTTCTTGTAAATGTTGTAATACATGTATGCAGCAATCTACTCTGGTCGTACATATACTCCATACGTGAATATATATACTCCATACGCATAGCATAAAGAACGGTCCCAGGTGGATATAACCCAACGCCGAGTTCTGGACAGGGCTACACAAACAGGGAGGTCAAGGTCGGTCAAGAAAGCCGTCGGCGTAGATCCGGTGTCCTCTAATTGTAGCACACAGGAGGCTGAGCCAACATACTCTGCAAAAGCGACATTCTATTCACCCACAATGCCATGCGGTTCTGCAATGTCAAATCCGGGAACATCCTACCACGTGTACATCACTGAAGGACAAATGACGAAGGCAATGGAGACAATGGTGCTATGTAGCGAATACGGTAATATTTCCGTGAAATGTACTAGTCACTTGTAATCATGTACATGACACAATGTCAAGACCCCCCCATATCCCTCATATACTACATGACACAATGTCAAGACAACCCAAGACCCCTCATATACTACATGACACAATGTCAAGACATCTCAGACCCCTCATATACTACATGGTACGATGTCAAGACCCCCCCAGACCCCTCATATACTACATGACACAATGTCAAGACACCCCAGACCCCTCATATACTACATGACACAATGTCAAGACACCCCATACCCCTCATATACTACATGGCACAATGTCAAGACCCCCAGACCCCGCATATACTACATGGTACAATGCCAAGACCCCCAGGTCCCTCATACACATTGTGCCATGTACCTGTGTTTGTAATTGTTTCAATGTAGTTTATACAAATTTATTTTAGCTCGATTACGAAACAAGTTCCTACAACTTATATTAAACACTCTCGAGATCTCATTCCTGGTGGAATCCATCGCCACAAGGGAGAGAAGGACACACTCGTAACGGCTACTGTTTTCAGTGCACATGTAGTTAAACAATCATATTTCTTAAGCGATAAATCTTGGAATATTACAGTTTATATATATAGTTTGTGACTGACTGAATTTGGACATCCAATATTGCAGGGACGTCAATGATGGTACCACAGTGCCTCCCAAAACCCGAGCAGCTAGTCGACATCCTGTTCAGTGATTACGGCAGTCTGCACGTAACCAGATGTGGGGCTGTAAGGCACGGTATGAGATATTTGAGCTCATCTGATATGGTGTTTATGAGGGTTTTGGGGCTTAGTGTCTGACCTACAGCATAGGTCACAGCTATTATGGGTGTTCAGTCGAGCAGTATGTCAGGCACAGATGTACGGGTATAACCACCGACCTTCCGACAGACAGTTGGATAGCCTTCCTCACATGAAAGAAATCGACACCCCCAGCATGATTCGAACCTACAGCGGTTAGTGGCAAGTGATGTGAAGTCAAAGAGCTTAACCACTCGGTCACGGAGACCCTATCACCAGATCTGATGTGAAGTATCGTGCTTGAGATGTATGTGTGTTAGCTTCACAATCTCAACAGAGTGGATGAGATACTCATAAAATGTTAGAGATAGATAAAATAGAGAGTACCCGGAGAAAACACACCTGTTCGATCTGGCGACCACCGTACCATCTCACATACTTCCTTGTCCGAGGATCGAACCCGGGTTGCATTGGTGAGAAGTGAGCGCGCTAACCACTGCGCTAATCGAAATTTATTCTGATAAAATGAGTTCGACTATTTGTATGCAATGGATTACTTCGACAATTGATGCCTAAATACAACCGTGGACATGGTTGTACAGTCAAACCCGTGTTAAGTAGCCAGCCAAGGGAATCACAGAAAGTCGCTGCTTAGCACAGGTTGCTGCTTAATATTAGAGGTCAAATGTATAATAAAACAACATATTGGGAATCTGAAAACTGGCTGCTTAATACAGGTTGGCTGCTTAATGGAGGTGACCACTAACATATATTTGACTGTAAATGCCTGCTATGTACAAGCACGCAACATACCGATACATTGCGCTCAACAATGTGCAGTCTCAGGAAAGTCTCTCTGGTGACAGCCCGATCTGTAGTCCAGTGGTAACACGCTGGACTGGTAATCCAGGGATCGCAGGTTCGATCCCCCGTCTGACCCTAATAAAATTAACAGTCTTTCAGATGGGACTTTAAACCGAGATCTCGTGTCGGTGCTGTACAGCGTGCACGTAAAAGAACCAGAGGAGACTCGGAAATGAATCTCTGTCTGTATCATTGCACTATCCTCCAAAAGTCTAAAATGACTAATCTATTCAGGAGGCGTCGCTCATACGGTCAACCGGTAGCTACGATAAATAAACGTAAAATACACATATACGGTCGATCAGCAAATGAGAAACATGTCGATTGACTTTATAAAATAATTTTAAAAAATATCACTGTCGGATAATCGATATTAATTTTGTCTTTAATTTTAGACTGGCTAAGAAGTCTGCAAAAAAAGCCAAAAATCAACATAGAGGCGATTCGTGTATCACGACATGTGATACTTGACGAGATAAATATTAGCACTATGAAATCATCCATTCGTGAAAGAGAGGAAGCTGCACTGGCACGAGCTCAAATCTCTATTGTCAGAAGAAATGCTATTATTATGGACAGACCGGGCAAGCCAACGTAAGTTTATTTAAGTTTGATTGCGTTTAGTTAAGAAATAATATTATTCTGCGATATACAACGGTTGATACTTATTATTTCGATTCTAACACGACTTACTTCTAATAATTTTAGACTAGAATCAAAGGAGTATTTTCTTCAAACGCGGTGCTACACCGCTGCATTTGGCTTTCGAAATTTCCTCCCGTGTAAGGAGTGATGACGTTATTTTTTATGGAAAATATCAATCTAGTGCATACATGAACAAAAGTTGTAACTGATCAATAATTTTAAGTATGTATGTTATTAGCTGGGTCGTGTTAGAATATGCAATATATTTACATATATAAACAGGATAAATGTATGAAGAAAAGTATGTAACTATTAATGCTATGTTTAAGGGATGAATCAAGGGTTAATATTTTCCATCAGGGTATGAACTACATTGGGCGTGGTTAAAGTGTGTGGAGGCCGAAGGCATCCACGATAGTGCCCAAAGCATCCACGATAACTTTAAGCACGCCCAATGTGGTTCATACCCCAATGGAAACTATTAACCTGCGATTCATTACTTATATATTTACAATGATTATTCTTTTCAATGAGACAAAGAAAAAAATATCACACTTTCCAATTAAAAGGTATTTAGTTTAATTTGTGACTTACCGTGTGGCAGGGATCTGATAATTAGATCATCCTTGGAACAACGTAAACTGTAAGACACACCTTTTCACGCGACGAACGTTGCCTAAGTTATAACACTGTGAATGCGCATGCCCGTAACACCGAGTGCGCATGCCAGCTGCATATCATTAGTTGGAAACCCTCATACGAAATTGTATGCAACGAGAGCATATACGTTCATCGAAGGAAATGCAATAGCGATGTAAATATTTGTATCCTACCTTCATGCGAAATAACGTACAAAAACGGCCTGCCTAATAAATTTTGCTTTATTAGTCAGTGCCTAATAAAGCTTTCGTGACGGACTACTTTTATGACCCAGATTACGGTTTGTAAATAAACAAAGCGTCTGTCGTCACGTTGTGTTGTCTGCTGAGTTTGGAATATGTCCCAAGAAGAAAGTCGTGTACAGGCAAACTTTCAGGTTGTTTGGGATGAATTAACAGCACTCGCTGAGACCCCTCTGGAAACTACTGTTGTCAGAGAAATGTCATTTATTACTTATCTATAAATAGAAATATCAATGCGCAACATATTACCAAGTGCGTAGCGAGTTTGTAAGCTGTCATGGCTAGTGTGTTTGTTTTTTGTGTCGGGTGCACACTCAGAATGTAGGATAAATAGAATATTAGGTTATTGTTTTATAAATTTTAATTTATTAGGCGAGTCGGAGAAAAAATACAAGGCGAGGCAGAGGGCGAGTCGGACTCGCCTAATAAATTAAAATTTATAAGACAGTAACCTAATATTAGGGTTTATTCTAGAGTGGTAAAAAGGGCAGGGTGGGTCAGAAAAGGGGCAGGGTGGGCCAGAAAAGGGGCAGGGTGGATTTTTAGCCGCAAGAGGGCGCGGTGGGGCCGGGCCGTCACCCCACCCCCACCGAGAAAACATTAAAACATGTATTTTATTATAAAATAATACACCAAATAGTAGCTGTAAACATTCCCATAAACCTTTTGATACCCGTAGACAACATAACCAGACACACAAACCCATATTGTTATAAACACATCCCTGTCAACAAAGATTCATACAAATTCTCTTTTTATCCAAGAACCGTCATCCAATGGAACTTGTTACCCCTTGCTGCACATGAAGCAATAACAATTGATGGCTTTAAAGCACTTATCCCCGTAAATGCCCTCCCAACCATGATCTAAAGCATTCACTCTATGTACAAAATCTTAAACAATCACTGTAGTATATTTGTCTTTGGACATTCACTTATTTGTTAATTAATCATTGTAAATATCATCATCTCAAAATTCACCAGCGACGACACATAATCCTCAATATTGAGGGAGTGCCGAAATCACCAAGAAGAAGAAGAAGATAACTACATTCTTTATTATGAGAGGCTGCTGATGCATATTTTAACAAGAGTTTTCAGACCAAACCTGATAGAAAGTTTGCTCAAATGCTAAAGTAATTTGCTGTAAAACGTTGCCCAATGGCTAAATTGAAAGCGGGTTTGAAAAGCACAATTCAGAACGAAATCAATATGATGAAGCTTGTATAAATAGTCCATTTCGGTATTTTGATGTCCATTTCGGAAATCCCAAATAATTCTGTTCGTACTGTAAATAGCCCTATGTTCCATAATTAACTGTACCTGGTTTGTTTTGATCACTACATTCCTCTTGTGCATATTGTTAGTGGAATTACTTTTGACTGCTTTTTTCCCGGGATGACTCATTTTCGGATCGTTTTTTTTTCGGTAAGCCTTTTTTCTCAACCACCCAACTGAATAATGACATCAACCACGCGTTTTGACCATAACCCTGGGCGGAGCAAGTGATGAAGGCGTTCTTTATGCGTGGTTGATACTATATTCTGATCGGCTGGTTGAGATAAAGATTTTACGGGTTTTTTCAAATTCACCAAATAGAAAACAGAGTACAGTGGTCGAAGGTGATTGTCGCTAAATGAGTTGTTTCCCTTGTCAATCTATTTTCCTTTGAAATAACGACAACTCTTCGTCATCTTGCGCGCGCACTCAGCCCGGTTCGTTCCGATCGTAAATGAGGTAACTTTCGGGACTTTTCGGAGCGTGTAGTTCAATTGACTAACGGAAAAGGGCGGAAATGCGCGAAACCAGTTCTATTTTAAGCAACATGTCTTGCATCTACGTTTTGAATATGTCTACATTCAATGGTAATTACGTTAAAACTAATTCTCGAAATACTAGGTGTTACAATCATAGGCCCTACTTATTCTTGGTTTTTAACAGTTGCAGTCATCCAATTATCACCAATTAATCCATTGATAAAATCGATTTCTTTCGGTATCGGCATAATTATGCCCCCAGCTGTTGTGTACAGTATATACTAATTATTGATATTCAACAGATCACACGTATCGGCTAGCTAATATACGGTTGACCGTTAACCTACCTTACGATGATTGACAGCTAATTAAGCATGATCAAAGAGTCGTGGTTCTAGTTTGGGCAGCAGGGCGGAACAAATCGGGAAAAAGGGCGGGCATAAAGGGCAAAAGGGCGGGGCTAAAAAGGGACAGGGCGCCGCGCCCTGCCATACCGCTCTAGAGAAAACCCTATAATATTCTCTATATACTCGAACACTTAGAGAATAATAATATAGAATCAAGGATTTATCTGAGAGATTGTCTCTAC
This sequence comes from Archivesica marissinica, assembly GCA_014843695.1. Taxonomy (NCBI): domain Eukaryota; kingdom Metazoa; phylum Mollusca; class Bivalvia; order Venerida; family Vesicomyidae; genus Archivesica; species Archivesica marissinica. The sequence continues at coordinate 29,494,500 of CM026395.1, read as the reverse complement.
ACTTTATGCTATAGCCAAATTATGTAAATTCCTTCAACTCAGTTCCATTAATTTCGATTATGCAATGTGTCAATCAAAACTTTATAGACATATATGTATATCAGGGGCGGTTCTAAGATTTCAAGTTCGAGCAGGCGTAAGGTTGTAAAAAAAAGTGGAAGTCGTGATAGCGCATTCGCTTCTGGTGTGAAAGGCCCGGAGTTCGCGCCCCACTGGAGCCGGTGTGATTGTGCCCTTAGGCAAGGCATTTAAATTCCACATGCCTCTTCTCTCTCCCTCTTGGCGATGGATTCCATCAGGAATGAGGTCTCGATCGTGATTGATATAAGTTGTAAGAACTTGTTTCGCAATCGAGCCAAATAAATTTGTATAAACTAAGATTGTACAAACAACTTAGGTAAATGAAAATGTCACTTTCCGATTATTTTCGAAGTGGCACATAGGTTGTAGATTATGAGATACGGGCGTGTTTATGTATAGGATATAAGCCGACACAGATCAAATATGTAAAATATTGGACTGTGTGAGGTGCGTAGCACCGATACAGTACCAACAATTTACATATTGGATCTGTTTGAGGATTATATCTTACTTAAAACACACACTTATATCACAATATTTTACTAATTAGTTTAAACATATTTTATTTCAAACAATGTAACATATTTACATATAGCAATTACATATCAATATAATAGTTTATGTTTTGAAAAAGGATTAGATCCGAAAGCTAGCTTAGCTTATAAAGGTCTTCTCCTTAGAAACTAAACTAAAATAATTTGCTTGAAATGTTTAACAATACAAGATTCATAATGCGATTTAGATAGAAAGAATACGATATTGCAGTTGAGATAAGAAAAAAGACATTATAATAATAGAGGTCAGAATATTATAATATTTTACTAATTAAAATTGTTAATTTCGTACAGCAGTCCAATATTAATAATAGTGGGCTGCACATACAAAGGTATGACGTCACGACAGCGTTTTAATATTGGATATTCAGGTAATTGTATAAGTATTAATTCGTTTTAATATTGGATATTCAGGTAATTGTATAAGTATTAATTCGTTTTAATATTGGATATTCAGGTAATTGTATAAGTATTAATTCGATATTTCTTTGTGCCTAGGTCGTTAATCGAGCTACTTAAAGATTCTACGCATTTCGAATACTTTAAACGCTTCTTGCTGTCTCACAAGGCGAGCACCCCGGCGGTGTTCTGGCAGTCAGTAGAAGACCTCAAGAGTAGTCATGACACTAGTACGCAAGTAGCCAAGGTCACACAGATCATGCGTACTTTCTTTGGAAAACAAGCCAAATATGGTAAATGGTACATTGTATATATTTCAAAGGAACTAAATGTTGTGGTAATTAACTCGTTCAACACTACAGGCCTCTAAATATGCTTACAAAAAAGTGTAGATCCAGATGAGCCGGCTCGTGACGAGCCGTCTCATCAGGATCTGCACTTTTTGCAAGTAATATTACTGATCTGATCCACAAATGTAATTTTCTTATTCATTTATTGGTCTAAAAATATCATGGACCAGTCCATGTCAGTTACTTGGTGTTGAATGGGTTAATAATGTTTATTTCACATTCGAATGTATACATTCTGAAAACAAAAGCACAAAGAAAACATAGTTTCCAAAAGACATATTCTCACACTGTGCAGGCCTTTGTAATAGGAACTTTTCTATCAAATTAAACATTGTTCATTTTAGTGAGACAAGTCAGTTATGTATTCTGCTTCGGCTTCGGCTTCGGCTTCGGCTTCTTCAGTTTGCTACTGACTGTTTCACTAAGGTGGCTGCCGCGTGCCTGACCTCTTTGAATAATAAGTTCTGATATAATTATTTCTGATGAGACACGGAGAGCTTTGACTTGCAGATGAGGACAATTGTGACATTATAATCAATACGTCATAGTTATTTGACTCGTCACTTCGTCGTTACGGATATTGCCGAGTGAGACTAATCGTTCCTTTACGTGGCTATCATTCTTTGCATATTCCAAGCTCGCTAAATAAACTCGCTTATTCTTTAATTAACCCTTTCAACACCACATACCTCTTAAAGTTTAAGTCTTAATAAAGCGTTCTTCTTCTTCCTGTTAAATAGGTTTTAAAAAATGTAGATCCAGTTGAGCTGGCTCGTGACGAAATTACCCATTTTGATAAATGAACTTGTCCAAATGTAATTTTCTGATTAATTTATTGGTCTAAATATATCATGCACCAGTCCATGTCAGTTACTTGGTGTTGAAAGGGTTAATAGCCGATATTTTATTTGATTTGGTGGGGAGAATATATGCATGCAAAGCAGAACCTCACGATTGTAGCTTTGAATGTCAACTATTGCTAACGTTTTCTTTAATATTACAGGGGCTACTTTGGACTGTCAGGAAGAAATTATACGACAAATACCAAAGATGCCAATGGTCACCCAACGCATTTTGGTGTGCGCCCAATCGGCTGTTTTCAGATCTCTAGAACAAAAATGGTATGGTTACACTTAAATCTTTGGGGATTTGATAGAGATAATTATCTCCCTTCCTATACTACTGAAATGCCATGTGTCTTATTTATATGCGGTATTTTTTGTGTGCTTTACGTTTATTTATCGTCGCTACCAGCTTCTTAAGAGATTAGTCATTGTAGATTTGTTGAGGATGATGCAATGATACAGACAGAGACACATTCCAGAATCTCCTCTGGTTCGTTTACGTGTACGGTGTAAAGCACCGACACGAGACCTCGGTTTAAAGTTCCATCTGAAAGACTGTTAATGTTATTAGGGTCAGGCGGGGAATCGAACCTGCGATCCATGGATTACCAGGCTAGCGTGTATTTGGTAAATGATGTACGTATATATATCGGTAGGTTGTGTTTATGATAATAAAGCACAATGGTTAGTACTAGAATAATACTGCAAATGTAGGTTATAGATCTGGTATACTATATCAATCAGTGGGCACTAACATCCAGTAAGTGTTGCTACTGGTTTGCGGTTGATTGGCTGGCATAACTGGAGAAACCAAGTAGACATTTATAAAAACATGTGTGTCTCTTTGGGACCAGATCATGGCCAGGTAGGTGAACTTCCTCTGGAAACAGATGTAGCTAGACACGTAAGACATCATCCGAATTGGAAAAGCAGCTCATTCACGTATGTATAAATCATAACTACATAAAAACAGTTTACAGAAACCTATCACAGTTTACAGAAACCTATCATAGTTTACAGAAACCTACCATCATATTTTACAGAAACCTATCATAGTTTACAGAAACCTGCCATCATAGTTTACAGAAACATACCATCATAGTTTACAGAAACCTATCATCATAGTTTACAGAAACCTGCCATCATAGTTTACAGAAACATACCATCATAGTTTACAGAAACCTGCCATCATAGTTTACAGAAACATACCATCATAGTTTACAGAAACCTGCCATCATAGTTTTCAGAAACCTAACATCATAGTTTACAGAAACCCATCATAGTTTACAGAAACCTACCATCATAGTTTACAGAAACCTACCATCATAGATTACAGAAACCTGCCATCATAGTTTACAGACATCTACCATCATAGATTACAGACATCTACCATCATAGTTTACAGAAACCAACCGTCATAGTTTACAGACATCTACCATCATAGTTTACAGAAACCTACCATCATAGATTACAGAAACCTGTCATCATTGTTTACAGAAACCTGTCATCATAGTTTACAGAAACCTACCATCATAGTTTACAGAAACCTGTCATCATAGTTTACAGAAACCTGTCATCATAGTTTACAGAAACCTACCATCATAGTTAACAGAAACCTACCATCATAGTTTACAGAAACCTACCATCATAGTATACAGAAACCTACCAGCATAGTTTACAGAAACCTACCATCATAGTGTACAGAAACCTGGCATCGCTGATGGTCACGGGTTCGAGCCCCGCTCAGACCGTGTGTCTTTATATGAAAAAGTTGACAGTTTCTTACAGAGGTGTGTGCACCAACTACTTGTTAATCGCTGGAGCCTGCCCAGGAAAGGTGTTGTTAGGTAAACAGCGTGTCGCTCAAATTGGCAACCGGTAGCAACGTTAAATAAACTTAAATAATAAAAAAATTTAGTATCTGTTGTTACTTACAGGTACCCATCATATTTGGACACGTACATTCTGAAGTTAGACGCAAAGCCACCACATGACAATAAAAATCGAGTTGAGAAACGAAAATGGAACCACAGAATAACACTTGTAAATATCAATTATAAACAACTAAATATCAATTATAAACAACAACTAAATATCAATTATAAACAACTAAATATCAATTATAAACTATAAACAACTAAATATTAATTATAAAAATATCAATTATAAATAACTAAATATCAATTATAAACAACTAAAATTCTTTATCTGGCATGTGCACAGGGATTCGGCACGTTTGGAGGTACTAGTATATATATTTAAGTACAGGGATTCTACTCTGTGGGATGTCAGATTTCGCATCGATCAGTAAAATGGCCATATCTGAAACAATTTTGTACAAAGCTGTCCAAATATAACGCCTATCCCGAGTCTTTATATTGTTCTTCAAATAAAACACAACTTTAAGCTGCATGCATGTATACTTTGCAAACAATTGCCACATACATTGGCCATAGCAGGTCACATTTCCATACTAGGACACGGGTTCTGTCAGCAACAAAAAAAAATCTTCGACGGGAGAGTTTTAACTGTGAATAACATTATCAATAAAATGTGTTTCCACTAACCTGTATGTTTATTCGGCAAAAATGTACGTCAAAAAGAGATTTCGTAGCATTTTCAATTTGTTTTGAAAATTTCTAAAGCGGCGCAATTCGCATTGAAACCAGCGTTGAAACGAGCGTTCTGATTGGATTATTAGAATGTAACAAGATGTTTTTTTATATATGAAGAACAATCATAATCCAATCAGAACGCTCGTTTCAACGCTGGTTTCAACGTGAATTGCGCCGCTTTAGAATTTTTCAAAACAAATTGAAAATGCTACGAAATCTCTTTTTGACGTACATTTTTGCCAATAAACATACAGGTTAGTGGAAACACATTTTATTGATAATGTTATTCACAGTTAAAACTCTCCCGTCGAAGATTTTTTTTTGTTGCTGACAGAACCCGTGTCCTAGTATGGAAATGTGACCTGCTATGGCCAATGTATGTGGCAATTGTTTGCAAAGTATACATGCATGCAGCTTAAAGTTGTGTTTTATTTGAAGAACAATATAAATACTCGGGATAGGCGTTATATTTGGACAGCTTTGTACAAAATTGTTTTAGATATGGCCATTTTACTGATCGATGCGAAATCTGACATCCCACAGAGTAGAATCCCTGTACTTAAATATATATACTAGTACCCCCAAACGTGCCGAATCCCTGTGGGCATGTGCATATGTTCAGGGGGCCAGTTAGCCTGGGAACAGGCGTCGATATATTTTGCCTGGTCAGTCAAATAAATATATTTTAACACCGAGACTATTAATTGGGCCGTATTGAGTTTCTAATCATGTCATTTTGCCAGAAGTTAAAAAGTGAAAAATCGACAGACTGGAACCAAGGCCAGGGTTCAGCTATCGATATTGTCTTTCGTTGTACATACTTATGTTAAAGACCAAAAAAGTAATAGTTTGTGTCTAATCTAATTGTTTCTTCTTATTCTTCTTCTTTGTAATTAATATTGCAATACCTACATTCCCATTTTAATGGAATACAATGAGATCCTGATGGAAATGTTATCAGGGTAGAACTAAAATAAACTAATGAAATTAACGTCTACAAAATCAAAATAATTAACCAATCAGGCGTTGTCTCTCATTTGCTGACGCAATGCTACATTTAGTATCCCGTGTATGTTCTGCAATCTTAGGTATTAAGTGTATACTGTTTGAATCTAGGTTTGACTAGAAAATGTACAAAACTGGTATCAACATTGTATTCTACAACGACTCGGCATTGTGTCTGTATGCACAAACAAGGACTTTACTGTTTGTAAACCAATCAAACGCCTCTAATTTGTTAAAAACGTCGACATTATTTCCATTTTGTGACGTTTGCCTTTTATGAACCGAACCCATTATGTTGAGTTGAGGGCATTCAGGGCCGTCGCTGGAGCTATTTTGATGATACGCACGGCCAAATATGCTTGTTTGTCGAGTGAGCATAACGAGCGAGTACGATAGGGTCCGATGGTATGCCCCCGGATATTGTTTATAAAATGAAGCAATTGCCTGCATTTCAATGTAACATACAATTGCAGGACGAACATCCATATAAAGGTATACATTAAGGCTAGATGTATAATATACATGATCTATCGCCCTTATCAATTAAACAAGTATATTTGCAATGGGCTCAATTATTCCACCACTCCACACATCACGTATGTATCCCTACTACCCCCTGGGGTTTTAATGCATTTTTGGAGTTTTCATTTTTTTCATTTTCTGAGACCAATGATACGCACGTGCGTACTTGCGTATGCCCAGCGACGGGCCTGGCATTGAGTGCACGTCTAAATCTGATACTGAATGATCCGCCTACCGAGTTGCATACAGAATGCGCATGCGCAACTCGGATAGTGGAGCTCAATGTAGTATACATGTAGATTTGTGCAGAACAATGGCACATAGGCATGATATGTAAAATTGGGCAGAGCAACTTCCAATAAGCGAAGGTGTGTGCATACATTTACTCACCTTGCATGCAACACTAGCATTTTTGTAATTTTGTGACGTCATTTACAAATTCGAAAATTTAATACCAACTGTTATTGCGCTTTTTGGATAGTTTGATCATGTTCGAATAAAAAATAAAATAAAAAAATGATATTTATGTTTGCCTTCTTTATTGGCGAATTGAACGTGGTTTGGAGTTCTGACGCGTAGGAATTGACCACGCAGGCCGCAGTACAAATTAGAGTGCGTACGGTTTGACATATCGCGCCAAACAATGTTTTATTGCAGATTTAACCCTTTCAACACCACATACCTCTAAATAGGCTTACAAAAAGTGTCACGAGCCGGCTCATCTGGATCTGCACTTTTTGCCAGTAATATTACTATTTTAGACAAAATTACCTATTTTGATAAATGAACTGGTCCAAATGTAATTTTCTTATTCATTTTATTGGTCTAAAAATATCATGGACCAGTCCATGTCAGTTACTTGGTGTCGAATGGGTTAAACACGGTAAAAAAAATTCGTATAGTATACGAGCCATGTTAGAATACTATTCTATATGTTCTAAGAATTAATGTTCTCCATTAAATGTTATCTTTTCATACAATTCTGTTGTAGAAGTTGCTACGGGGAAAGCTTCTAAACTCGTTTGTCAAATTTTCTCAAGCTATTAATACGAAGTCAGAGTCAACGCTATTCGAACTGTTCCTGAAATTTGAAGTTGAACGAGAAAGACAGGTTATACAAAAGGATCAGCAGGGTACGTTGTCAGGAGTGCATCCATGGCATCCGTGGTCCAGTGGTAGAGCGTCGGATTTGGAATAGATCGGTTCCGGGTTCGATACTCGGTCAGGCCACGTATGTAGTGTCATTGAGCAAGGCCCCTCACACACATTGCTTAGTACTGGGTAACCACTTAGGTCGACTAAGCTTGTTTGTCTATGGACGTGTACACCTACGTTTGATCTTAGGTTATCACATACAAACCGGCATCGTTACGTACTAGTTTCCTCTTTACCATGCTCCGTGATGCCGTGCAAAACAAACATAGCATGTGTGGCTTTTCTGGCTGGGACGGTCAAAGAGCGATCACAAACTGCTGTGAAGCTAGGTTTGTTAAAAAAGTAACAACACATCAATGGTTGCAAAAGGGGCATTTTTAATATGTTAGTATGTCATAGCTAAAATATGTGGTTTACAACATATTGTGATTTTTTTAATGAAACTGGGCAAGTGAAAAAACCGCCCAACTAACCAGTGTAATTAACAAAAGTAATTAAGACTTAACTAACCTAAGTTACCAAAGGAATTAAACAAAAGTAATTATATAAGCGCAATGACGAGTTCCGTGACAAATGACCACTTTTTGGAGGCTAGAGCAAGTGGGATGGAGACAGGAAATTAACTTTTGGTTTGAGCAAAATGATGTCATTTAAGTAATACGACATCTGATTGGACTATTTTTCTAAAATATATTTACACCACTCGTCATTGGCTGATTATAGACATCGCAAATTATCTTTAGCGAAAAACTAGTAATGATTAAATTTAAACGAAAATAAAAACCCATCCCAGGCCATCGCAATAAATTATTATATGTGAACTTAAAATATACAAATGCCCAACAAAATCTGTGAATCTAATATAGTATCAAACATTCCCCATTAGAACCAATGTTAAATTAGCAACGCCCTCAGTGTATTGAAATATGTAAAACATTTGCGGAGTGATTTCTTGCGATTGTTACTACGATCCAGTTTTGACGAAAGCTGTCAAATCTTGCCACTCAGTCTTGAAAAACTCAAAATGGCAACGTGTCAAGTTTGGTCTGATGTAACGAATACGTAATGTCATAGGTGTCCATTGAAGAATAATGAACTTAATCATGTTTAAATGTATGACAGATACGTGCATCCATTATTATTACAGTATATTAAATACATATTTCCAACTCTGAATGCAAAACGTCTCACAGAATCGCCGCCATTTTGATTATGAGATTCAGCGATCTGTTGAACTATTTTGATTGGCTCACTGGTTTGATGAGCTAATGAATTATTCATGTTGACTGTTAGGAGAATTTGAAATGCATGCAGTTGAGGTTTGACGTTAGATTGAAGCCTCAGATCAAATAATACCTCGACTTCAATGTATTTCAAGCCTCGCATCATGAGTAGCTAACTAGGGGTGTTGATACATACTGCGATCGATCAACATGATTCTTAATAAAAATGAATGATATCAATGCGTGTGTGCTTCCGTAAAAATGTATTTCTCTATTATGAATAACACTCAACAAGTAGTACCGCTGAATGGACATATTTGTTGGCAGATCAATAATAGAAAACAATCCAGTTCATGAGTATGAATTATCCTCTATATGTAAGCTAGGTATCATTAATTGATTATATACAAACACTGTATTTTGGGCAAAGACGTAGACTATTTTGCCAGCATAATTATAAGTTATTACTAAGATATAAATGTTAGCCTATTTATTTGCTGTTATTTACCTACCACACTTTGTCTACCATCCAGGTTGATACGACGCTGTGCCTTCCAGTCTCATATTACGTTTGCTGGTTTGATACGGTCACGAGCCTGTATCAAACCAGAAAAACCCGTATCATACCTAGTGCCTGATAAAATAACGAATGCGCACTCGGTGTCAAATTTGACAGATAACTGATGTTTGTAACTACGTGGTAATATTTCAATCGTTTTCGTGTATCTAATTCAGTAATTGTGATTTATTCCTGATAAATGGATAACGGATATCGACCCTAGGTACCTTGATATCAGTTCTCAGAGGCTGATATCAAGTTACCCCAGGTCGATACCTATGCCGATATGAATCAGCGTTTCTGATATTTTCAGGTGTAAAACCAATTTTTTTAAAAACTACAACGAAAATGCATAATTATAGAATTTGAGTAAAGATTTTCAACATATTTTCAAAAAACGATATCCCGTGAAAATGTTTGACTGTGTTTTCGTTACAGAGATTCTGAAGCATGTAGCACCGACTACTAATATACATAACTTGACAACCACACTACAAACTCGTGTATTAATTGGCAAAAACCTAGTCATACTGAGTCGCTTGGTTGCCGACTTACATTTCTGGATAGAAGTCAAAAGGCAAGTTATAAATTATATCATTCACTAACTCAATTTACGGAGAGCTAGTGACATGGTGTACAGCATTAGCTAAACATATGATACATATATAAAATATAATAATGTATCAGGGATCATTCTAGAGGGTAGATGTGGGCGAAATTGTCGCCCTAGGGACCCTGACTTCGCCCTCTGGGGGCACCACTTCTCACTAAAAAAAAGAATTTAAATTTTTTTTTTTTGTTTATACGATTTTCAAACAAAGTTTGTCTAGTAAGATACACAGACCCATTATAAAGCACTCCTTCTATTCAAATGTTGTATTTAATGGTTGTACTGTGCATTTTAACCCTATTTTGCAGTATATTAAGTATATTAAAGAACACCATTTAAGGAAGCGTTCACACGCTTTCTCACTTCTCCCAAACATTCTGACCTAGAATGAACCCTTATGTATGAACACATACATATGTACTATATGTGAAAGTGATATTTCTTAGATAAACGAATATAACTTTTATTTTAAATAGTCACGCGTATAACTCGTCATATATATGTTGATACACCACTAACTGTATAACTGGAAGATGTGTTTTCTCTAATTGTATATTGCTATTTGTTCTAATAAACTCTCTCCGTCCGTCCGCACACATTAATGTGTACTTATGTTGCTAGGAGAACAATATATCGATTGTTTAGTTGTCTAGGGTGGCTATAAATGATTTTACATTGTAAATAGAACAGAGGAGAGAACAATGTGGTTCCCGCCTAAGTACACATCCGTCCGTCCGTCCGCACACATTAATGTGTACTTATGTTGCTAGGAGAACAATATATCGATTGTTTAGTTGTCTAGGGTTACCTCCTATGTGGCTATAAATTCTTTTACATTGTAAATAGAACAGAGGAGAGAACAATGTGGTTCCCGCCTAAGTACACATCCGCCCGTCCGTCCGCAACCCCGCCCGTCCGTCCAAGCCAAAACTAAACCGAACCAACCAATCTATAAAAGTATGTATTGGATTGAGTACAACTCGACACAACTGGACACTATTTGGTCCAATGTCACTGGACATTATTATATTGTATCTATCTTTTGTATTACTTCCAGGTACCAAGGACATGTTGATAGTGTAAATAAAAATGGTAACATGGCATCGTTATTTGCCGCACGAAGTGTACGTGATAAAGCTTGCACGATAACATCGTGCTTTTTGGCTTCAATTTTCTATCCACGAGTACAGGTTGGTTTAAGCTATGCACGCTACTAATATAGATATGCAGCCTCTGGACATTACATAATTACACGTATCTTCGTACACATAAATGTGTATGTACATTATAATATAGTTTGTGTAGAAATCAGATATGCCGATGCGATGCTCATATAGTCATCTATTCAGACCGTTCTACCGCCGTAATTCCTTCTGCCTCCGTCATTCCTTCTGCCTCCGTCATTCCTTCTGCCTCCTTCATTCCTTCTGCCTCCGTCATTCGTTCTGTCTCCGTCATTCATTCTGTCTCAGTCATTCGTTCTGCCTCCGTCATTCATTCTGCCTCCGTCATTCGTTCTGCCTCCGTCATTCATTCTGCCTCCGTCATTCCTTCTGCCTTCGTCATTCATTCTGCCTCCGTCATTCGTTCTGCCTCCGTCATTCATTCTGCCTCCGTCATTCATTCTGCCTCCGTCATTCCTTCTGCCTCCGTCATTCATTCTGCCTCCGTCATTCATTCTGCTCCGTCATTCATTCTGCCTCCGTCATTCCTTCTGCCTCCGTCATTCGTTCTGCCTCCGTCATTCGTTCTGCCTCCGTCATTCCTTCTGCCTCCGTCATTCATTCTGCCTCCGTCATTCGTTCTGCCTCCGTCATTCATTCTGCCTCCGTCATTCGTTCTGCCTCCGTCATTCATTCTGCCTCTGCCATCATTCATTTTACTTCTGCATCCGTCATTGCTTCTACCTCCATCATTCCTTCTACCTCCGTCACTCTTTCTGCCTCCACCATTCCTTCTACCTCCACCATTCGTTCTGCCATCATCATTTCTTCTGCATCCGTCATTCCTCCTACCTCTGTCATTCATTTTACATCTGCCATTCGTTCTACCTCCGTCATTCCTTCTGCCGCCGTCATTCGTTCTACCTCCGTCATTCCTTCTGCCTCCGTCATTCGTTCTGCCTCCGCCATCATTCATTTTATTTCTGCATCCATCATTCCTTCAACCTCTGCCATTCGTTCTACCTCCGCCATTATTCGTTCTACCTCCGCCATTCGTTCTACCTCCGCCATTCGTTCTACCTCCGCCATTCGTTCTACCTCCGCCATTAGTTCTGCCTCCGTCATTCCTTCTGCCTCCGTCGTCATTCAATTTATTTCTGCATCCGCCATTCGTTCTACCTCCACCATTCATTCTACCTCCACCATTCATTCTACCTCCACCATTCGTTCTACCTTCATTATTCGTACGTACGTATTTCTTCAAACGACATCTCTTCTGAAAATGGTGAATTTTGATCATTATGACAGTTCACATAAATGAGTCTCTATACCACACAATGAATTCTTTCGGAAGGTTGATTATCATCGCAAACAACACGAACACCTTTTAAAGCAGTATTACATCATATGAAATAAAAGATATTTGAAACATTCAATTTTTACGTTATGGGTAGCAATGCTGCTACACATTCTAACATTATACTTTGTATGCTATGTTCATTCGGTAAACAGTGTTTTTTTGCGATAAAACAAACTCGAAACCGAAAGTAGGACTTTCCGAGTTGATCGTTCACGCACTTGTTTACAATCGGAACGCATCGTCCGCACTTGTTTGCATTCGGAATACATCACACGCACGCACGCACGCACGCACGCACGCACGCACGCACGCACGCACGCACGCACGCACGCACGCACGCACGCACGCACGCACGCACGCACGCACGCACGCACGCACGCACACACACACGTATTTATATTTTACCCAAAACATCCTTTATTACGATTATAATGCTGCTTTAATAATAGTCTACTCTGAAACCAGTTACCAACATTCAAAATAATATCACAGACCTGTATGATCACCAGCTACATATACCACAATGACAATTGGGAGTCCACACCCACACCCACACCCACAGTAAGTACCCACCCTCGCAATCACCTTGAACGTTAAAAAATATATTCAGAAACCTACGATTAAATTAATGCTTTCGAAGAAATTGTCTTAATGTGACCATTTCTCAAACTAAATAACACCTACGTGATCGGTAACACAATAGGGCTGCCAGAGTGCGGGGTCAGTTTCCCTACATGGCAATAGGAGAACATATCTCCTCATATAAACTCATTTCCCTGTACAATACGTCTCTGGAATGGTCACCCTACTAGGCACAGTCCAGTCCCCGCTTCATTATTTTTGCTGAACGACGTAGATGTACATGTAGATGTAGACATACATGTACACGTAGATGTAGACATAGATGTACACGTAGATGTAGACATATATGTAGATGTAGACATACATGTACACGTATATGTAGACATTGATGTACACGTAGATGTAGACATACATGTACACGTAGATGTAGACATATATGTACACTTAGATGTAGACATATATGTAGATGTAGACATTGATGTACACGTAGATGTAGACATACATGTACACGTAGATGTAGACATATATGTACACTTAGATGTAGACATATATGTAGATGTAGACATTGATGTACACGTAGATGTACACGTAGATGTAGACATTGATGTACACGTAGATGTAGACATTGATGTACACGTAGATGTAGACATAGATGTACACGTAGATGTAGACATAGATGTACACGTAGATGTAGACATTGATGTACACGTAGATGTACACGTAGATGTAGACATTGATGTACACGTAGATGTAGACATTGATGTACACGTAGATGTAGACATAGATGTACACGTAGATGTAGACATAGATGTACACGTAGATGTAGACATAGATGTACACGTAGATGTAGACATTGATGTACACGTAGATGTAGACATTGATGTACACGTAGATGTAGACATAGATGTACACGTAGATGTAGACATTGATGTACACGTAGATGTAGACATAGATGTACACGTAGATGTAGACATAGATGTACACGTAGATGTAGACATAGATGTACACGTAGATGTAGACATTGATGTACACGTAGATGTAGACATAGATGTACACGTAGATGTAGACATTGATGTACACGTAGATGTAGACATAGATGTACACGTAGATGTAGACATTGATGTACACGTAGATGTAGACATAGATGTACACGTAGATGTAGACATAGATGTACACGTAGATGTAGACATTGATGTACACGTAGATGTAGACATAGATGTACACGTAGATGTAGACATAGATGTACACGTAGATGTAGACATACATGTACACGTAGATGTAGACATAGATGTACACGTAGATGTAGACATTGATGTACACGTAGATGTAGACATTGATGTACACGTAGATGTAGACATAGATGTACACGTAGATGTAGACATTGATGTACACGTAGATGTAGACATAGATGTACACGTAGATGTAGACATTGATGTACACGTAGATGTAGACATTGATGTACACGTAGATGTAGACATAGATGTACACGTAGATGTAGACATTGATGTACACGTAGATGTAGACATAGATGTACACGTAGATGTAGACATAGATGTACACGTAGATGTAGACATTGATGTACACGTAGATGTAGACATAGATGTACACGTAGATGTAGACATAGATGTACACGTAGATGTACACGTAGATGTAGACATATATGTAGACATACATGTACACGTATATGTAGACATTGATGTACACGTAGATGTAGACATATATGTATATGTAGACATACATGTACACGTAGATGTAGACATACATGTACACGTAGATGTAGACATATATGTAGATGTAGACATAGATGTACACGTAGATGTAGACATAGATGTACACGTAGATGTAGACATAGATGTACACGTAGATGTAGACATAGATGTACACGTAGATGTAGATATAGATGTACACGTAGATGTAGACATAGATGTACACGTAGATGTAGACATAGATGTACACATAGATGTAGATATAGATGTACACATAGATGTAGACATAGATGTACACGTAGATGTAGACATAGATGTACACGTAGATGTAGACATAGATGTACACGTAGATGTAGATATAGATGTACACGTAGATGTAGACATTGATGTACACGTAGATGTAGATATAGATGTACACGTAGATGTAGACATAGATGTACACGTATATGTAGACATAGATGTACACGTAGATGTAGATATAGACGTAGATGTAGACGTAGATGTAGATATAGATGTAGATGTAGACATAGATTGTGAGAGTTGGTGAGGTTACTACTTGCATATATTCTTAAATTATTATGTGTTTATGTAACGACTTCCTTTCTTGTGAATTGACACGAATATTTCCTTTTCATCTAGGTGAATATCCCTAATGATATGGCAGTTAACATCATCACAAATCTGGCTAAAAATGGTTATACACGGGGAGTGTTTCACGACGCTATTCTGCTTATTTTCCCGATACTGTTTCACTTCTATCAAAAGTAAGTCATTTAATATACTACTATGTGTTTCTCTACTTGTCAGTTTTAACATTATTATATAATTTCAATGTGCAGTTTTCACATGTTGAGTGCCTCATGGTAGATTAACTTTTGATAAATTCGTTATTATTATTATTACTATTACTATAAAATATACAATATACATGTATTATACATGGAATAATTCAAGGCATGTTGGCAAATACTATCTTAGTATCTTCTATGTATACAAATTTAATTTAGCTCGATTGTGTAACAACATGGTCAGACGGGGGATCGAACCTGCGATCCCTGTATTACCAGTCCAGCGTGTTACCACTGGACTACAGATCCGTCATGTTTAGGCGTCGTCCATCCGTGTGTACGTCCGTTCGTCCGTCCATACTCAGTAACCAATGGGTGTAATTTAAAATAAATATGTATCACCATGGAGTTGTGATGCCTGTGCACTTTTCATCGGGGTCGACCCAGTAACACCAGAGTTACTGCCCTTTAATTGACTAAAAAAAATCCACAGATTAAGTTCGGCGGTGAATATCACTTTGGATTTGCTTGTTTGTATTCTGACTTCATTTTAAGGTAGAGGTGAATCACACGCCACTGTATATACAGACGGATATGTAGTGAGTGTCTGTGGTAAGACGCTGGACTGGTAATCCAGGGGTCGCAGGTTCGATCCCCCGCCTGACCCTAATAAAATTAACAGTCTTTCAGATGGGACGTTAAACCGAGGTCTCGTGTCGGTGCTTTACACCGTGCACGTAAAAGAACCAGAGGAGACTCTAGAATGGGTCTCTGTCTGTATCATTGCACTAGTCTCCAAAAATCTAAAATGACTAATCTCTTCAGGAGGCGTCGCTCATATTGGTAACCTGTAGCGACGATAAATAAGCGTAAAAACACACGCACAGTATACGTTACAGTGAAGCAGACAACATTTGTATCACATAGGAGTGGTCAAATAACGGATGTCATATGGAACTGTACATATTTCAGTTGATACATTTTAGGTTCACTAAAGAATGGGTAGAAGGGGACATTCCGGTCAAGCATATACATATCATAGAATCAGCACTACGAGGTCGTGTAGCGAACACACCGAACTCAAAGACGCCCGTTCCAAACTTCAACCAGTTGAACCCATTACGTTGGAGAAAAAACACACTAACGGGTAGGAATTTTGTTTTATATTAACATAGGTCTGCTATAGACTATGTAAGAAGCGGTCATTTGCCTACTATAGGCTACACAAGAAACGGCCATTGACCTACTATAGGCTACACAAGAAACAGTCATTGACCTACTATAGGCTACACAAGAAACGGTCATTTGCCTACTATAGGCTACACAAGAAACGGCCATTGACCTACTATAGGCTACACAAGACACGGCCATTGACCTACTATAGGCTACACAAGAAATGGTCATTGACCTACTATTGGCTACACAAGAAACGGTCATTGACCTATTATAGGCTACACAAGAAACAGTCATTGACCTACAATAGGCTACACAAGAAACAGTCATTGACCTACTATAGGCTACACAAGAAACAGTCATTGACCTACTATAGGCTACACAAGAAACGGTCATTGACCTACTATAGACTACACAAGAAACGGTCATTGACCTACTATAGGCTACACAAGAAACAGTCATTGACCTACTATAGGCTACACAAGAAACAGTCATTGACCTACTATTGGCTACACAAGAAACGGTCATTGACCTACTATAGGCTACACAAGAAACGGTCATTGACCAACTATAGGCTACACAAGAAACGGTCATTGACCTACTATAGGCTACACAAGAAACGGTCATTGACATACTATAGGCTACACAAGAAACGGTCATTGGCATACCATAGGCTACACAAGAAACGGTCATTGACATACTATAGGCTACACAAGAAACGGTCATTGACATAATATAGGCTACACAAGAAACGGTCATTGACATACTATAGGCTACACAAGAAAACGGTCATTGACATACTATAGGCTACACAAGAAACGGTCATTGACATACTATAGGCTACACAAGAAACGGTCATTGACCTACTATAGGCTACACAAGAAACGGTCATTGACCTACTATAGGCTACACAAGAAACGGTCATTGACCTACTATAGGCTACACAAGAAACGGTCATTAACATACAATAGGCTACACAAGAATCGGTCATTGACCTACTATAGACTACACAAGAAACGGTCATTGACCTACTATAGGCTACACAAGAAAGGGTCATTGACCTATTATAGGCTACACAAGAAAGGGTCATTGACCTACTATAGGCTACACAATAAACGGTCATTGACCTACTATTGGCTACACAAGAAACGGTCATTGACCTACTATAGGCTACACAAGAAACGGTCATTGACCTACTATAGGCTACACAAGAAACGGTCATTGACCTACTATAGACTACACAAGAAGCGGTCATTGACCTACTATAGGCTACACAAGAAACGGTCATTGACCTACTATAGGCTACACAAGAAACGGTCATTGACCTACTATAGATTACACAAGAAACGGTCATTGACATTACTATAGATTACACAAGAAACGGTCATTGACCTACTATAGGCTACACAAGAAGCGGACATTGACCTACTATAGACTACACAAGAAACGGTCATTGACCTACTATAGGCTACACAAGAAGCGGTCATTGACATACTATAGATTACACAAGAAACGGTCATTGACCTACTATAGGCTACACAAGAAACGGTCATTGACCTACTATAGGCTACATAAGAAACGGTCATTGACATACTATAGGCTACACAAGAAGCGGTCATTGACCTACTATAGACTACACAAGAAACGGTCATTGACCTACTATAGGCTACACAAGAAGCGGTCATTGACATACTAAAGATTACACAAGAAACGGTCATTGACCTACTATAGGCTATACAAGAAACGGTCATTGACATACTATAGGCTACACAAGAAACGGTCATTGGCATACTATAGGCTACACAAGAAACGGTCATTGACATACTATAGGCTACACAAGAAACGGTCATTGACATAATATAGGCTACACAAGAAACGGTCATTGACATACTATAGGCTACACAAGAAACGGTCATTGACATACTATAGGCTACACAAGAAACGGTCATTGACATACTATAGGCTACACAAGAAACGGTCATTGACATACTATAGGCTACACAAGAAACGGTCATTGGCATACTATAGGCTACACAAGAAACGGTCATTGACATACTATAGGCTACACAAGAAACTGTCATTGACATAATATAGGCTACACAAGAAACGGTCATTGACATACTATAGGCTACACAAGAAACGGTCATTGACATACTATAGGCTACACAAGAAACGGTCATTGACATACTATAGGCTACACAAGAAACGGTCATTGACCTACTATAGGCTACACAAGAAACGGTCATTGACCTACTATAGGCTACACAAGAAACGGTCATTGACCTACTATAGGCTACACAAGAAACGGTCATTAACATACAATAGGCTACACAAGAATCGGTCATTGACCTACTATAGACTACACAAGAAACGGTCATTGACCTACTATAGGCTACACAAGAAAGGGTCATTGACCTACTATAGGCTACACAAGAAAGGGTCATTGACCTACTATAGGCTACACAATAAACGGTCATTGACCTACTATTGGCTACACAAGAAACGGTCATTGACCTACTATAGGCTACACAAGAAACGGTCATTGACATACTATAGGCTACACAAGAAACGGTCATTGACCTACTATAGGCTACACAAGAAACGGTCATTGACCTACTATAGACTACACAAGAAGCGGTCATTGACCTACTATAGGCTACACAAGAAACGGTCATTGACCTACTATAGGCTACACAAGAAACGGTCATTGACCTACTATAGATTACACAAGAAACGGTCATTGACATTACTATAGATTACACAAGAAACGGTCATTGACCTACTATAGGCTACACAAGAAGCGGACATTGACCTACTATAGACTACACAAGAAACGGTCATTGACCTACTATAGGCTACACAAGAAGCGGTCATTGACATACTATAGATTACACAAGAAACGGTCATTGACCTACTATAGGCTACACAAGAAACGGTCATTGACCTACTATAGGCTACACAAGAAACGGTCATTGACATACTATAGGCTACACAAGAAGCGGTCATTGACCTACTATAGACTACACAAGAAACGGTCATTGACCTACTATAGGCTACACAAGAAGCGGTCATTGACATACTAAAGATTACACAAGAAACGGTCATTGACCTACTATAGGCTATACAAGAAACGGTCATTGACATACTATAGGCTACACAAGAAACGGTCATTGGCATACTATAGGCTACACAAGAAACGGTCATTGACATACTATAGGCTACACAAGAAACGGTCATTGACATAATATAGGCTACACAATAATCGGTCATTGACCTACTATAGACTACACAAGAAACGGTCATTGACCTACTATAGGCTACACAAGAAAGGGTCATTGACCTACTATAGGCTACACAAGAAAGGGTCATTGACCTACTATAGGCTACACAATAAACGGTCATTGACCTACTATTGGCTACACAAGAAACAGTCATTGACCTACTATAGGCTACACAAGAAACGGTCATTGACATACTATAGGCTACACAAGAAACGGTCATTGACCTACTATAGGCTACACAAGAAACGGTCATTGACCTACTATAGACTACACAAGAAGCGGTCATTGACCTACTATAGGCTACACAAGAAACGGTCATTGACCTACTATAGGCTACACAAGAAACGGTCATTGACCTACTATAGATTACACAAGAAACGGTCATTGACCTACTATAGGTTACACAAGAAACGGTCATTGACCTACTATAGGCTACACAAGAAACGATCATTGACCTACTATAGATTACACAAGAAACGGTCATTGACATACTATAGATTACACAAGAAACGGTCATTGACCTACTATAGGCTACACAAGAAGCGGACATTGACCTACTATAGACTACACAAGAAACGGTCATTGACCTACTATAGGCTACACAAGAAGCGGTCATTGACCTACTATAGATTACACAAGAAACGGTCATTGACCTACTATAGGCTACACAAGAAACGGTCATTGACCTACTATAGGCTACACAAGAAACGGTCATTGACATACTATAGGCTACACAAGAAACGGTCATTGACCTACTATAGGCTACACAAGAAACGGTCATTGACCTACTATAGGCTACACAAGAAACGGTATTGACCTACTATAGGCTACACAAGAAACGGTCATTGACCTACTATAGGCTACACAAGAAACGGTCATTGACCTACTATAGGCTACACAAGAAACGGTCATTGACCTACTATAGACTACACAAGAAACGGTCATTGACCTACTATAGGCTACACAAGAAACGGTCATTGACCTACTATAGGCTACACAAGAAACGGTCATTGACCTACTATAGGCTACACAAGAAACGGTCATTGACCTACTATAGGCTACACAAGAAACGGTCATTGACCTACTATAGGCTACACAAGAAACGGTCATTGACCTACTATAGGCTACACAAGAAACGGTCATTGACATACTATAGGCTACACAAGAAACGGTCATTGACATACTATAGGCTACACAAGAAACGGTCATTGACATACTATAGGCTACACAAGAAACGGTCATTGACCTACTATAGGCTACACAAGAAACGGTCATTGACATACTATAGGCTACACAAGAAACGGTCATTGACATACTATAGGCTACACAAGAAACGGTCATTGACATACTATAGGCTACACAAGAAACGGTCATTGACCTACTATAGGCTACACAAGAAACGGTCATTGACCTACTATAGGCTACACAAGAAACGGTCATTGACCTACTATAGGCTACACAAGAAACGGTCATTAACATACAATAGGCTACACAATAATCGGTCATTGACCTACTATAGACTACACAAGAAACGGTCATTGACCTACTATAGGCTACACAAGAAAGGGTCATTGACCTACTATAGGCTACACAAGAAACGGTCATTGACCTACTATAGGCTACACAATAAACGGTCATTGACCTACTATTGGCTACACAAGAAACGGTCATTGACCTACTATAGGCTACACAAGAAACGGTCATTGACATACTATAGGCTACACAAGAAACGGTCATTGACCTACTATAGGCTACACAAGAAACGGTCATTGACCTACTATAGACTACACAAGAAGCGGTCATTGACCTACTATAGGCTACACAAGAAACGGTCATTGACCTACTATAGGCTACACAAGAAACGGTCATTGACCTACTATAGGCTACACAAGAAGCGGACATTGACCTACTATAGACTACACAAGAAACGGTCATTGACCTACTATAGGCTACACAAGAAACGGTCATTGACCTACTATAGGCTACACAAGAAACGGTCATTGACCTACTATAGGCTACACAAGAAACGGTCATTGACCTACTATAGGCTACACAAGAAACGGTCATTGACCTACTATAGACTACACAAGAAACGGTCATTGACCTACTATAGGTTACACAAGAAACGGTCATTGACCTACTATAGGCTACACAAGAAACGATCATTGACCTACTATAGATTACACAAGAAACGGTCATTGACATTACTATAGATTACACAAGAAACGGTCATTGACCTACTATAGGCTACACAAGAAGCGGACATTGACCTACTATAGACTACACAAGAAACGGTCATTGACCTACTATAGGCTACACAAGAAGCGGTCATTGACATACTATAGATTACACAAGAAACGGTCATTGACCTACTATAGGCTACACAAGAAACGGTCATTGACCTACTATAGGCTACACAAGAAACGGTCATTGACCTACTATAGGCTACACAAGAAACGGTCATTGACATACTATAGGCTACACAAGAAACGGTCATTGACCTACTATAGGCTACACAAGAAACGGTCATTGACCTACTATAGACTACACAAGAAACGGTCATTGACCTACTATAGGCTACACAAGAAACGGTCATTGACCTACTATAGGCTACACAAGAAACGGTCATTGACCTACTATAGGCTACACAAGAAGCGGACATTGACCTACTATAGACTACAAAAGAAACGGTCATTGACCTACTATAGGCTACACAAGAAACGGTCATTGACCTACTATAGGCTACACAAGAAACGGTCATTGACCTACTATAGGTTACACAAGAAACGGTCATTGACCTACTATAGGCTACACAAGAAACGTCATTGACTACTATAGATTACACAAGAAACG
Source organism: Archivesica marissinica (assembly GCA_014843695.1). Lineage (NCBI taxonomy): Eukaryota > Metazoa > Mollusca > Bivalvia > Venerida > Vesicomyidae > Archivesica > Archivesica marissinica. Next base: position 29,471,676 of record CM026395.1, on the reverse strand, counting down.
GTCATTGACATTACTATAGATTACACAAGAAACGGTCATTGACCTACTATAGGCTACACAAGAAGCGGACATTGACCTACTATAGACTACACAAGAAACGGTCATTGACCTACTATAGGCGGTCATTGACATACTATAGATTACACAAGAAACGGTCATTGACCTACTATAGGCTACACAAGAAACGGTCATTGACCTACTATAGGCTACACAAGAAACGGTCATTGACCTACTATAGATTACACAAGAAACGGTCATTGACCTACTATAGGCTACACAAGAAACGGTCATTGACCTACTATAGACTACACAAGAAACGGTCATTGACCTACTATAGGTTACACAAGAAGCGGTCATTGACATACTATAGATTACACAAGAAACGGTCATTGACCTACTATAGGCTACACAAGAAACGGTCATTGACCTACTATAGGCTACACAAGAAACGGTCATTGACCTACTATAGGCTACACAAGAAACGGTCATTGACATACTATAGGCTACACAAGAAACGGTCATTGACCTACTATAGGCTACACAAGAAACGGTCATTGACCTACTATAGACTACACAAGAAACGGTCATTGACCTACTATAGGCTACACAAGAAACGGTCATTGACCTACTATAGGCTACACAAGAAACGGTCATTGACCTACTATAGGCTACACAAGAACGGCATTGACCTACTATAGACTACAAAGAAACGGTCATTGACCTACTATAGGCTACACAAGAAACGGTCATTGACCTACTATAGGCTACACAAGAAACGGTCATTGACCTACTATAGGTACACAAGAAACGGTCATTGACCTACTATAGGCTACACAAGAAACGATCATTGACTACTATAGATTACACAAGAAACGGTCATTGACATACTATAGATTACACAAGAAACGGTCATTGACCTACTATAGGCTACACAAGAAGCGGATTGACCTACTATAGGCTACACAAGAAACGGTCATTGACCTACTATAGGCTACACAAAACGGTCATTGACATACTATAGATACACAAGAAACGGTCATTGACCTACTATAGGCTACACAAGAAACGGTCATTGACCTACTATAGGCTACACAAGAAACGGTCATTGACATACTATAGACTACACAAGAAACGGTCATTGACCTACTATAGGCTACACAAGAAACGGTCATTGACCTACTATAGGCTACACAAGAAACGGTCATTGACATACTATAGATTACACAAGAAACGGTCATTGACCTACTATAGGCTACACAAGAAACGGTCATTGACATACTATAGGCTACACAAGAAACGGTCATTGGCATACTATAGGCTACACAAGAAACGGTCATTGACATACTATAGGCTACACAAGAAACGGTCATTGACATACTATAGGCTACACAAGAAACGGTCATTGACATACTATAGGCTACACAAGAAACGGTCATTGACATACTATAGGCTACACAAGAAACGGTCATTGACATACTATAGGCTACACAAGAAACGGTCATTGACCTACTATAGGCTACACAAGAAACGGTCATTGACCTACTATAGGCTACACAAGAAACGGTCATTGACCTACTATAGGCTACACAAGAAACGGTCATTAACATACAATAGGCTACACAATAATCGGTCATTGACCTACTATAGACTACACAAGAAACGGTCATTGACCTACTATAGGCTACACAAGAAAGGGTCATTGACCTACTATAGGCTACACAAGAAACGGTCATTGACCTACTATAGGCTACACAAGAAACGGTCATTGACCTACTATGGCTACACAAGAAACAGTCATTGACCTACTATAGGCTACACAAGAAACGGTCATTGACATACTATAGGCTACACAAGAAACGGTCATTGACCTACTATAGGCTACACAAGAAACGGGCATTGACCTACTATAGACTACACAAGAAGCGGTCATTGACCTACTATAGGCTACACAAGAAACGGTCATTGACCTACTATAGGCTACACAAGAAACGGTCATTGACCTACTATAGATTACACAAGAAACGGTCATTGACCTACTATAGGTTACACAAGAAACGGTCATTGACCTACTATAGGCTACACAAGAAACGATCATTGACCTACTATAGACTACACAAGAAACGGTCATTGACATACTATAGACTACACAAGAAACGGTCATTGACCTACTATAGGCTACACAAGAAGCGGACATTGACCTACTATAGACTACACAAGAAACGGTCATTGACCTACTATAGGCTACACAAGAAGCGGTCATTGACATACTATAGATTACACAAGAAACGGTCATTGACCTACTATAGGCTACACAAGAAACGGTCATTGACCTACTATAGGCTACATAAGAAACGGTCATTGACATACTATAGGCTACACAAGAAGCGGTCATTGACCTACTATAGACTACACAAGAAACTGTCATTGACCTACTATAGGCTACACAAGAAACGGTCATTGACCTACTATAGGCTACACAAGAAACGGTCATTGACCTACTATAGACTACACAAGAAGCGGTCATTGACCTACTATTGGCTACACAAGAAACGGTCATTGACCTACTATAGGCTACACAAGAAACGGTCATTGACCTACTATAGATTACACAAGAAACGGTCATTGACTTACTATAGGTTACACAAGAAAAGGTCATTGACCTACTATAGGCTACACAAGAAACGATCATTGACCTACTATAGATTACACAAGAAACGGTCATTGACATTACTATAGATTACACAAGAAATGGTCATTGACCTACTATAGGCTACACAAGAAGCGGACATTGACCTACTATAGACTACACAAGAAACGGTCATTGACCTACTATAGGCTACACAGGAAGCGGTCATTGACATACTATAGATTACACAAGAAACGGTCATTGACCTACTATAGGCTACACAAGAAACGGTCATTGACCTACTATAGGCTACATAAGAAACGGTCATTGACATACGATAGGCTACACAAGAAGCGGTCATTGACCTACTATAGACTACACAAGAAACGGTCATTGACCTACTATAGGCTACACAAGAAGCGGTCATTGACATACCATAGATTACACAAGAAACGGTCATTGACCTACTATAGGCTATACAAGAAACGGTCATTGACATACTATAGGCTACACAAGAAACGGTCATTGACATACTATAGGCTACACAAGAAACGGTCATTGACCTACTATAGGCTACACAAGAAACGGTCATTGACATACTATAGGCTACACAAGAAACGGTCATTGACATACTATAGGCTACACAAGAAACGGTCATTGACCTACTATAGGCTACACAAGAAACGGTCATTGACCTACTATAGGCTACACAAGAAACGGTCATTGACCTACTATAGGCTACACAAGAAACGGTCATTGACCTACTATAGGCTACACAAGAAACGGTCATTGACATACTATAGGCTACACAAGAAACGGTCATTGACCTACTATAGGCTACACAAGAAACGGTCATTGACCTACTATAGGCTACACAAGAAACGGTCATTGACCTACTATAGGCTACACAAGAAACGGTCATTGACCTACTATAGGCTACACAAGAAACGGTCATTGACCTACTATAGGCTACACAAGAAACGGTCATTGACCTACTATAGGCTACACAAGAAACGGTCATTGACATACTATAGGCTACACAAGAAACGGTCATTGACCTACTATAGGCTACACAAGAAACGGTCATTGACCTACTATAGACTACACAAGAAGCGGTCATTGACCTACTATAGGCTACACAAGAAACGGTCATTGACCTACTATAGGCTACACAAGAAACGGTCATTGACATACTATAGATTACACAAGAAACGGTCATTGACCTACTATAGGCTACACAAGAAACGGTCATTGACATACTATAGGCTACACAAGAAACGGTCATTGGCATACTATAGGCTACACAAGAAACGGTCATTGACTACTATAGGCTACACAAGAAACGGTCATTGACATACTATAGGCTACACAAGAAACGGTCATTGACATACTATAGGCTACACAAGAAACGGTCATTGACCTACTATAGGCTACACAAGAAACGGTCATTGACCTACTATAGGCTACACAAGAAACGGTCATTGACCTACTATAGGCTACACAAGAAACGGTCATTACCTACTATAGGCTACACAAGAAACGGTCATTGACCTACTATAGGCTACACAAGAAACGGTCATTGACCTACTATAGGCTACACAATAAACGGTCATTGACCTACTATAGGCTACACAAGAAACGGTCATTGACCTACTATAGGCTACACAATAAACGGTCATTGACCTACTATTGGCTACACAAGAAACGGTCATTGACCTACTATAGGCTACACAAGAAACGGTCATTGACATACTATAGGCTACACAAGAAACGGTCATTGACCTACTATAGGCTACACAAGAAACGGTCATTGACCTACTATAGACTACACAAGAAACGGTCATTGACCTACTATAGGCTACACAAGAAACGGTCATTGACCTACTATAGGCTACACAAGAAACGATCATTGACCTACTATAGATTACACAAGAAACGGTCATTGACATTACTATAGATTACACAAGAAACGGTCATTGACCTACTATAGGCTACACAAGAAGCGGACATTGACCTACTATAGACTACACAAGAAACGGTCATTGACCTACTATAGGCTACACAAGAAGCGGTCATTGACATACTATAGATTACACAAGAAACGGTCATTGACCTACTATAGGCTACACAAGAAACGGTCATTGACCTACTATAGGCTACATAAGAAACGGTCATTGACATACTATAGGCTACACAAGAAGCGGTCATTGACCTACTATAGACTACACAAGAAACGGTCATTGACCTACTATAGGCTACACAAGAAGCGGTCATTGACATACTATAGATTACACAAGAAACGGTCATTGACCTACTATAGGCTATACAAGAAACGGTCATTGACATACTATAGGCTACACAAGAAACGATCATTGACCTACTATAGATTACACAAGAAACGGTCATTGACATACTATAGGCTACACAAGAAACGATCATTGACCTACTATAGATTACACAAGAAACGGTATTTGACATACTATAGATTACACAAGAAACGGTCATTGACCTACTATAGATTACACAAGAAACGGTCATTGACCTACTATATGCTACACAAGAAACGGTCATTGACCTACAATAGATTACACAAGAAACGGTCATTGACATACTATAGGCTACACAAGAAACGGTCATTGACCTACTATAGGCTACACAAGAAACGGTCATTGACCTACTATAGGCTACACAAGAAACGGTATTGACCTACTATAGGCTACACAAGAAACGGTCATTGACCTACTATAGGCTACACAAGAAACAGTCATTGACCTACTATAGGCTACACAAGAAACGGTCATTGACCTACTATAGACTACACAAGAAACGGTCATTGACCTACTATAGGCTACACAAGAAACAGTCATTGACCTACTATAGGCTACACAAGAAACAGTCATTGACCTACTATAGACTACACAAGAAACGGTCATTGACCTACTATAGGCTACACAAGAAACAGTCATTGACCTACTATAGGCTACACAAGAAACAGTCATTGACCTACTATAGGCTACACAAGAAACGGTCGTTGACCTACTATAGGCTACACAAGAAACGGTCATTGACCTACTATAGGCTACACAAGAAACGGTCATTGACCTACTATAGGCTACACAAGAAACGGTCATTGGCATACTATAGGCTACACAAGAAACGGTCATTGACATACTATAGGCTACACAAGAAACGGTCATTGACATAATATAGGCTACACAAGAAAAGGTCATTGACATACTATAGGCTATACAAGAAACGGTCATTGACATACTATAGGCTACACAAGAAACGGTCATTGACATACTATAGGCTACACAAGAAGCTGTCATTGACCTACTATAGGCTACACAAGAAACGGTCATTGACCTACTATTGGCTACACAAGAAGCGGACATTGACCTACTATAGACTACACAAGAAACGGTCATTGACCTACTATAGGCTACACAAGAAACGGTCATTGACATACAATAGGCTACACAAGAAACGGTCATTGACATACTATAGGCTACACAAGAAGCGGTCATTGACCTACTATAGACTACACAAGAAACGGTCATTGACCTACTATAGGCTACACAAGAAGCGGTCATTGACATACTATAGATTACACAAGAAACGGTCATTGACCTACTATAGGCTATACAAGAAACGGTCATTGACATACTATAGGCTACACAAGAAACGATCATTGACCTACTATAGATTACACAAGAAACGGTCATTGACATACTATAGGCTACACAAGAAACGATCATTGACCTACTATAGATTACACAAGAAACGGTCATTGACATACTATAGATTACACAAGAAACGGTCATTGACATACTATACACTACACAAGAAACGGTCATTGACCTACTATAGATTACACAAGAAACGGTCATTGACCTACTATAGGCTACACAAGAAACGGTCATTGACCTACAATAGATTACACAAGAAACGGTCATTGACATACTATAGGCTACACAAGAAACGGTCATTGACCTACTATAGGCTACACAAGAAACGGTCATTGACCTACTATAGGCTACACAAGAAACGGTCATTGACATACTATAGGCTACACAAGAAACGGTCATTGACCTACTATAGATTACACAAGAAACGGTCATTGACCTACTATAGGTTACACAAGAAACGGTCATTGACCTACTATAGGCTACACAAGAAACGGTCATTGACCTACTATAGGCTACACAAGAAGCGGTCATTGACATACTATAGATTACACAAGAAACGGTCATTGACCAACTATAGGCTACACAAGAAACGGTCATTGACCTACTATGGCCTACACAAGAAACTGTCATTGACATACTATAGGCTACACAAGAAGCGGTCATTGACCTACTATAGACTACACAAGAAACGGTCATTGACCTACAATAGGCTACACAAGAAGCGGTCATTGACATACTATAGATTACACAAGAAACGGTCATTGACCTACTATAGGCTATACAAGAAACGGTCATTGACATACTATAGGCTACACAACAAACGGTCATTGACCTACAATAGATTACACAAGAAACGGTCATTGACATACTATAGGCTACACAAGAAACGGTCATTGACCTACTATAGGCTACACAAGAAACGGTCATTGATCTACTATAGGCTACACAAGAAACGGTCATTGACCTGCTATAGGCTACACAAGAAACGGTCATTGACATACTATAGGCTACACAAGAAACGGTCATTGACCTACTATAGATTACACAAGAAACGGTCATTGACCTACTATAGGTTACACAAGAAACGGTCATTGACCTACTATAGGTTACACAAGAAACGGTCATTGACCTACTATAGGCTACACAAGAAACGGTCATTGACATACTATAGGTTACACAAGAAACGGTCATTGACCTACTATAGGCTACACAAGAAACGGTCATTGACATACTATAGGCTATACAAGAAACGGTCATTAACATACTATAGGCTACACAAGAAACGGTCATTGACATACTATAGGCTACACAAGAAACGGTCATTGACCTACTATAGGCTACACAAGAAACGGTCATTGACCTACTATAGGCTACACAAGAAACGGTCATTGACCTACTATAGGCTACACAAGAAACGGTCATTAACATACAATAGGCTACACAATAATCGGTCATTGACCTACTATAGACTACACAAGAAACGGTCATTGACCTACTATAGGCTACACAAGAAAGGGTCATTGACCTACTATAGGCTACACAAGAAAGGTTCATTGACCTACTATAGGCTACACAATAAACGGTCATTGACCTACTATTGGCTACACAAGAAACGGTCATTGACCTACTATAGGCTACACAAGAAACGGTCATTGACATACTATAGGCTACACAAGAAACGGTCATTGACCTACTATAGGCTACACAAGAAGCGGTCATTGACCTACTATAGACTACACAAGAAGCGGTCATTGACCTACTATAGGCTACACAAGAAACGGTCATTGACCTACTATAGGCTACACAAGAAACGGTCATTGACCTACTATAGGCTACACAAGAAACGGTCATTGACCTACTATATATTACACAAGAAACGGTCATTGACCTACTATAGGTTACACAAGAAACGGTCATTGACCTACTATAGGCTACACAAGAAACTATCATTGACCTACTATAGATTACACAAGAAACGGTCATTGACATTACTATAGATTACACAAGAAACGGTCATTGACCTACTATAGGCTACACAAGAAGCGGACATTGACCTACTATAGACTACACAAGAAACGGTCATTGACCTACTATAGGCTACACAAGAAGCGGTCATTGACATACTATAGATTACACAAGAAACGGTCATTGACCTACTATAGGCTACACAAGAAACGGTCATTGACCTACTATAGGCTACACAAGAAACGGTCATTGACATACTATAGGCTACACAAGAAGCGGTCATTGACCTACTATAGATTACACAAGAAACGGTCATTGACCTACTATAGGCTACACAAGAAACGGTCATTGACCTACTATAGGCTACACAAGAAACCGTCATTGACATACTATAGGCTACACAAGAAGCGGTCATTGACCTACTATAGATTACACAAGAAACGGTCATTGACCTACTATAGGCTACACAAGAAACGGTCATTGACCTACTATTGGTTACACAAGAAACGGCCATTGACCTACTATAGGCTACACAAGAAACGGTCATTGACCTACTATAGGTTACACAAGAAACGGCCATTGACCTACTATAGGCTACACAAGAAACGGTCATTGACCTACTATAGATTACACAAGAAACGGCCATTGACCTACTATAGGCTACACAAGAAACGGTCATTGACCTACTATTGGTTACACAAGAAACGGCCATTGACCTACTATAGACTACACAAGAAACGGGACGTACAACAAGACACATGTTGTTAACACGTCTTTCTTTTCTTTTAGAGCGCAATGTAGAGTGCAATGTAGAGTGCAATGTAGAGTGCAATGTAGTGTGCGATGTAGAGCGCAATGTAGAGTACAATGTAGAGTGCAATGTAGAGTACAATGTAGAGTGCAATGTAGAGTGCAATGTAGAGCGCAATGTAGAGTGCAATGTAGAGCGCAATGTAGAGTACAATGTAGAGCGCAATGTAGAGTGCAATGTAGAGTGCAATGTAGAGTGCAATGTAGAGTGCAATGTAGAGCGCAATGTAGAGTGCAATGTATAGTGCAATGTAGAGTACAATGTAGAGTGCAATGTAGAGTGTAATGTAGAGTGCAATGTAGAGAGCACTGTAGAGTGCAATGTAGAGTGCAATGTAGAGTGCAATGTAGAGTGTAATGTAGAGTGCAATGTAGAGTGCAATGTAGAGAGCAATGTAGAGTGTAATGTAGAGTGCAATGTAGAGTGCAATGTAGAGTGCAATGTAGAGTGCAATGTAGAGTGCAATGTATTATGTTACAATAAGCCCACAATTTATAATTCTCAAACTCACTTAAAGGTCATAAAGGGCATATATCATTATATGTCTATTGCCATGACACCATTTATTGAAATTATCATTCTTGTTTGTGACTTACCTTTGTACTTGCAGTCCATTAATATTAATATTGGACTGATGTCAAAAGGCCAGAGTATTATATTAAATCCTACGTGTAAATGTACGAAATTAACAATTTTAAGTCAGATTTAAGCCTCAAACGGATCCAATATATAAAATATTGGTACAGTCCAATATTTTACATATTGGATCGTGATTGGCTAGATTTCGAACAGTACCGCTAGGGTAAACGGGAGTCGTTATGTAGTAATAACAAATACCCCACCACTACCCTATCATAACAAATACCCCACCACTACCCTATCATAACAAATACCCCACCACTACCCTATCATAACAAATACCCCACCACTACCCTATCATAACAAATACCCCACCACTACCCTATCATAACAAATACCCCACCACTACCCTATCATAACAAATACCCCACCACTACCCTATCATAACAAATACCCCACCACTACCCTATCATAACAAATACCCCACCACTACCCTATCATAACAAATACCCCACCACTACCCTATCATAACAAATACCCCACCACTACCCTATCATAACAAATACCCCACCACTACCCTATCATAACAAATACCCCACCACTACCATATCATAACAAATGCATTTATATAGCGCAAAAAGCTCGATTGCGAAACAAGTTCTTATAACTTATATTCATCACTTTCGAGACCTCATTCCTGGTGGAATCCCATCGCCACGAGGGCAAGAGAAGGGGCATGTGGACTTTAAATGCCTTGCCTAATGGCACACTAGTAACGGCTCCAGCGGGGCTCGAACTCCGGGCCTTTCGCACACGAAGCGAACGCGCTACCACTGAGCTATCACAACTTCCACAATATTTGCTTGTTCCTAACAATCCCTAACATATAATTTCATTTAAAAAAATATTAATTAAACGAATACTGAATACTGAACAAGAATTACCAATATATCCATTACATAGTAAATAACTTAAAATAAGTAATCAAATTATAGTTTATACACATTTATTTTAGCTCGATTGCGAAACAAGTTCTTTCGACTTATATTAATCACTCTCGAGACCTCATTCCTGATGGAATCCATCGCCACGAAGGAGAGTAGAGGCAATGTGGAATTTAAATGCCTTGTCTAAGGGTACAATCGTAACGGCTCCAGTGGGGCTCGAACTCCGGACCTTTCGCACCCGACGCGAACGCGCATCCACTGCGCTATCACGACTTCCACAAATAATCAAATTATAGACGATCAGATCACACACAATTAATATAAATTAACAGCTATTAAGATGTGTTTACTTACTGTCATATTTCAGATGGAAGCAAGATGACAATACGATTCTCCATGTGGGAAGGATTATCAATAATGTACCCTCAAGTCAAACTCGATAATACATCATCCCAGGGTAGGCGCATGTCACAGTGCAATGAACATGCGCACCACCAGCAAATACCAGCACGCGGAGATTGCAGGGCGACAGGTCAGTGGTCAATAGTCGATGTTTAGTGTGTGTTTTACGTTTATTTATCGTCGCTACCGGTTACCCATATGAGCGACGCCTCCTGAAGAGATTAGTCATTTTAGATTGTTAGAGGATAGTGCAATGATACAGAGAGACTCATTCCAGACTATCCTCTGGTTCTTTTACGTGCACGGTGTAAAGCACCGACATGAGACCTCGGTTTAAAGTCCCATCTAAAAGACTGTTAGTTTTATTCGTGTCAGATGGATGATCTAACCTGCGATCCCTGGTCCAATTTGTGAAATTAGGGTCGTTTACTTTATACCGTTATAATTTATTATTGAACAATAAAAATATTAGGCAATAATCACAATATCTAATCATCCGCTCCTTACAATATCTCGGTGTGGAGCACATTCTAAGTAAACGCATAGTGGGGCTTTAAAATCAAAATCAACAGCTAAGATTGGCTGACGACACTCCGGCTGTTATCGGTGGAAGAGGACCCTGGGTGTCAGCCCATCCTAACATTAGTTCAGGCACGTACGGACGATTGATTGACTTTTTTTTAACTTTATTTATTTTACAACGATTGCGAAGCAAATTCTAACAACTAATATTAATCACTCTCGTTGGCGCGGATGAAAGCGTAAATGTGGTCATTCGATTGACTTTAAATGACGTCAAATGAAGACTTTAGCCACACAGTCTCCTCATAGACAGATGGTTTTATATTATAATGTGACTACTATTACGGTCGTTAATATTACGTCGTGTTCACTACAGGTCACGGAGATAAGAAAAAGAAAGGCGGTAGACTTGGTAAATTCGCTAAACATAGCTTAACGCATAGACAGAAAGTGGAGAACATTATTATGAAAGAGAGTGAGCCAACAGATGACGACACAAAACAGGAGGTCCAGTTGTTACGAAACAGCACTTACGCTAAAGTTAGGAGGCTAAGTTTTCTACTGGGGGCGCTCGACAAGCAGAGAGAGAAAAACAAGGAACAGAACAGTAAAGTCAGCACACTTGGTGCTTTCATACATGAGTGTAGGATTTAAATAGATTGTTTAATTCAATCGTCTTTTATTATTTTCGTCTGTCTTGTACACGGTTTGATTGGTATGCCATACTCACAGGTGTGCTGAAGGTTGCTGAGAACCAAGTGATGTATCCGAGGTAACAGATCTGTTGACAAAGCCATATCCACTAGCGGATGGGTGGGGGATGAGAGCTAGGCGGGGGACACTAGCACAAAACATATCAAAGTGATGACCAGTCATATACATGTATATGTGTACAATAAAGTGACCACAATCACACACAACTATTGACCATCAAGTTAATTTGAATATCCTTCTAAGTAGATCGTCCATTCCCTATCGAACGGTAGTGGGTTAGAACCCCGGCTTGTTCGGTCACTGTCTTTGTGATGATTTATCCGAGATTGTAAAATGACGTCAAATGTCACGTACAACTGCGTATATTAAAGGTCGCATGCATGCAAATACAGGCAGCTATGACTGGTTTAAGCACATGAGGCCCATCTATTGTCTGACCGACATACGACCAAAGCTGTTGAATCGACATTAAATGCAACCGACAGCCTGTAGTTTGTGTTGTACGTCATACAGAATGGTGTACCTACTATTAGGTATTCATTATAACCACTATAGTACAAAGCCAATACAATTATAATTAAAAATAATGTAGTGAACACTATAGTGAACACTAGAACACTATAGTGAACACTAGAACAATATGGTGAACACTAGAACACTATAGTGAACACTAGAACACTATAGTGAACACTTGATTCTATCTCCTTTAACCTTGAAAATTATCATGTTCCTATTCATATAACATTTTATTTATGTAAATGAAAGGTAGTTTTGGTTTAATTCAAGTTTGTTGAGATGAACGTTAACAGTTGAAATAAATAATTATTATCGAGTGCGCTTCCCACGCTCATCAGTACTAAGCAATTAGTCCGCTGTCCTGTTAGCTCAGGCTGTTAAAGCGTTGATCAGTGGCTTGTCACCACTGTGGCCAGGTTTGATTACCAGCTTTGGCGGTAGATATATAGTTTATTTCAGTCTCATTAGCATATATACAATACATATACAGTCAAACCTGCGTTAGTGGTCACCTCTATTAAGCAGCCAACCTGTATTAAGCAGCCAATTTCCAGATTACCAATATGTTAGCTTACTATACATTTGACCTCTATTAAGCAGCCACCTGTACTAAGCAGCCACTTTCAGTGATTACCATGGCTGACTGCTTAAGACAGGTTTGACTGTATATATAAAACATAAAAACATAATGTATGCTGCCACTCAAACATTGAGTTACAGGAGACTAGATATTACAATCAGATATAATTCATCTAAATTATTATATTATATACAGCTTAAAACAGATTCAAAGTACTACAACTCATAGCAGCTCTAATATTAGTAAGCATCACTAAAATGACTAATTATTTAATTTATTGTATATTTAAGACAAAACAACCATTTTGAAGAAATCTCACGTGTAGACTAAAACCATGTATTCAAAACATAATTAGCTCTAAACTGAAGTTAGTGAGTGATAAATGTCCAGTGTCGGCTGGGTGACCAAGTGAGTTCCAGGTGTTTAAGTGTTGAGTTGGTGACCAAGTGAGTACAAGGTGTTTAAGTGTTGAGTGGGTGACCAAGTGAGTACCAGGTGTTTAAGTGTTGAGTGGGTGACCAAGTGAGTACAAGGTGTTTAAGTGTTGAGTGGGTGACCAAGTGAGTACCAGGTGTTTAAGTGTTGAGTGGGTGACCAAGTGAGTACCAGGTGTTTAAGTGTTGAGAGGGTGACCAAGTGAGTACCAGGTGATTAAGTGTTGAGTGGGTGACCAAGTGAGTACCAGGTGTTTAAGTGTTGAGTGGGTGACCAAGTTAGTACCAGGTGTTTAAGTGTTGAGTGGGTGACCAAGTTAGTACCAGGTGTTTAAGTGTTGAGTGGGTGACCAAGTGAGTGAAGTACAGCGAGGAAATGGTCAGAAGGCGGTGATGAAGTTCAGCGTTTGTGTATTCTTAGATATAGTCTTGATGCAGCTCCAACCTCGTGGAATGTATAATTTGTTTATTATTCTTGAGAATCCGGTCTTCTATCCCTAGTGATCCAGTTGCAGGGGCAGTAACAGGGCGACGATCTTATAGCGTCCAACGTATTTGTCCTAGTCCCAACGGGAAGTGGTGTTTGCGATTTCCAGTGCCACTAACAATCGGCCTAAATTAAGGTCATTTACGCACAACCACACCCCTAGAAGTGAATGCAAAAAGACGTAGATTGCTGACAAGACTGATGATATTTTGTTGGCGTTGTCCGTCTATGTGTTTGACTGTCATATCAGACTTAGCATAAATGTGTATCACCATGCGGCGCAGTTGCATATTATACAAGTTGCCTTGTGGAATGCTCAATAGTGCATGTGTACGAACTATTTTCGTTTCTATCTACTTCCGAGTCATGTGTGACGTAAATTATAGATATTTGATGGGATCCGAATGCTATACATGTATGAAGTTCCTTCAAATGATTCCATACGCTTTATGGGGTTATGCTCCGGACACGCTCTCCACGTGCATGCGGTCGTGTACGCGGACGTGTAAGAGGCGTGTCAACATCAAATCCATATTATCCACCGCTTGACCGGGGAATACAATTAACGCTTGGTAATGTTATGTCACAATTTTAGCATGAACGCTAGCCTGGGAACAGGCGTCGATATATTTTGACTGGTCAGTCAAATAAATATATTTTAACACTGAGACTATTAATTGGGCCGTATTGAGTTTGGCTAGACAGTTAAAAAGTGAAAAATCGACAGACTGGAGCCCAGGCTACATGAACGCGTGTAGCGCTACTTAGCTTATGGAAGAACAAGAGAGGTCCACTAGAATTGCATGACAAAGTCAAATGATCCATGATAATCATCGCCGAGCATGACTACAATGAAAAATAATACATTGCAAGTATGGTTTTAGTTTATGCACATTTCTTTTAACTCGAATGCGAAACAATTCTTATAACTTATATTAATCACTCTCGAGACCTCATTCCTGATGTGATCCATCGCCACGATGGAGAGAGAAGAGGCGTGTGGAATTTAAATGCCTTGCATAAGGGCACAATCGTAACGGCTCCAGCGGGGCTCGAACTCATGGCCTTTCGCACCTGAAGCGACCGCTATGAATACGGGTTTATTGCACTGCTTCTTCATTTCTGTCACGGATTATAAACGTCTAGGCTAGCAACGGCTTGAGCGAAACTCAGGGTACGAAGGAGACAACAAATAATGCATTGCGAAATGTGAAAAACTGTCGAAATGACAGTCGTGCTCAACGACCACAAGGGACGTGTTCAACGACCACCAAGGACGTGATCAACGACCACCAAGGACGTGATCAACGACAACCAAGGACGTGAACAACGACCACCAACGATAGGAAAATAACGTTTATATATCGTCGCTACCGGTTGCTCATATGAGCGATGCCCCCTAAAGAGATTAGTCATTTTAGATTTTGGAGGATAATGCAATGATACAGACAGAGACCCATTCCAGAGTCTCCTCTGGGTCTTTTATGTGCACGGTGTACTTTTTACTAACCCAATCCTCTTACTGGCAATATTTATCTTGACGCTAAAATTGTCTAGATAGTGTAAGCAGGAACTTAGATAGATGTCAATCAACTATATCCTAGTCTAGGCAGGAACCTAGATATATGTCAATCAAATAGATCCTAGTCTAGGCAGGAACCTAGATATATGTCAATCAAATAGATCCTAGTCTAGGCAGGAACCTAGATAGATGTCAATCAAATAGATCCTAGTCTAGGCAGAAACCTAGCTAGATGTCAACCAAATAGATCCTAGTCTAGGCAGGAACCTAGATAGATGTCAATCAAATATATCCTAGTCTAGACAGGAACCTAGATATAGGTCAATCAAATATATCCTAGTCTAGACAGGAACCTAGATAGATGTCAATCAAATATATCCTAGTCTAGGCAGGAACCTAGATAGATGTCAATCAAATATATCCTAGTCTAGGGAGGAACCTAGATAGATGTCAATCAAATATATCCTAGTCTAGGCAGGATCATAGATAGATGTCAATCAAATAGATCCTAGTCTAGGCAGGATCATAGATAGATGTCAATCAAATAGATCCTAGTCTAGGCAGGATCATAGATAGATGTCAATCAAATAGATCCTAGTCTAGTCAGGAACCTATATAGATGTCAATCAAATATATCCTAGTCTAGGCAGGAACCTAGATAGATGTCAATCAAATATATCCTAGTCTAGGCAGGAACCTAAATAGATGTCAATCAAATAGATCCTAGTCTAGGCAGGATCATATATATATGTCAATCAAATAGATCCTAGTCTAGACAGGAAACTAGATAGATGTCAATCAAATATATCCTAGTCTAGGGAGGAACCTAGATATATGTCAATCAAATAGATCCTAGTCTAAGGAGGAACCTAGATAGATGTCAATCAAATATATCCTAGTCTAGGCAGGAACCTAGATATATGTCAATCAAATAGATCCTAGTCTAGATAGGAACCTAGATAGATGTCAATCAAATAGATCCTAGTCTAGTCAGGAACCTAGATATATGTCAATCAAATAGATCCTAGTCAAGAGAAGAACCTAGATATATGTCAATCAAATAGATCCTAGTCTAGTCAGGAACCTAGATATATGTCAATCAAATATATCCTAGTCTAGGGAGGAACCTAGATAGATGTCAATCAAATATATCCTAGTCTAGGCAGGAACCTAGATATATGTCAATCAAATATATCCTAGTCTAGACAGGAACCTAGATATATGTCAATCAAATATATCCTAGTCTAGGCAGGAACCTAGATATATGTCAATCAAATATATCCTAGTCTAGACAGGAACCTAGATATATGTCAATCAAATATATCCTAGTCTAGGCAGGAACCTAGATATATGTCAATCAAATATATCCTAGTCTAGGCAGGAACCTAGATATATGTCAATCAAATATATCCTAGTCTAGGCAGGAACCTAGATATATGTCAATCAAATATATCCTAGTCTAGACAGGAACCTAGATATATGTCAATCAAATATATCCTAGTCTAGGCAGGAACCTAGATATATGTCAATCAAATATATCCTAGTCTAGGCAGGAACCTAGATAGATGTCAATCAAATATATCCTAGTCTAGACAGGAACCTAGATAGATGTCAATCAAATAGATCCTAGTCTAGGCAGGAACCTAGATAGATGTCAATCAAATATATCCTAGTCTAGGCAGGAACCTAGATATATGTCAATCAAATAGATCCTAGTCTAGGCAGGAACCTAGATATATGTCAATCAAATAGATCCTAGTCTAGGCAGGAACCTAGATAGATGTCAATCAAATAGATCCTAGTCTAGACAGGAACCTAGATAGATGTCAATCAAATATATCCTAGTCTAGGCAGGAACCTAGATATATGTCAATCAAATAGATCCTAGTCTAGGCAGGAACCTAGATAGATGTCAATCAAATATATCCTAGTCTAGGCAGGAACCTAGATATATGTCAATCAAATAGATCCTAGTCTAGGCAGGAACCTAGATATATGTCAATCAAATATATCCTAGTCTAGGCAGGAACCTAGATAGATGTCAATCAAATATATCCTAGTCTAGGCAGGAACCTAGATATATGTCAATCAAATATATCCTAGTCTAGGCAGGAACCTAGATAGATGTCAATCAAATATATCCTAGTCTAGACAGGAACCTAGATAGATGTCAATCAAATATATCCTAGTCTAGGCAGGAACCTAGATAGATGTCAATCAAATAGATCCTAGTCTAGGCAGGAACCTAGATAGATGTCAATCAAATAGATCCTAGTCTAGGCAGGAACCTAGATAGATGTCAATCAAATATATCCTAGTCTAGGCAGGAACCTAGATAGATGTCAATCAAATATATCCTAGTCTAGGCAGGAACCTAGATATATGTCAATCAAATAGATCCTAGTCTAGGCAGGAACCTAGATAGATGTCAATCAAATATATCCTAGTCTAGGCAGGAACCTAGATATATGTCAATCAAATAGATCCTAGTCTAGGCAGGAACCTAGATAGATGTCAATCAAATAGATCCTAGTCTAGGCAGGAACCTAGATATATGTCAATCAAATATATCCTAGTCTAGGGAGGAACCTAGATATATGTCAATCAAATAGATCCTAGTCTAGGCAGGAACCTAGATATATGTCAATCAAATATATCCTAGTCTAGGGAGGAACCTAGATAGATGTCAATCAAATATATCCTAGTCTAGGGAGGAACCTAGATATATGTCAATCAAATATATCCTAGTCTAGGCAGGAACCTAGATATATGTCAATCAAATATATCCTAGTCTAGGGAGGAACCTAGATAGATGTCAATCAAATATATCCTAGTCTAGGGAGGAACCTAGATAGATGTCAATCAAATATATCCTAGTCTAGACAGGAACCTAGATAGATGTCAATCAAATAGATCCTAGTCTAGGCAGGAACCTAGATAGATGTCAATCAAATAGATCCTAGTCTAGGCAGGAACCTAGATATATGTCAATCAAATAGATCCTAGTCTAGGCAGGAACCTAGATAGATGTCAATCAAATATATCCTAGTCTAGGCAGGAACCTAGATAGATGTCAATCAAATATATCCTAGTCTAGGCAGGAACCTAGATATATGTCAATCAAATATATCCTAGTCTAGACAGGAACCTAGATATATGTCAATCAAATATATCCTAGTCTAGGGAGGAACCTAGATAGATGTCAATCAAATAGATCCTAGTCTAGGCAGGAACCTAGATATATGTCAATCAAATATATCCTAGTCTAGGCAGGAACCTAGATAGATGTCAATCAAATATATCCTAGTCTAGGCAGGAACCTAGATAGATGTCAATCAAATATATCCTAGTCTAGGCAGGAACCTAGATAGATGTCAATCAAATATATCCTAGTCTAGGCAGGAACCTAGATAGATGTCAATCAAATATATCCTAGTCTAGGCAGGAACCTAGATAGATGTCAATCAAATATATCCTAGTCTAGGCAGGAACCTAGATATATGTCAATCAAATATATCCTAGTCTAGGCAGGAACCTAGATAGATGTCAATCAAATAGATCCTAGTCTAGGCAGGAACCTAGATATATGTCAATCAAATATATCCTAGTCTAGGCAGGAACCTAGATAGATGTCAATCAAATATATCCTAGTCTAGGCAGGAACCTAGATAGATGTCAATCAAATATATCCTAGTCTAGGCAGGAACCTAGATAGATGTCAATCAAATATATCCTAGTCTAGGCAGGAACCTAGATAGATGTCAATCAAATATATCCTAGTCTAGGCAGGAACCTAGATAGATGTCAATCAAATATATCCTAGTCTAGGCAGGAACCTAGATATATGTCAATCAAATATATCCTAGTCTAGGCAGGAACCTAGATAGATGTCAATCAAATATATCCTAGTCTAGGCAGGAACCTAGATAGATGTCAATCAAATAGATCCTAGTCTAGGCAGGAACCTAGATAGATGTCAATCAAATATATCCTAGTCTAGGCAGGAACCTAGATAGATGTCAATCAAATATATCCTAGTCTAGGCAGGAACCTAGATATATGTCAATCAAATATATCCTAGTCTAGGGAGGAACCTAGATATATGTCAATCAAATATATCCTAGTCTAGGCAGGAACCTAGATATATGTCAATCAAATATATCCTAGTCTAGGCAGGAACCTAGATAGATGTCAATCAAATATATCCTAGTCTAGGCAGGAACCTAGATAGATGTCAATCAAATATATCCTAGTCTAGGCAGGAACCTAGATATATGTCAATCAAATATATCCTAGTCTAGGCAGGAACCTAGATATATGTCAATCAAATATATCCTAGTCTAGGCAGGAACCTAGATAGATGTCAATCAAATAGATCCTAGTCTAGCAGGAACCTAGATAGATGTCAATCAAATATATCCTAGTCTAGGCAGGAACCTAGATAGATGTCAATCAAATATATCCTAGTCTAGGCAGGAACCTAGATAGATGTCAATCAAATATATCCTAGTCTAGGCAGGAACCTAGATAGATGTCAATCAAATATATCCTAGTCTAGGCAGGAACCTAGATAGATGTCAATCAAATATATCCTAGTCTAGGCAGGAACCTAGATAGATGTCAATCAAATATATCCTAGTCTAGGCAGGAACCTAGATAGATGTCAATCAAATAGATCCTAGTCTAGGCAGGAACCTAGATAGATGTCAATCAAATATATCCTAGTCTAGGCAGGAACCTAGATATATGTCAATCAAATAGATCCTAGTCTAGACAGGAACCTAGATATATGTCAATCAAATATATCCTAGTCTAGACAGGAACCTAGATAGATGTCAATCAAATAGATCCTAGTCTAGGCAGGAACCTAGATAGATGTCAATCAAATATATCCTAGTCTAGGGAGGAACCTAGATAGATGTCAATCAAATATATCCTAGTCTAGGCAGGAACCTAGATAGATGTCAATCAAATATATCCTAGTCTAGGCAGGAACCTAGATAGATGTCAATCAAATATATCCTAGTCTAGGCAGGAACCTAGATATATGTCAATCAAATATATCCTAGTCTAGGCAGGAACCTAGATAGATGTCAATCAAATATATCCTAGTCTAGGCAGGAACCTAGATAGATGTCAATCAAATAGATCCTAGTCTAGGCAGGAACCTAGATAGATGTCAATCAAATATATCCTAGTCTAGACAGGAACCTAGATAGATGTCAATCAAATAGATCCTAGTCTAGAGAGGAACCTAGATAGATGTCAATCAAATATATCCTAGTCTAGACAGGAACCTAGATATATGTCAATCAAATAGATCCTAGTCTAGGGAGGAACCTAGATAGATGTCAATCAAATAGATCCTAGTCTAGGCAGGAACCTAGATAGATGTCAATCAAATAGATCCTAGTCTAGACAGGAACCTAGATATATGTCAATCAAATATATCCTAGTCTAGACAGGAACCTAGATAGATGTCAATCAAATATATCCTAGTCTAGGCAGGAACCTAGATAGATGTCAATCAAATATATCCTAGTCTAGGCAGGAACCTATAATGTCAATCAAATAATCTAGTCTAGGCAGGAACCTAGATAATGTCAATCAAAAATCCTAGCTAGAGGAACTAGATAGATGTCAATCAAATATATCCTAGTCTAGGCAGGAACCTAGATAGATGTCAATCAAATAGATCCTAGTCTAGGCAGGAACCTAGATAGATGTCAATCAAATATATCCTAGTCTAGGCAGGAACCTAGATAGATGTCAATCAAATATATCCTAGTCTAGGCAGGAACCTAGATATATGTCAATCAAATATATCCTAGTCTAGGCAGGAACCTAGATATATGTCAATCAAATATATCCTAGTCTAGGCAGGAACCTAGATATATGTCAATCAAATATATCCTAGTCTAGGCAGGAACCTAGATAGATGTCAATCAAATAGATCCTAGTCTAGAGGAACCTAGATAATGTCAATCAAATATCCTAGTCTAGGCAGGAACCTAGATAGATGTCAATCAAATAGATCCTAGTCTAGACAGGAACCTAGATAGATGTCAATCAAATATATCCTAGTCTAGGCAGGAACCTAGATAGATGTCAATCAAATATATCCTAGTCTAGGCAGGAACCTAGATAGATGTCAATCAAATATATCCTAGTCTAGGCAGGAACCTAGATATATGTCAATCAAATAGATCCTAGTCTAGACAGGAACCTAGATAGATGTCAATCAAATATATCCTAGTCTAGGCAGGAACCTAGATATATGTCAATCAAATATATCCTAGTCTAGGGAGGAACCTAGATAGATGTCAATCAAATATATCCTAGTCTAGGCAGGAACCTAGATATATGTCAATCAAATATATCCTAGTCTAGGCAGGAACCTAGATATATGTCAATCAAATATATCCTAGTCTAGGGAGGAACCTAGATATATGTCAATCAAATATATCCTAGTCTAGACAGGAACCTAGATAGATGTCAATCAAATAGATCCTAGTCTAGGCAGGAACCTAGATAGATGTCAATCAAATATATCCTAGTCTAGGCAGGAACCTAGATAGATGTCAATCAAATATATCCTAGTCTAGGCAGGAACCTAGATAGATGTCAATCAAATATATCCTAGTCTAGGCAGGAACCTAGATATATGTCAATCAAATATATCCTAGTCTAGGCAGGAACCTAGATAGATGTCAATCAAATATATCCTAGTCTAGGCAGGAACCTAGATAGATGTCAATCAAATAGATCCTAGTCTAGACAGGAACCTAGATAGATGTCAATCAAATATATCCTAGTCTAGGGAGGAACCTAGATATATGTCAATCAAATAGATCCTAGTCTAGACAGGAACCTAGATATATGTCAATCAAATATATCCTAGTCTAGTCAGGAACCTAGATAGATGTCAATCAAATAGATCCTAGTCTAGGCAGGAACCTAGATAGATGTCAATCAAATATATCCTAGTCTAGGCAGGAACCTAGATAGATGTCAATCAAATATATCCTAGTCTAGGCAGGAACCTAGATAGATGTCAATCAAATATATCCTAGTCTAGACAGGAACCTAGATAGATGTCAATCAAATATATCCTAGTCTAGGCAGGAACCTAGATAGATGTCAATCAAATAGATCCTAGTCTAGGCAGGAACCTAGATATATGTCAATCAAATATATCCTAGTCTAGGCAGGAACCTAGATAGATGTCAATCAAATATATCCTAGTCTAGGCACGACTCTAGATATATGTCAATCAAATAGATCCTAGTCTAGGCAGGAACCTAGATAGATGTCAATCAAATATATCCTAGTCTAGACAGGAACCTAGATAGATGTCAATCAAATAGATCCTAGTCTAGACAGGAACCTAGATAGATGTCAATCAAATATATCCTAGTCTAGACAGGAACCTAGATATATGTCAATCAAATAGATCCTAGTCTAGGGAGGAACCTATATAGATGTCAATCAAATAGATCCTAGTCTAGGCAGGAACCTAGATAGATGTCAATCAAATAGATCCTAGTCTAGACAGGAACCTAGATATATGTCAATCAAATATATCCTAGTCTAGACAGGAACCTAGATATATGTCAATCAAATATATCCTAGTCTAGACAGGAACCTAGATAGATGTCAATCAAATATATCCTAGTCTAGGGAGGAACCTAGATATATGTCAATCAAATATATCCTAGTCTAGGCAGGAACCTAGATATATGTCAATCAAATAGATCCTAGTCTAGGCAGGAACCTAGATAGATGTCAATCAAATATATCCTAGTCTAGACAGGAACCTAGATATATGTCAATCAAATATATCCTAGTCTAGGGAGGAACCTAGATAGATGTCAATCAAATAGATCCTAGTCTAGGCAGGAACCTAGATAGATGTCAATCAAATATATCCTAGTCTAGGCAGGAACCTAGATAGATGTCAATCAAATATATCCTAGTCTAGGCAGGAACCTAGATAGATGTCAATCAAATATATCCTAGTCTAGACAGGAACCTAGATAGATGTCAATCAAATAGATCCTAGTCTAGGCAGGAACCTAGATAGATGTCAATCAAATATATCCTAGTCTAGGCAGGAACCTAGATATATGTCAATCAAATATATCCTAGTCTAGGCAGGAACCTAGATAGATGTCAATCAAATAGATCCTAGTCTAGGCAGGAACCTAGATAGATGTCAATCAAATATATCCTAGTCTAGGCAGGAACCTAGATATATGTCAATCAAATAGATCCTAGTCTAGGCAGGAACCTAGATAGATGTCAATCAAATATATCCTAGTCTAGGCAGGAACCTAGATAGATGTCAATCAAATATATCCTAGTCTAGGCAGGAACCTAGATAGATGTCAATCAAATAGATCCTAGTCTAGGCAGGAACCTAGATAGATGTCAATCAAATAATCCTAGTCAGAGAACCTAGATAGATGTCAATCAAATAGATCCTAGTCTAGGCAGGAACCTAGATAGATGTCAATCAAATATATCCTAGTCTAGGGAGGAACCTAGATAGATGTCAATCAAATATATCCTAGTCTAGGCAGGAACCTAGATAGATGTCAATCAAATATATCCTAGTCTAGACAGGAACCTAGATAGATGTCAATCAAATATATCCTAGTCTAGGCAGGAACCTAGATATATGTCAATCAAATATATCCTAGTCTAGGCAGGAACCTAGATATATGTCAATCAAATATATCCTAGTCTAGGCAGGAACCTAGATAGATGTCAATCAAATATATCCTAGTCTAGGCAGGAACCTAGATAGATGTCAATCAAATATATCCTAGTCTAGACAGGAACCTAGATAGATGTCAATCAAATATATCCTAGTCTAGACAGGAACCTAGATAGATGTCAATCAAA
>CM026395.1:29372881-29445975 GCA_014843695.1 Archivesica marissinica | reverse complement strand
AGACAGGAACCTAGATATATGTCAATCAAATATATCCTAGTCTAGTCAGGAACCTAGATATATGTCAATCAAATATATCCTAGTCTAGGCAGGAACCTAGATATATGTCAATCAAATATATCCTAGTCTAGGCAGGAACCTAGATAGATGTCAATCAAATATATCCTAGTCTAGGCAGGAACCTAGATAGATGTCAATCAAATATATCCTAGTCTAGGCAGGAACCTAGATAGATGTCAATCAAATATATCCTAGTCTAGTCAGGAACCTAGATATATGTCAATCAAATAGATCCTAGTCTAGGCAGGAACCTAGATATATGTCAATCAAATATATCCTAGTCTAGGGAGGAACCTAGATAGATGTCAATCAAATATATCCTAGTCTAGACAGGAACCTAGATATATGTCAATCAAATAGATCCTAGTCTAGACAGGAACCTAGATATATGTCAATCAAATATATCCTAGTCTAGACAGGAACCTAGATATATGTCAATCAAATAGATCCTAGTCTAGTCAGGAACCTAGATAGATGTCAATCAAATATATCCTAGTCTAGACAGGAACCTATATAGATGTCAGTCAAATAGATCTTAACATAGGCAGGAACCTAGATAGATGTCAATCAAATATATCTATCCTAGTCTAGACAGGATCATAGATATATGTCAATCAAATATATCCTAGTCTAGTCAGGAACCTAGATAGATGTCAATCAAATATATCCTAGTCTAGGCAGGATCATAGATATATGTCAATCAAATATATCCTAGTCTAGACAGGAACCTAGATAGATGTCAGTCAAATAGATCCTAACATAGGGAGGAACCTAGATATATGTCAATCTAATATATCCTAGTCTAGGCAGGAACCTAGATATATGTCAATCAAATATATCCTAGTCTAGACAGGAACCTAGATAGATGTCAATCAAATATATCCTAGTCTATGCAGGAACCTAGATATATGTCAATCAAATATATCCTAGTCTAGGCAGGAACCTAGATATATGTCAATCAAATATATCCTAGTCTAGGCAGGAACCTAGATAGATGTCAATCAAATATATCCTAGTCTAGGCAGGATCATAGATAGATGTCAATCAAATATATCCTAGTCTAGAGCGGAACCTGGATAGATGTCAATCAAATAGATCCTAGTCTAGAGAGGAACCTAGATAGATGTCAATCAAATATATCATAGTCTAGGCAGGAACCTAGATATATGTCAATCAAATATATCCTAGTCTAGGGAGGAACCTAGATATATGTCAATCAAATATATCCTAGTCTAGGGAGGAACCTAGATAGATGTCAATCAAATAGATCCTAGTCTAGGCAGGAACCTAGATATATGTCAATCAAATAGATCCTAGTCTAGTCAGGAACCTAGATAGATGTCAATCAAATATATCCTAGTCTAGGCAGGAACCTAGATATATGTCAATCAAATATATCCTAGTCTAGACAGGAACCTAGATATATGTCAATCAAATATATCCTAATCTAGGCAGGAACCTAGATAGATGTCAATCAAATAGATCCTAGTCTAGGCAGGAACCTAGATAGATGTCAATCAAATATATCCTAGTCTAGGCAGGTACCTATATAGATGTCAATCAAATATATCCTAGTCTAGACAGGTACCTATATAGATGTCAATCAAATATATCCTAGTCTAGACAGGAACCTAGATAGATGTCAATCAAATAGATCCCAGTCTAGGCAGGAACCTAGATTGATGTCAATCAAATATATCCTAGTCTAGACAGGAACCTAGATAGATGTCAATCAAATAGATCCTAGTCTAGGCAGGAACCTAGATAGATGTCAATCAAATATATATAGACAGGAACCTAGATAGATGTCAATCAAATATATCCTAGTCTAGTCAGGAACCTAGATATATGTCAATCAAATAGATCCTAGTCTAGACAGGAACCTAGATATATGTCAATCAAATATATCCTAGTCTAGTCAGGAACCTAGATAGATGTCAATCAAATAGATCCTAGTCTAGTCAGGAACCTAGATAGATGTCAATCAAACATATCCTAGTCTAGGGAGGAACCTAGATATATGTCAATCAAATATATCCTAGTCTAGGGAGGATCCTAGATATATGTCAATCAAGTAGATCCTAGTCTAGGCAGGAACCTAGATAGATGTCAATCAAATATATCCTAGTCTAGACAGGAACCTAGATAGATGTCAATCAAATATATCCTAGTCTAGGCAGGAACCTAGATATATGCCAATCAAATATATCCTCGTCTAGACAGGAACCTAGATAGATGTCAACCAAATATATCCTCGTCTAGGCAGGATCATAGATAGATGTCAATCAAATATATCCTAGTCTAGGCAGGAACCTAGATAGATGTCAACCAAATATATCCTAGTCTAGGCAGGATCATAGATAGATGTCAATCAAATATATCCTCGTCTAGACAGGAACCTAGATATATGTCAATCAAATATATCCTAGTCTAGGCAGGAACCTAGATAGATGTCAACCAAATATATCCTAGTCTAGGCAGGAACCTAGATAGATGTCAATCAAAGATATCCTAGTCTAGGCACGACTCAAAATAGATGTCAATCAAATATATCCTAGTCTAGGCAGGAACCTAGATAGATGTCAATCAAATATATCCTAGTCTAGGCAGGATCATAGATAGATGTCAATCAAATAAATCCTAGTCAGGAACCGAGATAGATGTCAATCAAATATATCCTAGTCTAGGCAGGAACCTAGATAGATGTCAATCAAATAGATCCTAGTCAGGAACCGAGATAGATGTCAATCAAATATATCCTAGTCTAGGGATGAACCTAGATAGATGTCAATCAAATAGATCCTAGTCTAGACAGGAACCTAGATAGATGTCAATCAAATATATCCTAGTCTAGGGAGGAACCTAGATAGATGTCAATCAAATAGATCCTAGTCTAGACAGGAACCTAGATATATGTCAATCAAATATATACTAGTCTAGTCAGGAACCTAGATATATGTCAATCAAATATATCCTAGTCTAGACAGGAACCTAGATAGATGTCAATCAAATAGATCCTAGTCTAGACAGGAACCTAGATATATGTCAATCAAATATATACTAGTCTAGACAGGAACCTAGATAAATGTCAATCAAATATATCCTAGTCTAGACAGGAACCTAGATATATGTCAATCAAATAGATCCTAGTCTAGGCAGGATCATAGATAGATGCCAATCAAATAGATCCTAGTCTAGGCAGGATCATATATAGATGCCAATCAAATAGATCCTAGTCAGGAACCGAGAGAGATGACAATCAAATATATCCTAGTCTAGGCAGGATCATAGATAGATGCCAATCAAATAGATCCTAGTCTAGGCAGGATCATAGATAGATGCCAATAAAATAGATCCTAGTCTAGGCAGGATCATAGATAGATGCCAATCAAATAGATCCTAGTCTAGGCAGGATCCTAGATAGATGCCAATCAAATAGATCCTAGTCAGGAACCGAGAGAGATTACAATCAAATATATCCTAGTCTAGGCAGGATCATAGATAGATGCCAATCAAATAGATCCTAGTCTAGGCAGAATCATAGATAGATGCCAATCAAATAGATCCTAGTCTAGGCTGGATCATAGATAAATGCCAATCAAATAGATCCTAGTCTAGGCAGGATCATAGATAGATGCCAATCAAATGGATCCTAGTCTAGGCAGGATCATAGATAGATGTCAATCAAATAGATCCTAGTCTAGGGAGGAACCTAGATATATGTCAATCAAATATATCCTAGTCTAGGGAGGAACCTAGATATATGTCAATCAAATATATCCTAGTCTAGGCAGGAACCTAGATAGATGTCAATCAAATATATCCTAGTCTAGGGAGGAACCTAGATATATGTCAATCAAATATATCCTAGTATAGGCAGGAACCTAGATATATGTCAATCAAATATATCCTAGTCTAGACAGGAACCTAGATAGATGTCAATCAAATATATCCTAGTCTAGGCAGGAACCTAGATAGATGTCAATCAAATAGATCCTAGTCTAGGCAGGATCATAGATATATGTCAATCAAATATATCCTAGTCTAGACTGGAACCTAGATATATGTCAATCAAATAGATCCTAGTCTAGACAGGAACCTAGATATATGTCAATCAAATATATCCTAGTCTAGACAGGAACCTAGATAGATGTCAATCAAATAGATCCTAGTCTAGACAGGAACCTAGATATATGTCAATCAAATATATACTAGTCTAGTCAGGAACCTAGATATATGTCAATCAAATATATCCTAGTCTAGACAGGAACCTAGATATATGTCAATCAAATATATCCTAGTCTAGATAGGAACCTAGATAAATGTCAATCAAATATATCCTAGTCTAGACAGGAACCTAGATATATGTCAATCAAATATATACTAGTCTAGACAGGAACCTAGATAGATGTCAATCAAATATATCCTAGTCTAGGGAGGAACCTAGATAGATGTCAATCAAATAGATCCTAGTCTAGACAGGATCATAGATAGATGTCAATCAAATAGATCCTAGTCTAGGCAGGAACCTAGATAGATGTCAATCAAATAGATCCTAGTCTAGGCAGGAACATAGATAGATGTCAATCAAATATATCCTAGTCTAGGCAGGAACATAGATAGATGTCAATCAAATAGATCCTAGTCTAGGCAGGATATGATAGATGCAATCAAATATATCCTAGTCTAGGCAGGATCATAGATATATGCCAATCAAATAGATCCTAGTCAGGAACCGAGATAGATGTCAATCAAATATATCCTAGTCTGGGCAGGAACCTAGATATATGTCAATCAAATATATCCTAGTCTAGGCAGGAACCTAGATAGATGTCAATCAAATATATCCTAGTCTAGGGAGGAACCTAGATATATGTCAATCAAATATATCCTAGTCTAGGGAGGAACCTAGATATATGTCAATCAAATATATCCTAGTCTAGGCAGGAACCTAGATAGATGTCAATCAAATATATCCTAGTCTAGGGAGGAACCTAGATATATGTCAATCAAATATATCCTAGTATAGGCAGGAACCTAGATATATGTCAATCAAATATATCCTAGTCTAGACAGGAACCTATATAGATGTCAATCAAATATATCCTAGTCTAGGCAGGAACCTAGATAGATGTCAATCAAATAGATCCTAGTCTAGGCAGGAACCTAGATATATGTCAATCAAATATATCCTAGTCTAGACAGGAACCTAGATATATGTCAATCAAATAGATCCTAGTCTAGACAGGAACCTAGATATATGTCAATCAAATATATCCTAGTCTAGACAGGAACCTAGATAGATGTCAATCAAATAGATCCTAGTCTAGACAGGAACCTAGATATATGTCAATCAAATATATATTGGGTATCCTAGTCTAGCAGGAACCTAGATAGATGTCAATCAAATATATCCTAGTCTAGACAGGAACCTAGATAGATGTCAATCAAATATATCCTAGTCTAGACAGGAACCTAGATATATGTCAATCAAATATATCCTAGTCTAGACAGGAACCTAGATAGATGTCAATCAAATATATCCTAGTCTAGACAGGAACCTAGATATATGTCAATCAAATATATCCTAGTCTAGACAGGAACCTAGATAGATGTCAATCAAATATATCCTAGTCTAGGGAGGAACCTAGATAGATGTCAATCAAATAGATCCTAGTCTAGACAGGAACCTAGATAGATGTCAATCAAATAGATCCTAGTCTAGGCAGGATCCTAGATAGATGTCAATCAAATAGATCCTAGTCAGGAACCTAGATAGATGTCAATCAAATATATCCTAGTCTAGGCAGGAACCTAGATATATGTCAATCAAATATATCCTAGTCTAGTCAGGAACCTAGATAGATGTCAATCAAATATATCCTAGTCTAGGCAGGAACCTAGATATATGTCAATCAAATATATCCTAGTCTAGGCAGGAACCTATATAGATGTCAATCAAATATATCCTAGTCTAGACAGGAACCTAGATAGATGTCAATCAAATAGATCCTAGTCTAGACAGGAACCTAGATATATGTCAATCAAATATATCCTAGTCTAGTCAGGAACCTAGATATATGTCAATCAAATAGATCCTAGTCTAGACAGGAACCTAGATATATGTCAATCAAATATATCCTAGTCTAGTCAGGAACCTAGATAGATGTCAATTAAATAGATCCTAGTCTAGTCAGGAACCTAGATAGATGTCAATCAAATATATCCTAGTCTAGGGAGGCACCTAGATAGATGTCAATCAAATATATCCTAGTATAGGCAGGAATCTAGATATATTTCAATCAAATATATCCTAGTCTAGGGAGGAACCTTGATAGATGTCAATCAAATAGATCCTAGTCTAGGCAGGAACCTAGATAGATGTCAATCAAATATATCCTAGTCTAGACAGGAACCTAGATAGATGTCAATCAACTATATCCTAGTCTAGGTAGGAACCTAGATAGATGTCAACCAAATAGATCCTAGTCTAGGCAGGAACCTAGATAGATGTCAATCAAATATATCCTAGTCTAGGCAGGAACCTAGATAGATGTCAATCAAATATATCCTAGTCTAGGGAGGAACCTAGATAGATGTCAATCAAATATATTCTAGTCTAGGGAGGAACCTAGATAGATGTCAATCAAATATATCCTAGTCTAGGGAGGAACCTAGATAGATGTCAATCAAATATATCCTAGTCTAGTCAGGAACCTAGATAGATGTCAATCCAATATATCCTAGTCTAGTCAGGAACCTAGATAGATGTCAATCAAATATATCCTAGTCTAGGCAGGAACCTAGATAGCTGTCAATCAAATATATCCTAGTCTAGGGAGGAACCTAGATAGATGTCAATCCAATATATCCTAGTCTAGTCAGGAACCTAGATAGATGTCAATCAAATATATCCTAGTCTAGGGAGGAACCTAGATAGATGTCAATCAAATATATCCTAGTCTAGTCAGGAACCTAGATATATGTCAATCAAATATATCCTAGTCTAGACAGGAACCTAGATATATGTCAATCAAATAGATCCTAGTCTAGGCAGGAACCTAGATAGATGTCAATCAAATATATCCTAGTCTAGACAGGAACCTAGATAGATGTCAATCAAATAGATCCTAGTCTAGGCAGGAACCTAGATAGATGTCAATCAAATATATATAGACAGGAACCTAGATATATGTCAATCAAATATATCCTAGTCTAGTCAGGAACCTAGATATATGTCAATCAAATAGATCCTAGTCTAGACAGGAACCTAGATATATGTCAATCAAATATATCCTAGTCTAGTCAGGAACCTAGATAGATGTCAATCAAATAGATCCTAGTCTAGTCAGGAACCTAGATAGATGTCAATCAAATATATCCTAGTCTAGGCAGGAACCTAGATAGATGTCAATCAAATATATCCTAGTCTAGGCAGGAACCTAGATAGATGTCAATCAAATATATCCTAGTCTAGGCAGGAACCTAGATAGATGTCAATCAAATATATCCTAGTCTAGACAGGAACCTAGATAGATGTCAATCAAATATATCCTAGTCTAGGCAGGAACCTAGATATATGTCAATCAAATATATCCTAGTCTAGCAGGAACCTAGATAGATGTCAATCAAATATATCCTAGTCTAGGCAGGAACCTAGATAGATGTCAATCAAATATATCCTAGTCTAGGCAGGAACCTAGATAGATGTCAATCAAATATATCCTAGTCTAGGCAGGAACCTAGATAGATGTCAATCAAATATATCCTAGTCTAGGCAGGAACCTAGATAGATGTCAATCAAATATATCCTAGTCTAGGCAGGAACCTAGATAGATGTCAATCAAATATATCCTAGTCTAGGCAGGAACCTAGATAGATGTCAATCAAATATATCCTAGTCTAGCAGGACCTAGTAGATGTCAATCAAATATATCCTAGTCTAGGCAGGAACCTAGATAGATGTCAATCAAATATATCCTAGTCTAGACAGGAACCTAGATAGATGTCAATCAAATAGATCCTAGTCTAGACAGGAACCTAGATATATGTCAATCAAATATATCCTAGTCTAGTCAGGAACCTAGATATATGTCAATCAAATAGATCCTAGTCTAGACAGGAACCTAGATATATGTCAATCAAATATATCCTAGTCTAGTCAGGAACCTAGATAGATGTCAATCAAATAGATCCTAGTCTAGGCAGGAACCTAGATAGATGTCAATCAAATATATCCTAGTCTAGGGAGGAACCTAGATAGATGTCAATCAAATATATCCTAGTCTAGACAGGAACCTAGATATATGTCAATCAAATATATCCTAGTCTAGACAGGAACCTAGATAGATGTCAATCAAATAGATCCTAGTCTAGACAGGAACCTAGATATATGTCAATCAAATATATCCTAGTCTAGTCAGGAACCTAGATATATGTCAATCAAATATATCCTAGTCTAGACAGGAACCTAGATATATGTCAATCAAATATATCCTAGTCTAGACAGGAACCTAGATAGATGTCAATCAAATATATCCTAGTCTAGACAGGAACCTAGATATATGTCAATCAAATATATCCTAGTCTAGACAGGAACCTAGATAGATGTCAATCAAATATATCCTAGTCTAGGGAGGAACCTAGATAGATGTCAATCAAATATATCCTAGTCTAGACAGGAACCTAGATAGATGTCAATCAAATAGATCCTAGTCTAGGCAGGATCATAGATAGATGCCAATCAAATAGATCCTAGTCTAGGCAGGAACCTAGATAGATGTCAATCAAATATATCCTAGTCTAGGCAGGAACCTAGATAGATGTCAATCAAATAGATCCTAGTCTAGGCAGGAACCTAGATAGATGTCAATCAAATATATCCTAGTCTAGGCAGGAACCTAGATATATGTCAATCAAATAGATCCTAGTCAGGAACCTAGATAGATGTCAATCAAATATATCCTAGTCTAGGCAGGAACCTAGATATATGTCAATCAAATATATCCTAGTCTAGGCAGGAACCTAGATAGATGTCAATCAAATATATCCTAGTCTAGGCAGGAACCTAGATATATGTCAATCAAATATATCCTAGTCTAGGCAGGAACCTAGATATATGTCAATCAAATATATCCTAGTCTAGGCAGGAACCTAGATAGTCAATCAAATATATCCTAGTCTAGGCAGGAACCTAGATAGATGTCAATCAAATATATCCTAGTCTAGGGAGGAACCTAGATATATGTCAATCAAATATATCCTAGTCTAGGGAGGAACCTAGATAGATTCCAAATCCGACGCTCTACCACTGGACCACGGGAGCTATGAATCGAGACCATAATTGGTCGACCTGCGCGCGCGCAATATGCCCAGAACTGGTTAATCTGCGCGCGCGCAATACACCCATAACTGGTTAATCTGCGCGCGCGCATTACGCCCAAAAGTGGTTAATTTGCGCGCGCGCATTACGCCCAAAAGTGGTTAATTTGCGCGCGCGCATTACGCCCAAAAGTGGTTCATTTGCGCGCGCGCATAACGGCAACAAGTGGGTAATGTGCGCGCGTAGAATATGGCGACAACCCGGGGGAAAGCAATCCCCATCTGCAAAAATGATGTCATAATAAACCCCATTTACAAAGGGTTTTTGTCGCATCCAAATTAACCCCATTGCCAAGATAATTCCACCACGGATTTACCCCATTTTTACCACAGGGATTCGGCACGTTTGGGGGTACTAGTATATATATTTAAGTACTTAAATATATATACTAGTACCCCCAAACGTGCCGAATCCCTGTGATTTTTACAGGTAAAATTGAAAAGCAAAATTTTGTATGCATTTTAAACAAAATTCAAAGGTAAATATTTTTACCCGTTTATAACCCCATTAATGCCACTTTTTCACCCATTCACCCCCCATAACCCTTAACACGGATTTGTTATCCATTCACCCCCTCCCCCTCCCCTTCATAACAAATGCCCCCCCAATTAATGTCACTTTTTCACCCATTCACCCCCCCCCATAACCCTTAACACGGATTTGTTATACATTCACCCCCTCTCCCTCCCCCTTCATAACAAATGCCCCCCCCCCAATACGAGTACATTTCAATGTCAGTAACTTTTTGTGTAATGCTGCTAAATGTCCACTTTTGCCCTATCTCGTAATGGTGAAGATTCCTTTACAAAATTCCTGGATCACCCTCAAAATTTCATCAAAATCCGTCGGTAACTTTTTGCGTAATCCTGCTTACTGACTGACAAACTAACAGGGGTGAGGTAACTATTGAAAAATGGAATAAAGCTAAAGTATATACATGACAAATGCTTCACTTCAAGTTGATTGTATGAATTAAAATTCAGGTTGCTAGGAAATTAATTTTCGTTACACGACATATTGTTTCACGATTCTGCTTATTTCAATTTATAGAAAAAGTTTTACATTATGAAACTTCTGCATTAATACTGTTTTTAGTAATGCAATGCACTGATATTTAAATACATACACAATAAATAAACGTTATGATTGGTATCATATAAGTGTTGCCACCTCCCGTAATACAATGGCTGTAATTAAGGTGCTGCCACCTCCCGTAATACACTGGCTGTAATTAAGGTGCTGCCACCTCCCGTAATACATTGGCTGTAATTAAGGTGCTGCCACCTGCAGTAAAATCAGTAATCTCCTTCTGGCAACTAATATTGAAATCTTGAGACTGAAAAAAGGAGGATATTTTGCCAATAAATTAACTTTGTAGCTGTAATAAATAGCCTGTTGTGTAGGCTATCTACTAATGGCTACAGTAAACAATCTGTGTAGCCAGGACCAAGGGCAAACCTGCATGAACTGGACCAAACACGCGCGCGCAGATACAGTTCAGAATGAGGTTACATGTGCGGGCTCACACACCGTCCAGAATAGCTCAGAATTATTTATTTTTGAAGGGCGCGCAGATAGTCAGTAACGAGCTGGCGCGCGCGCAGCTGAACATGAAATGGTATTTCGCGCGCGCGCAGATCGACAATTTGTGGTACCTATTCATACCTGGACCACGGACGATATCTTCAGGAGTCGTAGCTCATATGGGCAACCGGTAGCGACGATAAATAAACGTAAAACATACACATATTACGATATGAGTTATTTTAAAATGGCATAGCGGAATCGATCATGCTACCTGTGATTTACAAATGACCATGTCCGCACCAATGCCAGTTTATATTATGTTTATGTATGTGAAACGTTTAGTATTATCACGTATTGTAAGGGTCTGTCTAAAATGCGGACGCGTTAAGCGGGCGGTATATATATAGAGAGAAAACGCGGACGCTATATAGGGGAAAAGCGGGCGCTATAGGTATTACTTGATAAAGGTGTTAGATAAGGTGTGCGATTAAACGAACTTATAATCGCTGTGTTTTTAGTGTGTCTGGTGTCTTTTCTTTCATTCAATATAATATTTCGTTGTTTTTTTTAAAAAGTATGCGTTTCTTTGTCCCTTTCTGTTATTATTTTCGTTATTGATTTATTTAGCAATTTAAAATGTCCGGTACATCTGTTGTTTATTTTTAAATACAATAATACATAATAACATAGACCTGTTATAAATTACCCCGACGACACTGAAGCCATTGTAGAGATTACCCCGGCGACATTGAAAATATGGTATAAATTAATTACCCCGACGACACTGAAGATATTGTAGGTATTACCCCGGCGACACTGAAGATTGGTATAAATTAATTACCCCGACGACACTGAAGATATTGTAGGTATTATCCCGACGACACTGAAGATTGGTATAAATTAATTACCCCGACGACACTGAAGATATTGTAGGTATTATCCCGACGACACTGATGATTGGTAAAAATTAATTACCCCGACGACACTGAAGATATTGTAGGTATTATCCCGACGACACATATGATATTGTATACAATACACCGACGACACTGAAGATCTGGTAGACTTTAACCCGACGACATTCTGTTCCACACTTTATATATTCTTACTATTATTCTAACAAATGGCTCACATGGTACGATGGTCGGTGATGGTACGATGGTCGGTGATGGTACGATGGTCGGTGATGGTACGATGGTCGGTGATGGTGCGATGGTCGGTGGTGGTACGATGGTCGGTGATCGTACGACGGACGGTGATGGTGCGATGGTCGGTGATGGTACGATGGTCGGTGATGGTCGATGGTCGGTGATGGTACGATGGTCGGTATGGTGCGATGGTCGGTGATGGTACGATGGTCGTGATGGTGCGATGTCGGTGATGTGTGTGATGGTCGATGGTCGGTGTGAGGATGGGCGATGGTCGGTGATGGTACGATGGTCGGTGGTTGATGGGTGCGATGGTCGGTGATGGTACGATGGTCGGTGATGGTACGATGGTCGGTGATGGTACGATGGTCGGTGATGGTGCGATGGTCGGTGATGGTACGATGGTCGGTGATGGTACGATGGTCGATGATGGTGCGATGGTCGGTGATCGTACGACGGACGGTGATGGTACGATGGTCGATGATGGTGCGATGGTCGGTGATCGTACGACGGATGTTGACATCTGACGTAGAAGTCGGTTGACTTGGTTGGCATCATGATTCCATGCGTCAAGGAAATTCCGATGATGCTGTCTTCCATCGAACCCATTCTGGCCCCGCGGTAGTATTTCAGAGACAACTACTGTACAGCTGTAAAAGACATTTATGACAACTAAGATTCAAAAAGTTCAAACCCATTCCATTAAAGTGTAATCTTTTCATGTGCTTCGAATAGTCTGTTTCTAGAAGAAGTATATCCACTGACGTGGTAATGTATACATAGGAATTCCAATAATTATCTATGACAGCATTGTAAATATTTATTTGAATACAGCAAGCAGTGTTCTGTATCTCAAACCTTATTCATCATTAATATAACATTAATTATCAGAAACATACCCAGGGGAAGCCAGATGGATTTCAGAACAGAGATAGTCGATGTCAGCAACAATGACGTCAGCACTCCGCGATCCAATATCATTTGCACCGACGACGACAACTACACTTTGGAAGAAATGTTTACGTTCTATGTTCATTATGATACTAACACTTGAAATACCATACAAGAGTTTGAATATAATCATAGTAAAATGATCTCATAATTCGAGCGTCCGCAATTAAAAACTTATATCGCCAGCTAGTTATTATAGCGTCCGCCTTTTCTCTATACATCTATAGCGTCCGCGTTTTCCCACTATATATATATATATTGCGTCCGCATTTTCCCTCTATATATATATAGCGTCCGCAGTTTGTTATATGTTCAATGTGTCTGTCATTTCGAAATAGTGATATCGAAGCGTCTGCATTATACCATGCAGTCTGCTCTATGATCAATATGATACTAACACTTGAAATAAATCTTATTACAAATGCGTCCGCGCTTTGTTATATTTTCAATATTATACAAGAGTTTGAACATAAACTTATTATAATGATCTCTTAATTCGAGCGTCCGCAATTAAAAACTATATCGCCAGCTAGTTACTATAGCGTCCGCCTTTTCTCTATACATCTATAGCGCCGTTTTCCCTCTCTATATATATATATATATATATAGCGTCCGCGTTTTCCCTCTATATATATATAGCGTCCGCAGTTTGTTATATGTTCAATGTGTCTGCCATTTCGAAACAGTGATATCGAAGCGTCTGTATTATACAATGCAGTCTGCTCTATGATCAACATACGTCTATAGCGTCCGCGTTTTCCCACTAATATATATAGCGTCCGCATTTTCCCTCTATATATATATATATATATAGCGTCCGCAGTTTGTTATATGTTCAATGTGTGTGTCATTTCGAAATAGTGATATCGAAGCGTCTGCATTATACCATGCAGTCTGCTCTATGATCAATATGATACTAACACTTGAAATAAATCTTATTACAAATGCGTCCGCGGTTTGTTATATTTTCAATACGACGATACACATATTATTACAAATCTATATAGTACTCACCGAAAAAAATGGCGCTACCTCAAATATGGCACGTTCTTGAAGAAACTGGTAAGTACGATATCCAGAATATGAGAATACAGAATAACGTTCACTGCTCAGATAGTCCGGTACTTTGTCTGACTGTGACCTATAAACTAAAGCCATTTTACACACACAGATATATATCACACAGAGAAATCAACAGTAAAATACACGTTTGAAAACACTGCACTATTTAATTGCAAGAAAGCAAGTATGTTTCATTTATTTCCAACACAAAAATATCACAAATTAATTTTATCACTGAAAATGCAGCTAAGTCACTGGATATGTTTCATTTATAAAAATCTCAAATTCTACCATGATATGATTTCAGTAAATACGATTTAGTTTCCAAATAGTTCATAGTTTTAATTCATTAAAGAGTACAATTTGCAGATACGTCGATATCACTGTATGAAAAGCAGACATAATGAACATATAACAAACTGCGGACGCTATATATATATATATAGAGGGGGAATGCGGACGCTATATACCCTCGAGTGTCCGGTTTCCGTTATGATAAGAAATGATTGGCATTCAACAAAACGAATCTTAAAACTACATAGTTTCTAAATGTATGATGTAAATAAAGTAACGTTCCTCTTTTATTCCAAAGAATTAGAAATGAATATGACTACGTAAATAACAACGGGCGCTGTCATTTTTACCATGATCCGAAACAGACATCTGTGGTGACTGGTACCGGAGTTTTCGTGACCTTTCAGAAAATCAATTTTGCGTAACATTGAATGGGTGTAAATATAAAACGAACACGTTTTATAAAGCATAATGATAATTTCTATTATTTTGATGAATATTTCTTTTCACAATGAACTCTTTCACAGTTTAACAAGCATTTTCACATGTGGACACCTGCATTCATCACCTAATCTTGTAAACCTGACTTGAACAGTAAATGAGGTGGGTCCAATTGAGGATACTGTGCCCATTTGTAAGGGCTGTTGATGAATATTGCCTGTACTTTCGCTTTGTAGGTGGTGGACTGCCATAAACCTAAAACAAAATTAAAAACTATTCCTTTAATTACACTACACTACAGGACACATCGCTTAGTTGACGATGACAGTAACACTGTATGGACCTCAAAACAATATAAGAGAAGTCTCCAAAACGAACTCCCCTTACACTAATTAAAATTGTAACCCAGTCTATATTGACCTTCACATTAAATGACAGGTAGGTAAACAAATCAGACGACGCAAAACAAAACTGGAAATGGTCAATATTTTGCAGTAATTCCAATGGACAAATGGTGATGCAATATTGCATTATGAAAGATAGCATGTTTTATAACAATGCAAGGAAAATAACCGATTACTTATGCCTACAAGGATTATACGGCGCATTGTTGTTGCCAAATATGGAAAATGACCTTTGACACTATCTATTCCTGATTGGTGACGTCAGAAAACACCGATCGCGCACAGTATTATAAATACTTACGGGGTAACGAAAACGAAGGTATCACGATTTGAGGACACTAGAGGATATATATAGTGGGAAAACGCGGACGCTATATATATATATATAGTGGGAAAACGCGGGCGCTATAGAAAATGTATATGTTGCTTAATAATTGTTATTGGGGTTTTAAGGTAATAAACACATTATTAAGACTTCATCAAATTAACGAAATAAAAAAGTGGTGATAACACATTCATTTCCCCACGATAAAAATCTCAAATTCTACCATGATATGATTTCAGTAAATACGATTTAGTTTCCAAATAGTTCATAGTTTAAAAAAATACGAAATATTATATAATTTATAAGAAAATAACATATTGAATGAAAGAAAAGACACCAGACACACTAAAAACACGGCGATTATAAGTTCGTTTAATCGCACACCTTATCTAACACCTTTATCAAGTAATACCTATAGCGCCCGCTTTCCCCCTATATGTTACATAGCGTTTGCATTTTCTCTCTATATATATACCGCCCGCTTAACGCGTCCGCATTTTAGACAGCGCCGTATTGGGACCACACAACGCCGATTACACCCCGACAAGAGCAGGTAACTCTAAAGACGTTATTAACAAAACGTAAACAAAATGTTTCTCATCATTTTTGTTATCTGTATGCCGATTTGACAGCACATGGTAGCATAGTAATGGATAAGAGAATTCAATAT
Organism: Archivesica marissinica; assembly: GCA_014843695.1. Classification (NCBI taxonomy): domain Eukaryota; kingdom Metazoa; phylum Mollusca; class Bivalvia; order Venerida; family Vesicomyidae; genus Archivesica; species Archivesica marissinica. The sequence continues at coordinate 29,429,711 of CM026395.1, read as the reverse complement.
CTTCTTTGTAGCAAAACTATTCAGTTCAGCCATAGAATCCACTAGTCCAAATATTTAGACTTGATAAATAAATGTACGTGTACAACACACAAAGTATAATAACCCAATCTGTAACTAGTGTAAGAGAAATCTCATGAAGACTAAAGTAGTACCGGTACTAAGCAGATATACACACTATTTCAAGCTAATATATAAAAAGTGTGTGAAAGTGTTTGTTTATTATAGTGTCAGCCCTATTTAAACGGCCAGCCATTTCTGACTTATGAGACAACTCTTTTTATGAACATCAGTACTTCCTGAATCCTATGTTTGTATGTCAGGCGCCAGGCTGGTAGGCAATCAGTAACCATTATTAACTAGCTGGCGGCTCACCAACCAGCCATATCAGAATGAACCCCTGACGAGGTTCGAACTTTGGACCTCCCGCTCTGTAGGCGGACGCGTTAACCACTAGGCCACAGAGACGGTTATATATGTATATACATGTAACAACAACGAAAGGTATCTTTTCGACCTTTTTTTCTTTATTCATTGGAACTTTAAAAAGTGTTGTGTTTATTTTTAATTTCTATTCAACCTTGGTACAATATCAATGAATTTTGTACTTCTTTGGTATGTTACATTTTGGGCAGCGGCACATACTGGTAACCAATGTAAGGAGAACAGACATAACTTTAACATTTCATTTTGAAGTGGCTATGTCTACTCTACAAAAATAGTTCTAAAAAACAATGCTGATCCTGGCTGCTTATTGACAGCTAGTGTTTGAAATATTAAAAAAGGTGAACAAGTTCATGGTATAACTCAGACTATGGAATAAACTATTACTGTTTTGTATTATTTTTTAGCGTATAGAAAATGGGAAGAAAAGATGCAGGGGGGAAAAAAGATGCAGGGGCAACGCATGTAGCACCAGTTGACCACTATAGAAAACAAATTGGTAACTAACACTGTCTTTGATATAGTTCAATCGACAATACACCACATGTATCGTACAGATTTTATATTATATTTGATAAAGTAGAAAGAAATATCGCATTCCATTTACTGTTGTATTTTGATTTAATATTTAATACTATCATGTTATACATTTTGCTTCAAGTTTTACAGTCATCGCTTTCTAGCTGATGGATCAAGGTACGGTAGTTTCACCACAGGAACTTGAAATTTTATCCATAAGCCTCCAAAGGTCTCGTACCTCTATCCTAGGACACCACCCTCTATTAAAAAAAACACCTAGAGGTGTCCTAGGATAGAGGTACGAGACCTTTGGTGGCTTATGGATAAAATTTCAAGTTCCTGTTGTTTCACTGACTTCCTGTCCGTCTGTCCCTTAGTTAGGTGCCCTGTAAACATTGTTGCAAGTCTAGTTTTGAATGGATTTTTTTCAAATTTTGCACAAAAAGATACGTTTTCATGAAAGCTTGGTTCCATTCAATAATCGGTTATTTCTACCTCTATACAAGATCACTAGGGTCAAGTTACTAGTAAATGAAAACCTTGCAAGCAATGTAGAAACTGTATTTCTGACCTAATTTTGTTCAACTTTTTAAACTTTATTTATTTTACAATGATTGCAAAGCAGGTTTTAACAACTTATATTAATCACTCTTGTTGGCTCGGATGACAGCGTAAAAGTGGTCATTCGTGTGGGAGGAAACCAGAGTACATGAAAAACACCCACCTATCCGATCTGGTCACCATTGTACATCTCACATACTTCTCAGTCCGAGGATCGAACCTGGGTTGCATTAGTGAGAAGCGAGCGAATTTGGTTATCATTATGTTTTGATATACCTTTCTATGATCTGTCACTTACGGAAATAAATACTATACTATCTCAACCAGATTATATTAAATTCCAACACAATTTAGCTTCACCTTTAGCTTCTTCTGAATACATTCGAACACTAACATTGAATCAATAAACAGTGTTTATGTGGTCTACAAACTTTCAATAGTGAAAGTAGAATGTCATATAACATTCATCCACGCTCCTGAAATGACATTTGTTTGTCAATGGAGTTAATACTAAATGCTTCATACTACGTTTAGAGATAATGTAACTAAGATTATTCTACAAATAGGCACATATGTGAGATATAACGGCAAATCTGTACCATAAATAGTGTTATTCGGGAGACACTCATTGTATTATGCATGGATGTCGACCCCTATTTACGTTATTTTGTTATGTCAACAAGCCTCGTATACGACGTTTGTTTAATTGTTGAAATACTCAGTATTTGGGGGGGGGGGAATTATACCATTTAATAGGAAATTACATTCTGTAGAAATTTGTTGTTTTCACTTTAAGATAATCTGCAATCATTCAAAGTCTTGTAGAATTAAATTTAACTGTCTTGCAAACAATTGGGTCAGAGCCTATTACACACATATGTATATATATATATAGATATGGATAAGCAGGAACCGAGATATATGTCAATGAAACAGATCCTAGTCTATGCTATATATATATATATATGTACATTACATCAGGCCTCGACAAATTTTTAATTTCTTACTCGTCCTACTGGGCGAGTGATGCCACAGTTCCACTCGTCCAGATTGTACCACCACTCGTCCCATGTATTTTAGGAAAATTTAAAAATCGTCAGAATTGCCCTTTAATTTATTAATAAGTGCAATTATGTCACTACATGTATTTAGAATTTTGATCAAGGTACACAAACTAGCATGGTTTGTATTTGTGTGGTTTATACACATTTTTATTCAGAAACAAAGTTAACTAAGACTTGTAATCAACTCGCCTGTTGCGGATGTTACATGTAGTAATGCACGCATCATACAATTATTATTACACGACACATTCAGGTAACCGTTTTGGTCACAACATTGGTGTACAGCCTTGCACATATCTCAAACTGAGTGTCCAACTCTCAATCATATCAATTAGCTACATCATGTCTGAGCTTAGCCACGGGGTTATGATAACTGATCAGACATTCAGTAAGCTTCAGTCACAGATCGAGAGCTAACCGTTGTGCAGACTCGAACCTAGTGGGATATTCAATTCAGTCAACACTTGTTCCCGCTAGCGCTGGCTCATTATCTGGGCTAGTATTATCACTATGAATTATCCGTTTCCTCGGATATGGACACACATGCCATCTTGTGTGCCTGCTTCCCTTCCCAGCATTCAACCAGTGCACAATACTTTTAGTTGGGTTGTCGTCCTTGAGAGCTATTCCATCCAGGTTAATACGCATCAGACTGGAGACAGTGCTCTGCTTGAGTGACGTTCTGGTGTCCGTTTTGATCTGGTTCATCTTACTGAAGCCCCGTTCGCACTCTGTGGTCGTTGGGGGAAATTGTCAACATTATCTGTACCAGAGGGAGTATGTTCTTCAGATGATCCACGTCCTGGTTCGCCAATATATTTGCATAGGCATCAACAACTGATCTCTTTACGTTTCTGGAAATGTACATTTTCAAGATGTGTCATGGTGATGTCATAGTTGTCTAGTAACGCCTTCAGGGCACGATTCTGACTGGCAACCCATCGTATCTGCTGTACACCCCCATAGTATTTCAGTTCCTGATTCAGCGACACAGCAATCTCATACAGTTCCCGTCTACGTTTAGGGGAATAGTAGTACAGCTGGAATATTCCTTTCAGAACTTTCTCAAACTCAGCTAGATAGTCGCATCCCTTCTTGGCATCGCATACAGCGAGTTCTTAATTATGCGAAATGCAATGAACGACAGACACATACTTGTAACATTTATGGTCATCATCTAAGTCACTGTTTATGTCGTCAATGAAAAGCTTAACAGCTCCGCCTTTCTTCCCTAGATTTACAGAAGCCCCGTTTGTGTTAATCCCGACTAGCTTTTCCGCGATAGTCTCCTTACTGACACCTACGGAATTAAGTCCCTTCAACCAGCCATCCTTCACCCCGTGCGCATGCCCATGTTCCAGATCAACAATTTCAGCTAGACTAGTCTTAACTTCTCCGTTTTCTCCAACATAACGCACGTACACTAATTCCTGTTCAATGATCCCTTTATCTGTGGACCCGAGAATACAAATGAATCTAGCGCCATTCACATGTTCACTAGTTTCTTCCTTCAGGACTTCCCCTGCGTTCGTACAAAAATCCTTACATGCTTTGTCAGTTTGATAGTTAGTACCGACATCAATGCCATTTTTACTTTGTAGGGCTAACAATCTCGGAAACTTTGCAAATGCTTCGTTTTCAGTAGCTACGTAATAGGCTGTGTTGAACAGTTTTTCATATACGACAATTCTTTTCATCAAGTTTTTGTATGTTTTTCGACATGCGTGTTTTGTCTGGATCTTGTAATACCGCCTTGTGTTCAATACATTTGACGTGTTTTACGCTTTTTTCATGATATTTCAAGGTTTCCTTTCTGTGCTTTTCGGTGATTCCTTTGACTAGTGACGATTCTTTGTCCGAATATTCTGCGAAAGCTCGGCATACTTCGACGGGTGACTGGCCGTGACGGGTTTCGTAAAACAAATATAGGCTGCAGCTATTGTACCCATGTTTAGCAAGAGTCAAACACCAGTCTACAATTTGTGAGTTGTTTATTGTGGCAGCGTTCACACATTAAAATATCCTCGGTGATTTCCCATTATCACGCCTGGTAATCATTCCGAAGAAAGTAAAACGGATATTATTTTATTTTGTTCCTACGATTTATATTGGATATTTAGCTGAAATTTTCACTCGTCCGACTGGGCAAGCGACTTGGAATTTCTACTCGTCCAGATCAAAAAGTCACTCGTAAATACGAGCGGACGAGTGGATTTGTCGAGTCCTGTACATTTAAAATATAGCGTGTTAAACAATGAGCTATTAAACCAGCACTTTGATTTGTCATCTATCATCTATTGTACATTACTAGGAAAACAGGATTACAAGAAATCTAGGAAGAACCTGAAATCCATGAAGGCAGCTCATGACTTGAAGAAGTCTTCATCACCTGTCAAGGTCAGTATTTTACTTTAAGGACACAGTATTATACAATACATGTAGTTTCGTTTAAACATAAATTTTATTATATAACAAATAGTTATATACACAATAAATACAAAGTGGATTGAAATGAAAGCTGAAAGCTTATTGGATTTCTCTCAGTGCTTGCCTGACCCAATTAGTCGGGCAGCGTATTGTGATGTCAACAGTTGCATTCTTTGTGTGATTTACGTTTATTTATCGTTGCTACCGGTTGCTCGTTGCGACACCTCCTGAAGAGATTAATCATTTTAAATATTTTGAGGATAGTGCAATAATACAGACCCATTCCCGAATCTCCGCTGGTTCTTTTACTTGCACGGTGTAGTATAAAGCACCGACACAAGACCTCGGCTTAAAGTCCCAATTGAAAGGCTGTTTATTTTATTAGGGTCAGACGGGGGATCGAACCTGCGATCCCTGGATTACCAGTCCATTGTGTTAACCACTGGACTACGTAGCTGTCTGTACACTTGCGGTCAAACAACTTTACCATATTTATGCATGGATTTTAGTACATTGACATCTTTTGGTTGTGTACGAATGATGTTCGAGCCCCGCTCAGGCCGTGTCTCAATTTATATGAAAAAGTTGGCAGTTTCTTACGGAGGTTGGTGCACCCAAGTACTGGTTAACCGCTGGAGCCTACCCAGGAAAGGTGTTGTTAGGTAAACTGTCCGCCGGCGATATAGCCCAAAATGGTACTGATGCAGGCGTAAAACCCGAAATATAACATAAATATAACATATAACGAATGATGTTCACTGCACATAGTAGGGGCCATAAAAGTAGCACATGCTCTAAAAATGTCTAGAAAGGGAGGGGCTTGGAATTTCAAACAGCTTTGCGATGTGTGTACTGTGTGATTTCGAGTCATCGCTTGAATCATGCATTTCGTACCTCCTGCTGTGGAGGAAATAAAATAGCACCGAACCATGGAACTAAATAGCATGAACCATGGAACTCCCTCCCCGGGTTGAACCGTATGAAATAAATGGTGTCGTGTCATGGAAATGAATATCTCCAAACCATGCGGTTGAAAATGTGCCGAACCATGGAAATAAATATACGAACCATGGAAAAGGGAACTCCCTCCCTGGGATGAACCGTGGAAATCAATGGTGTCGTGTCATGGAAATGAATATCTCCGAACCATGCGGTTGAAAATGTGCCGAACCATGGAAATAAACCATGGACGCCACATTGAAAGTAACATGGTCACTACTCTCTAGTAGCCACTAGTGATGAATGATACATTTCATGATTCATGAGTGAAGCATGATTCAATCATGACTTTGTGCGACATTTTTAAGCTGTGAATTGTTTATTAAACTGAAAAACGAGGCTACGGCATGCACTCACACCTCCGTGTAACCGCTGTAACCTATCATGTGGTCACAGCCGCAGCGGCAACTTAGGTCGTATGGCAACTCTCCAGCCACGGAGGCCCTTTAGATCACATGTTAGTGGGGGGGGGATGTAAGGGGACGCGTTTTATGATTGTTTATTTTACCATTTACCCCTTTGATCTATTATATTCAATGTTATGTAAATGTCTTATTATTTACAGGACACTGTGATCATTGTTGTATCAGGACTGGTCTGTGTAGCAGCTCTGTATGTTATACTTTACTGGTACCTAAACAAAGACCCTATGTGAAAGTATGCAGGATTGGATCCCGGCTTACATAGATATTGTTATGACATTACTATATACTGTATAAGGAACTGGTGTTTACAGAGAAGAAAGACATAGTGAGATAAGATATAATAGTTTATTCATGTACATGGGAACAGAGATACAGATGCAGCGTAGAGTGGACGGTTACACATCATAGTAACTCATTCATGCTCAAGGCACCGTTTCTCAGGGACAACATCTCGCATTCAAAATCGCGACATTTAATATATTCATCAAGAACAAGAGAAGGAAGAGTATTTTTTCTCTCGATGTTTTGGATTTTAGTGAAATTAATATAAAGAAACATCTACCCTCTGATGGAGGATACCCCCCCCATTCCACCACCCACACCCGCCCCTCCCACCACCCACACCCCCTCCCACCACCCACACACCACCCACCACCCCATCACCCACACCCCCTCCCACACCCCCTCACACCACCCTCCCACCACCCACACCCCCCCCCACACCAACACCCCATTCACCCACCCCCTCCCACACCACATCCCCTCACACCACCCACACCATCCCCTCCCACCACCCACACCCCGCCCCTTATGTGTATGGTAGCTAAGACCTGTAACCCAGTCAAAGTTCTTTTGTGGAGGAAAAATTAAAGTAGCTGGAGAGTCGCCATATGATCTAAGCTGTTGGTGCAACTTTAAAACCCAAAAAACAAACAGGCAAAACAAATCATTATTTAAAAGTACAGTCAAACTTCTGTCTTAAGCAGCCAGCCAAGGGAGTCAGAGAAAGTGGCTGCTTAGCACAGGTGGCTGCTTAATAGAGGTCAAATATATAATAAAACAACTGATTGGGAATCTGGAAACTGGCTGCTTAATACAGGTTGGCTGCTTAATGGAGGTGACTGCTAACACAGGTTTGACTGTATATATGAACGAGAATAAACAGTTACCGAGGCATCAATCTGAAACCTTAGTAATTTTTGTTATTTTCACCATAGATCACAGTGAAAAATGACATTTCGTCCAAATCACCATTCTGATAGTTTCTCCAGTTTCTCCATACATCGCAATGCACAGCAAAATGAGAGTATTAAAGGGACCGATCTATGCAATAACATTTCACACATCGAGGTTGTGGGGACGTCTATGTTACATGTATAGTGTATAATTATGTACAGTCTACTTCCGTTATGTCGAAACGGGACTTTGATCCGACTTCAAGATAATCGGAGAATGCGACACAGCCGACTTTGATATAACGGATGTAGACTGTATTTCAGTTATCATAGTTTACAAACATTGAATTCATTGATAATCATGCCAAGAGTGTGTTGACATTGACATTAATCTGTTATCTGTTTTAATTTCACGAGACATCGAAATAATGAGTATTATCATGGTTAGTTCATAGTACTTGATCACAAACATTGACAATCATGCCAAGATTGTGTTGATATTGACGTTAATCTATTATCTGTTTTACACTTGATCACAAATTTATGCTCAAATAAACTGGTTGTTTGGAAATGTGTTGTAATCTTGTCACACCTTGTCATACCTCAAATTGTTCACTAGGGGGCAAATGTCCTAACTGCCATTTCGACTGGGGGGCAAATGTCCTAGCTGCCATTTCCATTGAGGGGCAAATGTCCGCCCCTACATATTGACTGGGGGGCAAATGTCCTAGCTGCCATTTCAACTGGGGGGCAAATGTCCGCCCCTACATTTCGACTGGGGGGCAATTGTCCACCCTGCCATTTTTGGACTGGGGGGCAAATGTCCGGGGGGCAAATGTCCTACATTCAGACTGTACATGTATGTACTGTTAATAATCTAGCAAAAAACAAGCGATGTTAATTATTAGTATGTTGTTTAATATGTTTTTATCATGTTTCATGAATTCACATGGATGTTCTTTTTATTTATATACAGTCTACATCCGTTATGTCAAAGTCGGTTATGTCGAATTCTCCGGTTATCTCGAAGTCGGATCATAGTCCCATTTCGGACACTATCATTTTTTATATAACTGGATCTGTTTATATTGAGTTTCGTTAATTAAAACTTCGGTCATATCGAAGTATTTTGTTAGGTCTGACGGAATTCAACGGATGTAGACTGTACTATTTGGACTGGACGTTATTGTTAATAATTATGTTAAAGATCAAAAAAGTGAAATAGTATGTGTCTAATAAAACCGTCGTCTTCTTCTTCACAGAAGGTCTGATTTCATTCCCGATCGCTCTCATTGACAAAGATGCAAGCATATACATAGTCACTTTAGTGGTAAGAAACTTGGATATGACAACATGTCCAATGTGGTGGCCACCATACAATCCCACCTACTGCACATGTAGATGCACAAACCTGGGTTACAAGGTTGCATTGGTGAGAAGTGAGCTTGTTAAAGTGGACGGGTATTACTGTATACCTGGTCGTGTTACTGTATGTACCGTGTACTGCCGACCAGTGAGGTACACTGTAGTGATTGGACTGGCATTACTGTATACCTGGTCGTGTTACTGTGTGTACGTGTACTGCCGACCAGTGAGGTACACTGTAGTGATTGGACGGGCATTACTGTATACCTGGTCGTGTTACTGTGTGTACCGTGTACTGCCGACCAGTGAGGTACACTGTAGTGATTGGACGGGCATTACTGTATACCTGGTCGTGTTACTGTGTGTACCGTGTACTGCCGACCAGTGAGGTACACTGTAGTGATTGGACTGGCATTACTGTATACCTGGTCATGTTGCTGTGTGTACCCTGTACTGCCGACCAGTGAGGTACACTGTAGTGATTGGACGGGCATTACTATATACCTGGTCGTGTTGCTGTGTGTACCGTGTACTGTCGACCAGTGAGGTACACTGTAGTGATTGTACCGGCATTACTGTATACCTGGTCGTGTTGCTGTGTGTACTGCCGACCAGTGAGGTACACTGTAGGGATTGGATGGGCATTACTGTATACCTGGTCGTGTTACTGTGTGTACTGCCGACCAATGAGTACATTGTAGTGATTGGACGGGCATTACTGTATACCTGGTCATGTTACTGTGTGTGCTGTGTACTGCCGACCAGTGAGGTACACTGTAGTGATTGGACGGACATTACTGTATACCTGGTCATGTTACTGTGTGTGCTGTGTACTGCCGACCAGTGAGGTACACTGTGGTGATTGGACGGGCATTACTGTATACCTGGTCATGTTACTGTGTGTGCTGTGTACTGCCGACCAGTGAGGTACACTGTAGTGATTGGACGGGCATTACTGTATACCTGGTCATGTTACTGTGTGTGCTGTGTACTGCCGACCAGTGAGGTACACTGTGGTGATTGGACGGGCATTACTGTATACCTGGTCGTGTTGCTGTGTGTACCGTGTACTGCCGACCAGTGAGGTACACTGTAGTGATTGGACGGGTATTACTGTATACCTGGTCGTGTTTCTGTGTGTACCGTGTACTGTCGACCAGTGAGGTACACTGTAGTGATTGGACGGGCATTACTGTATACCTGGTCGTGTTACTGTGTGTACCGTGTACTGCCGACCAGTTAGGTACACTGTAGTGATTGGACGGGTATTACTGTATACCTGGTCGTGTTACTGTGTGTACCGTGTACTGCCGACCAGTTAGGTACACTGTAGTGATTGGACGGGCATTACTGTATACCTGGTCATGTTGCTGTGTGTACCCTGTACTGCCGACCAGTGAGGTACACTGTAGTGATTGGACGGGCATTACTATATACCTGGTCGTGTTGCTGTGTGTACCGTGTACTGTCGACCAGTGAGGTACACTGTAGTGATTGTACCGGCATTACTGTATACCTGGTCGTGTTGCTGTGTGTACTGCCGACCAGTGAGGTACACTGTAGGGATTGGATGGGCATTACTGTATACCTGGTCGTGTTACTGTGTGTACTGCCGACCAATGAGGTACATTGTAGTGATTGGACGGGCATTACTGTATACCTGGTCATGTTACTGTGTGTGCTGTGTACTGCCGACCAGTGAGGTACACTGTAGTGATTGGACGGACATTACTGTATACCTGGTCATGTTACTGTGTGTGCTGTGTACTGCCGACCAGTGAGGTACACTGTGGTGATTGGACGGGCATTACTGTATACCTGGTCATGTTACTGTGTGTGCTGTGTACTGCCGACCAGTGAGGTACACTGTGGTGATTGGACGGGCATTACTGTATACCTGGTCGTGTTGCTGTGTGTACCGTGTACTGCCGACCAGTGAGGTACACTGTAGTGATTGGACGGGTATTACTGTATACCTGGTCGTGTTTCTGTGTGTACCGTGTACTGTCGACCAGTGAGGTACACTGTAGTGATTGGACGGGCATTACTGTATACCTGGTCGTGTTACTGTGTGTACCGTGTACTGCCGACCAGTTAGGTACACTGTAGTGATTGGACGGGTATTACTGTATACCTGGTCGTGTTACTGTGTGTACCGTGTACTGCCGACCAGTTAGGTACACTGTAGTGATTGGACGGGCATTACTGTATACCTGGTCGTGTTACTGTGTGTACTGTGCACGCACTGCCGACCAGTGAGGTACACTGTAGTGATTGGACGGGCATTACTGTATATACCTGGTCATGCTACTGTGTGTACTGTGCACGCACTGCCGACCAGTGAGGTACACTATAGTGATTGGACGGGTATTACTGTATACCTGGTCATGTTACTGTGTGTACGTGTACTGCCGACCAGTGAGGTACACTGTAGTGATTGGACGGGCATTACTGTATACCTGGTCGTGTTGCTGTGTGTACTGTGCACGCACTGCCGACCAGTGAGGTACACTGTAGTGATTGGACGGGCATTACTGTATACCTGGTCGTGTTACTGTGTACTGTGCATGCACTGCCGACCAGTGAGGTACACTGTAGTGATTGGACGGGCATTACTGTATACCTGGTCGTGTTACTGTGTGTATCGTTGTACCTGGTCGTGTGTACTGTGCACGCACTGTCGACCAGTGAGGTACACTGTAGTGATTGGACGGACATTACTGTATACCTGGTCGTGTTACTGTGTGTATCGTTGTACCTGGTCGTGTGTACTGTGCACGCACTGTCGACCAGTGAGGTACACTGTAGTGACTGGACGGGCATTTCTGTATACCTGGTCGTGTTACTGTGTGTATCGTTGTACCTGGTCGTGTGTACTGTGCATGCACTGCCGACCAGTGAGGTACACTGTAGTGATTGGACGGACATTACTGTATACCTGGTCGTGTTACTGTGTGTACTGTGCACGCACTGTCGACCAGTGAGGTACACTGTAGTGATTGGACGGACATTACTGTATACCTGGTCGTGTTACTGTGTGTATCGTTGTACCTGGTCGTGTGTACTGTGCACGCACTGTCGACCAGTGAGGTACACTGTAGTGATTGGACGGACATTACTGTATACCTGGTCGTGTTACTGTGTGTATCGTTGTACCTGGTCGTGTGTACTGTGCACGCACTGTCGACCAGTGAGGTACACTGTAGTGATTGGACGGACATTACTGTATACCTGGTCGTGTTACTGTGTGTATCGTTGTACCTGGTCGTGTGTACTGTGCACGCACTGTCGACCAGTGAGGTACACTGTAGTGATTGGACGGACATTACTGTATACCTGGTCGTGTTACTGTGTGTATCGTTGTACCTGGTCGTGTGTACTGTGCACGCACTGTCGACCAGTGAGGTACACTGTAGTGATTGGACGGACATTACTGTTTACCTGGTCGTGTTACTGTGTGTTCCCGGCCAGTAATGTGTCATGTAGTGATTGGACAGGAATGCGTCTAAATATATCACAATGTGAGGATTTGTATCTCAACGCACAGACAGACAGATACTTATTTTCACCAAGTAATACAATGAATATTACATTGCAAAACACCATGATCCACATTATTATCAATTCATAGTGACGTATCCACTTCACGTGACGTGAGTTTGGGATCACGACCACAGTGTTTCCAGCACCATTGGGATCACGACCACAGTGTTTCCAGCACCATTGGGATCACGACCACAGTATTTCCAGCACCATTGGGATCACGACCACAGTGTTTCCAGCACCATTGGGATCACGACCACAGTATTTCCAGCACCATTGGGATCACGACCACAGTGTTTCCAGCACCATTGGGATCACGACCACAGTATTTCCAGCACCATTGGGATCACGACCACAGTGTTTCCAGCACCATTGGGATCACGACCACAGTATTTCCAGCACCATTGGGATCACGACCACAGTGTTTCCAGCACCATTGGGATCACGACCACAGTATTTCCAGCACCATTGGGATCACGACCACAGTGTTTCCAGCACCATTGGGATCACGACCACAGTATTTCCAGCACCATTGGGATCACGACCACAGTGTTTCCAGCACCATTGGGATCACGACCACAGTATTTGCAGCACCATTGGGATCACGACCACAGTGTTTCCAGTACCATTGGGATCACGACCACTGTATTTCCAGCACCATTGGGATCACGACCACAGTATTTGCAGCACCATTGGGATCACGACCACTGTATTTCCAGCACCATTGGGATCACGACCACAGTATTTGCAGCACCATTGGGATCACGACCACTGTATTTCCAGCACCATTGGGATCACGACCACAGTATTTGCAGCACCATTGGGGATCACGACCACAGTATTTGCAGCACCATTGGGATCACGACCACTGTATTTCCAGCACCATTGGGATCACGACCACAGTGTTTCCAGCACCATTGGGATCATGACCACAGTATTTCCAGCACCATTGGGATCACGACCACTGTATTTCCAGCACCATTGGGATCACGACCACTGTATTTCCAGCACCATTGGGATCACGACCACTGTATTTCCAGCACCATTGGGATCACGACCACTGTATTTCCAGCACCATTGGGATCACGACCACAGTTTCCAGCACCATTGGGATCACGACCACAGTATTTGCAGCACCATTGGGATCACGACCACAGTGTTTCCAGCACCATTGGGATCACGACCACTGTATTTCCAGCACCATTGGGATCACGACCACAGTATTTGCAGCACCATTGGGATCACAACCACTGTATTTCCAGCACCATTGGGATCACGACCACTGTATTTCCAGCACCATTGGGATCACGACCACTGTATTTCCAGCACCATTGGGATCACGACCACTGTATTTCCAGCACCATTGGGATCACGACCACAGAGTTTCCAGCACCATTGGGATCACGACCACAGTATTTCCAGCACCATTGGGATCACGACCACAGTGTTTCCAGCACCATTGGGATCACGACCACAGTATTTCCAGCACCATTGGGATCACGACCACTGTATTTCCAGCACCATTGGGATCACGACCACAGTGTTTCCAGCACCATTGGGATCACGACCACAGTATTTCCAGCACCATTGGGATCACGACCACAGTATTTCCAGCACCATTGGGATCACGACCACAGTATTTCCAGCACCATTGGGATCACGACCACAGTATTTCCAGCACCATTGGGATCACGACCACAGTATTTCCAGCACCATTGGGATCACGACCACAGTATTTCCAGCACCATTGGGATCACGACCACTGTATTTCCAGCACCATTGGGATCACGACCACTGTATTTCCAGCACCATTGGGATCACGACCACAGTATTTCCAGCACCATTGGGATCACGACCACAGTATTTCCAGCACCATTGGGATCACGACCACAGTATTTCCAGCACCATTGGGAGCACGACCACAGTATTTCCAGCACCATTGGGATCACGACCACAGTATTTGCAGCACCATTGGGATCACGACCACTGTATTTCCAGCACCATTGGGATCACGACCACAGTATTTCCAGCACCATTGGGATCACGACCACAGTATTTCCAGCACCATTGGGATCACGACCACAGTATTTGCAGCACCATTGGGATCACGACCACTGTATTTGCAGCACCATTGGGATCACGACCACTGTATTTGCAGCACCATTGGGATCACGACCACAGTATTTCCAGCACCATTGGGATCACGACCACAGTATTTGCAGCACCATTGGGATCACGACCACAGTATTTCCAGCACCATTGGGATCACGACCACAGTATTTGCAGCACCATTGGGATCACGACCACTGTATTTGCAGCACCATTGGGATCACGACCACAGTATTTCCAGCACCATTGGGATCACGACCACAGTATTTCCAGCACCATTGGGATCACGACCACAGTATTTCCAGCACCATTGGGATCACGACCACAGTATTTCCAGCACCATTGGGATCACGACCACAGTATTTCCAGCACCATTGGGAGCACGACCACAGTATTTCCAGCACCATTGGGATCACGACCACAGTATTTGCAGCACCATTGGGATCACGACCACTGTATTTCCAGCACCATTGGGATCACGACCACAGTATTTCCAGCACCATTGGGATCACGACCACAGTATTTCCAGCACCATTGGGATCACGACCACAGTATTTCCAGCACCATTGGGATCACGACCACAGTATTTCCAGCACCATTGGGATCACGACCACAGTGTTTCCAGCACCATTGGGATCACGACCACAGTGTTTCCAGCACCATTGGGATCACGACCACAGTATTTCCAGCACCATTGGGATCACGACCACAGTATTTCCAGCACCATTGGGATCACGACCACAGTGTTTCCAGCACCATTGGGATCACGACCACAGTGTTTCCAGCACCATTGGGATCACGACCACAGTGTTTCCAGCACCATTGGGATCACGACCACAGTGTTTCCAGCACCATTGGGATCACGACCACAGTGTTTCCAGCACCATTGGGATCACGACCACAGTGTTTCCAGCACCATTGGGATCACGACCACAGTGTTTCCAGCACCATTGGGATCACGACCACAGTGTTTCCAGCACCATTGGGATCACGACCACAGTGTTTCCAGCACCATTGGGATCACGACCACAGTGTTTCCAGCACCATTGGGATCACGACCACAGTGTTTCCAGCACCATTGGGATCACGACCACAGTATTTCCAGCACCATTGGGATCACGACCACAGTGTTTCCAGCAACATTGGGATCACGACCACTGTATTTGCAGCACCATTGGGATCACGACCACAGTATTTCCAGCACCATTTTGTCATTTAGCCCAGACTGATGACACGCACTCTTGGAATAATTTCTCTGAACTATAAAATACCACCATAATTATACAGTATACTTTAAAATACACAAAGTATACCGGAGATGGCAGGCGCGTAGCTAGGTCTAAATATGGATTACGCACCATTCTTACTACTTGTTTCCGCTATATGGTCTCAGGTGACTATTGCATACTATGAACATCAGCTATAATCAATTGATGTTGGCATTTCGATCATGACTGCTTTCTTGTAAATGACCAGTGTCTATGTCTCAGTTTTTGCATTTTTCGCATTTATATAATTTTCAGGAACTGTCAAAATTAATCTTACGCACATGCGTAAGCCTAGCTACGCGCCTGGATGGTTGTATATTATAACGTTTAAGATCTCGGAGATAGAAGATACACGGTGTGCATGTATTAATTAAGGCTAAATGACAAAACCGGGTTGTCAAAACCATGCCAACAAAATCGTGTTGACAAAACCATGCCAACAAAACCATGCCAACAAAACCATGCTGACAAAACCGTGCTGACAAAAACTGTTATGATCGCGAGCTCCTGCCTACTTACCCTGCACTGTAAGGGAGGGAACTGCATAATTTATTGTTAGAGTTCATAATAAAATGGAATACTTTCCTGCCCAAAAGGGACGTATGTAATATCATTAACTCTTTCACCGTCAATGTCGCATAAAAGCGACTTTTATAAAAAGTAGAGAACCCGATCGGACAAAACAGAACCTGCCGTCTGATCAGGGTATACTAGTATGCTGATTGCTCTTCAGACAGTGGAGCTGAAGCACCTGTCCGAATAGCAAACAACATAGATCCTGATCAGACGCGGCGATCTGGATCGATGTTGTTTGCACATGCTCTGAATTTATTCGGCGCTGAAAGAGTTAAGATGCCCGTGCTAATATTCGACCAGAAATTAAAACGCACTCGGCATTTACTAGCAGCAATATGACAGCACCGAGGAATTAAACCCAAGGGAAGGCATCGGAGTAACATAATTATAGACATTGTAGCAGTGGTTGTCTTTCCCTGACTTGTTTTCTAATTTTTCGGCTAGTAATTGACTGAGTGTTCGTCTTGACATCTACCTATGTGAGATCCTGCTTCTAAATACAGAAGCCAATAGTTTTGCGATTACCCTCGATTTGCATATACATGTACTATATTCCGTGAAGAAGTTTATGACATTTCACAAAAATAAAAAAAGATGTGAAATACCAACATCTCAGTAACTCAGAGTTGTACTGAATGAACCTTCATCGTCATACATTGTATATACATGTATTCAGTAAGCAGAAGTTGACATTTGTCCAATTAGCGCAATGATTAGCAAGCTCAGTTCTTTCAAATTCAGGATTCGATCCTCGGGGGCCAGATCCGCCATGTGGGTTTTCTGCGGTTACTCCGGCCCTCCCACACGAATAACCACATATACGCTTTCACCTACGTCAACGAGAGTGTGTCAGAGCTTGTTTCACGATCAGTGTCCAGGTCTTTCTTCCATAACGTGCACGTCAGGAAAATTGGTCAAGGACTTTGCTGACGGAAGCCGCGCTATTGGAACTATGGAAGCAGCGTGACTCAGTACGAGTGTCAACAGACTAAATTACCTACTTGGCGAGACAACAATGCTCGGTGCTGGCGACGGCGGATAGCTGGTCATTAATTTTAGTTGGCTCCTTCAAGGAGACGGTGGGACGTGACTTCTAGATAGTGACGAGGACCCCAGCGAAGAAACCGGAACCTTTATTGCTGCTGTGAGCGGACAACTGGTGGAGGTTGTGACCCTAAAAGGGATCGCCTCGAAAGAAACGATACAGGACGCCTCTTCAAATGTCTGCATAAGCACCGTATCAGTCAACATATACTACTTAGAGAAACCAGTCGCCCACATGCCTCAAGAAAACATGCCTCGAGAAACCAGTCGCCTACATGCCTCGAGAAACCAATCGCCCACATGCCTCGAGAAACCAGTCGCCCACATGCCTCGAGAAACCAGTCGCCCACATGCCTCGAGAAACCAATCGCCCACATGCCTCGAGAAACCAGTCGCCCACATGTCTCGAGAAACCAGTCGCCCACATGCCTCGAGAAACCAGTCGCCCACATGCCTCGGCTGAGGCGACTATAAACAAATATACAAGATGAAGAACGATCAGACGGATATGTAGCCCAGTGGTAACACGCTGGACTGGTAATCCAGGAATCGCAGGTTCGATCCCCCGTCTGACCTTAATAATATTAACAGTTTCAGATGGGACTTTAAACCGAGGTCTCGTATCGGTGCTGTACCAGAGGAGACTCTGGAATGAGTCTCTGTCTGTATCATTGCACTATCCTCCAAAAATCTAAAATGACTAATCTCTTCAGGAGGCGTCGCTCATATGAGCAACCGGTAGCGACGATAAATAAACGTAAAACACACAGAACGATCATGGTAAAAAAAATTAAGTTTATACTAAAAGTAGACATACACTTCTCTAAGGTGTGTAAAGACACTTTAACCACGAATGTCTTGAACAAACTTATAATTTGTGGACGGACCCTTTTGCTATATTACACACATGTATGTCTTATATCTTGTATACTAACTGCTCATATTAGTAATAAAATAATCAGTTGTAATGCATGTATATGCAAATAATCAGGTGTAATGCATGTTTTGTAAATAATTAGTTATAATGCATGTATATGTAAATAATCAGGTGTAATGCATGTTTTGTAAATAATCAGTTGTAATGCATGTTTTGTAAATAATTAGTTATAATGCATGTATATGTAAATAATTAGTTATAATGCATGTATATGCAAATAATCAGGTGTAATATATGTATATGTAAATAATTAGTTATAATACATGTATATGTAAATAATTAGTTATAATACATGTATATGTAAATAATTAGTTATAATACATGTATATGTAAATAATTAGTTATAATGCATGTATATGTAAATAATTAGTTATAATGCATGTATATGTAAATAATTAGTTATAATACATGTATATGCAAATAATTAGTTATAATACATGTATATGCAAATAATTAGTTATAATACATGTAT
Source organism: Archivesica marissinica (assembly GCA_014843695.1). Taxonomy (NCBI): domain Eukaryota; kingdom Metazoa; phylum Mollusca; class Bivalvia; order Venerida; family Vesicomyidae; genus Archivesica; species Archivesica marissinica. The sequence continues at coordinate 29,410,786 of CM026395.1, read as the reverse complement.
ATGCAAATAATTAGTTATAATACATGTATATGCAAATAATTAGTTATAATACATGTATATGCAAATCGTGTGTAAACAAAGTGCGCTCAATAGACCTGACAGAATAATGCACTCAGAATACCGTGTTAATACAATCGTCTGTCTGCTAGTCCATCTGGCTATATTATTCCAGTAAACAATCGCTAGGGAGGAAAGCGATCGTATAAATCACAATATGACTTTGTGACAAAATCTGTTGTATGCAAATTAAGTATTGTTACATGGTCCTTTCAAAGAAATATTCATTGTTGCTTTACCGAAACCATGAAACAGCCGTGTAGTAAAGCGGGCATAAGTTTCCATTAGTGTCGTGTTTTATTTGGCTAATTGTCGGGTATTTAATCGTCAGCGCTGGGTTACTACGTGTTGAGCGTTCCCGTGGGGGACATTTCGCTGTCTGTAGATGGGGAAAATGTAGCAAACGCTTGATAAAGGCTGTCGTTTCATGTTGTCTAAATTCTTATATTGCGCTTTATGTCTGCACACACTACGTTTAACAGCATCAGATGGACTACAGTCAGCACAGCAGGTATGGAAAGAACGTATAAGACATTTCTTCTACGAAATGACATTTCTTCTACGAAATGTCTTATTCTCGCCCGAAGCAACATTTATTTCCATGTTCGCGTGGTGAAGTAACACGTGTAGTGTGCACCCGCTGTATGAGTCTTCTCATCTCTAATACAATTTGTTTAACTTTAGTTGGCGTTTGACACAAACTATCTTGCCAGGCTTGCGAATGACTACACCTGCAGGGCATGGTTCCGTCGGTTATTACACTGATACCGGCAGACGAAAGTACGAACATGTCATTTATTGGCATGTCTTGGCATATATGCTATTTATTTAGAATGCTTACGACAAAGTCGTCCGTTGAAAGTAAAATGTTTACAATAAATTCGTCCGTTGAAATAAGAATGTAGCAATTTGAGGTATAGACGAATTGGGAGGTGGAGGGGGCAATAATGATGTGAGGCAACTTGAACCTTCTTGCGACATTCCAATCTGTGAAGCAGATATGTTTATAAAAACAAATAATTACGTGGGGAACATGTTCCAGCGTATTTACCTCTGGCAAAGTATTACGTGGGGAACATGTTCCAGCGTATTTACCTCTGGCAAAGTATTACGTGGGGAACATGTTCCAGCGTATTTACCTCTGGCAAAGTATTACGTGGGGAACATGTTCCATCGTATTTACCTCTGGCAAAGCATTACTTGGGGAACATGTTCCATCGTATTTACCTCTGGCAAAGTATTACGTGGGGAACATGTTCCATCGTATTTACCTCTGGCAAAGTATTACGTGGGAATATGTTCCAGCGTATTTACCTCTGGCAAAGTATTACGTGGGGAACATGTTCCATCGTATTTACCTCTGGCAAAGTATTACGTGGGGAACATGTTCCATCGTATTTACCTCTGGCAAAATATTACGTGGGGGAAATGTTCCAGCGTATTTACCTCTGGCAAAGTATTACGTGGGGAACATGTTCCATCGTATTTACCTCTGGCAAAGTATTACGTGGGGAACATGTTCCATCGTATTTACCTCTGGCAAAGCATTACTTGGGGAACATGTTCCATCGTATTTACCTCTGGCAAAGTATTACGTGGGGAACATGTTCCATCGTATTTACCCCTGGCAAAGCATTACGTGGGGAACATGTTCCATCGTATTTACCTCTGGCAAAGTATTACGTGGGGAACATGTTCCATCGTATTTACCTCTGGCAAAGTATTACGTGGGGAACATGTTCCAGCGTATTTACCTCTGGCAAAGCATTACGTGGGGAACATGTTCCATCGTATTTACCTCTGGCAAAGTATTACATGGGGAACATGTTCCATCGTATTTACCTCTGGCAAAGCATTACGTGGGGAACATGTTCCAGCGTATTTACCCCTGGCAAAGTATTACGTGGGGAACATGTTCCATCGTATTTACCTCTGGCAAAGTATTACGTGGGGAACATGTTCCAGCGTATTTACCTCTGGCAACGTATTACGTGGGGAACATGTTCCATCGTATTTACCTCTGGCAAAGTATTACGTGGGGAACATGTTCCAGCGTATTTACTCCTGGCAAAGTATTACGTGGGGAACATGTTCCATCGTATTTACCCCTGGCAAAGTAGTACGTGGGGAACATGTTCCAGCGTATTTACCTCTGGCAAAGGTAACATTAAGAGAAATGCAGGGTGATTTATTATAAGGGATGAAAGCGTATATGCGGTAATTCGTGTGGGAAGAAAACGGATTATTCGGAGAAAATCACATGTCTGATCTGGCGATTACTGTACATCTCACATACTTACCGGTCCGAGAATCGAACCAGGGTTACATTGCGCTTAGACCTATACAAAACAGCTTAACGTAAATCAAGAAAACAGAAACAACGTGCATTACCACCATCAGAGAAAGCAACAGTTGATATATAAATGTTGTTGATATGAACAAACTGACAGTGATATTTTTTTCAAATTGAAACAACTTATATACTCGAAGTCATTTTAATAAAATATGTATCTCTTCAATGTATGGTCAGAAGGACCTGAATTATTTAAAACCATAGTTTTATCCAGCAACATCACACAGACGGATCTGTAGTCCAGTGGTTAACACGCTGGACTGGTAATCCAGGGATCGCAGGTTCGATCCCCCGTCTGACCCTAATAAAATTAATAGTCTTTCAGATGGGACGTTAAACCGAGGTCTCGTGTCGGTGCTTTACACCGTGCACGTAAAAGAACCAGAGGAAACTCTGTAATGGGTCTCCATCTGTATCATTGCACTATCCTCCAAAATCTAAAATGACTAATCTCTTCAGGAGGCGTCGCTCATATGGGCAACCGGTAGCGACGATAAATAAACGTAAAACACACACCAGTAACATCGTTGGTAACCTTTACCTCTGCTAGGTGGTGATATTTACTGAAAGCGTTCTTTTGTTCACATTGAAACGAGTTAAATAGGCAGTTCTCTGAGCAACAACCGTTTACAAAACACAATTCCAGGAATTGTGCGCACTTTACTGATGCATTTAATTGCTGGGCATGCAACTTTATGGCAATGCGTGAAAGCAGAATAAAGTGAAGAGTAAGCCTTGTGTTGGCGAGAAGATGTTTAGACATATTATGCAGTTGTCATTGGAAACGGTAAGTATTAAGAATAAATGCGCGAGTTTTCATCTAAAGTTCATACAGACGGATCTGTAGTCCAGTGGTAACACGCTGATGGACTGGTAATCCAGGGATCGCAGGTTCGATCCCCCGTCTGACCCTAATAAAATTAACAGTCTGTCAGGTGGGACGTTAAACCGAGGTCTCGTGTCGGTGCTTTACACCGTGCACGTAAAAGAACCAGAGGAGATTCTGTCTGTATCATGCACTATCCTCCAAAATCTAAAATAACTAATCTCTTCAGAAGGCGTCGCTCATATGGGCAACCGGTAGCGACGATAAATAAACGTAAAACACACACACATATAGTTCTGAGTAAAACAATGTAGATTCATTCATACAAAATGCACTTAGGACTGACTGTACAGCTGCGATGCATTACTTGTGTACCTCATGTAATTCTGTTCGTCTATACAAATTTAGTTTAGCTCGATTGCGAAACAAGTTCTTACAACTTATATTAATCACTCTCGAGACCTCATTCCTGATGGAATCCATCGCCACGAGGGAGAGAGAAGAGGCAACGTGGTATTTAAATGCCTTGCCTAGGGGCACAATCGCAGCGGCTCCAGTGGGGCTCGAACTCCGGACCTTTCGCACCTGAAGCGAACGCGCATCCACTGCGCTATCACGACTTCCGCGTGGCATTCTATTCGTGTAATATATTCCTGCATTCCTAGCGACAGTTTGTAACTAAGCGGAACACGTGTTATATGGACAATTTCTGGGAAATTTCAATGTGTATATTTTTTAGTTTAACCCATTTCATTCTGGATACCGTTCAAACAGTATTTGCAAAGAACATAGAGCCAGATCAGTGTCTGATCAGGCTGCTGTTTGCTATTCAGATGAGCTTGCTAAGACACTTGGCTATGTAGCACAAACAATATAGATCCTGATCAGCGCGCAGCGTCACGCTGCGGCTGATCTGGATCTATGTTGTTTGCAAAGGCCGTTAAATGTATCCAGAATGAAATGGGTTAATCATATTTTATTGAATTCATCATGATATAATATACAACACAATGTAACAAAAGCATAGCATGATAATACAAATGATTTGGGCCACAAGTTTTAACAACATTAGAAAACGGCCCTCACCAGAACCTTGTGTATATTGAATAGTACAGATCACTCATTTTATTGATATCCACTAAAATTGTATACATGTATCTCTATTTCCACATGTGCATACGAGCAAATAGTTAGCTGAAATATCGCAAACGGACAAGTATCACAAATACACAAACATTTGTTGAGGTTTATTTAATAGCAATGTTCTCGCCGTTGTAATAATAACAACAATAATAATAATAATTAAAAAAAGACTTTAACTCATTTAAAGCGATATTACATCGCCAAAAGCAATAAAATGCTTTTTTTCACGTATAAGTGCATTGCTACTACAAATTCTTCCGAATACATTCGAACACTAACATTGAATCAATAAACAGTGTTTTTGTGGATTGAAAGTATGATTTCATATAACGGTCATCCATGCTCCTGAATTGACGTTTGTTTGTCATCAGAGTCAATACTAAACGCGAGATAATGTCGCTTAGAGATAATTTAACTAAGAATAGTCTTCGGCCTTCGTGATATATTTCTACGCATAAGAACTTCAAACTCGGGTTATTCTGCGATAAACCACGGTTGATACTTATTATTTCTTAATTAACTGTTAGCCTGCTATTCGCGACTAAAATCGCCCAAGCCAACGACTTATAGAGCCAGATCAGGCGATACAGAACGTAACCGTAATGGCCTCAGTTAGAAATAAATAAAAGTGTTACAAGAGCTTCAGAGTCCGACAGGTGTACGCGCTGTCATTAGAACTCGCCTTTCATCGTTCTACACGCTGTCGTTAGAACTCGCCTTTCATCGTTCTACGCGATGTCGTTAGAACGCGCCTTTCATCGTTCTACGCGCTGTCGTTAGAACTCGCCTTTCATCGTTCTACGCGATGACGTTAGAACTCGCCTTTCATTGTTCTACGCAATGACGTTAGAACTCGCCTTTCATCGTTCTACGCAATGACGTTAGAACTCGCCTTTCATCGTTCTACGCAATGACGTTAGAACGCGCCTTTCATTGTTCTACGCGATGACGTTAGAACACGCCTTTCATTGTTCTACGCGATGACGTTAGAACGCGCCTTTCATTGTTCTACGCGATGACGTTAGAACGCGCCTTTCGTCGTTAGCATCAGGGCTGCAGGTTCGCTCACTGGCAGGGGCAAGTGATAAATGCCAGTGATATGTGAGAAATTGTCACTCGCTTATAGTATACGGAGGTTGGAGAGTTGGTATTGGTTCTTACCCAGGACATGCGGATGGTCTACGTTGATGGTTGATCGTTTTTACCCCCGCCGCCACCCCCGTCACAACATACTGACTTGCCAGTGACACTCCCGAGAAGAGTCGGCAGTATTCAGAGATAAATACATATGTATGTGTGTTGAATGTGTATTACATTGACACCTCCCAATTGACAGATGGATCTGTAGTCCAGTGGTTAACACGCTGGACTGCTAATCCAGGGATCGCACGTTCTATCCCCCGTCTGACCATAATAAAATTAACAGTCTGCCAGATGGACTTTAAACCGATGCCTCACATCTGTGCTTTATACCGTGCACGTAAAAGAACCAGAGGAGACTCTGGCATGGGTCTATGTCTGTATCATTGCACGATCCTCCAAAAATCTAAAATGACTAATCTCTTCAGGAGGCGTCGCTCATATGGGCAACCGGTAGCGACGATAAATAAACGTAAAGCACAAACACACACCCCAATTGCCTTCTTGCTACAGTGGTGGTTGTACAATGTCACGGCCATTTTATACAACAAAATACGTATTTAAATAAATTGTTTATAAAATTGCTAATAGTATTCTAGGTATTAAAGCAGCACGTGCATGTGCTGGTTTGTTGACCTGGAAGTGAAGAATACATAACTCTCTAATAATGATGTCATATGAATTTGCACTGCGCATGTGCCGTTACAGTGTGTTCATGGCTGCCATGTCATTAAATTATTGTATCCTACCTTCATGCGAAATAACGTACAAAAACGGCCTGCCTAATAAATTTTGCTTTATTAGTCAATGCCTAATAAAGCTTTCGTGACGGACTACTTTTGTAACCCAGATTACGGTTTGTAAATAAACAAAGCGTCTGTCGTCACATTGTGTCTGCTGAGTTTGGAAAATGTCCCAAGAAGTAAGTCGTGTACAGGCAAACTTTCAAGTTGTTTGGGATGAATTAACAGCACTCGATGAGACCCCTCTGGAAACTACTGTTGTCAGAGAAATGTCATTTGTCATTTATCTATAAATAGAAATATCAATGCGCAACATATTACCAAGTGCGTAGCGAGTTTGTAAGCTGTCATGGCTAATTTGTTTGTTTTTGTGTCGGGTGCACACTCAGAATGTAGGATAAATAGAATATTAGGTTACTGTCTTATAAATTTTAATTTATTAGGCTCGTCTCCGAAAAAATACAAGGCCCGGCAGAGCCTCGCCTTGTATTTTTTCTCCGACTCGCCTAATAAATTAAAATTTATAAGACAGTAACCTAATATTCTCTATATAATATATCACTAGTCACGACACATGTACACTTGTTTATTTATATCTCCATATATCTATTCCTGAAATATCTACTTAACTTTTTGAGATCACAGTAGCAATACAAGATTCAGTACGGAATCAGCATATTAAGTTTTTTAAGTTATATCCTCCTTTGCACGTGGAGAGTTTTATTAAATTTTGTGTCGAGCTTCTATGGTATGGCATGGCATGCTTGAAGGGTGCGGATTAATCATGTAAATATTAATATTGATAATAATGATGAGATTTGTATCTAATACAGAGTCTCTTATAACTCTGTATATGGTAGAGGCAGGATCCCAAAATGACAAAATCAAAATAATTTTGTGAAAGAGAGGTACATCCACCCCAGATGGCTTGTACATAGTGTGCTACACCTGGCCAGGATGGATGTATAAAAATAGTTTTCCAGAATCTACAAATTTTAACACGTTTTCTGAAATGTATCTATACGACAGACATTTGAAATTTAAGGGTAGGGGAAAGACGAATTGCTCATAAAACGGTAAGTATTCAATATAAAATATGCAATGACAACTAAAATGAAAGCTTTTATGTGCACTACAAGATAAAATATGCCAACTAATTATGGATTCTCTGTAATGGTCACAGGGGCTTGAAAGTTCAAGTGAGCCTGCAAACCCCCACAGTTCGGACATTTTTCACATTATACCCCTAACATAATGTTCTAATGTAAAATAAACCCTTTGTACACTTGATTCATACAGTAACCATATCAAGGAAGTTTTTGAAAAAATAAGTGAACCTGATATGGCTAATGGGACATGGATATTGGGGCTTTCAAACAGGCCCTTTTGTAAAATTGGCACACAAGTGTTGACACGCCGATTATAGGTGGGGGAATGAGAATCTCGTGCCATTGTGCAATTGTGTATGTTTTTAGTTTGTGATATGTTGTATATATTGTGTCACATTGATGCGACTATAAAAATTATTAAAGAATAAAAATGTATAATAAAACAAAGTCCAGTTCCGAATACTGGTACTACTGGAGATGGGTCGAGTACACTAAGATGTTTACACCTACGTACTTTCACAATATAACGAAATAATTAAAAAGTAATTGTATAGATCTCTGCTTTATCTTAAATGACAAATGTGAAATATGGCAAAATAATTGTCATTGTTCGTTTGGAAAAGAAAATTAATACAATACTGAACAAATGTGTTAATATAACGAAGCCAATTATGCACGATGATTTAGACTGTAACCGAATTAGGTTTCTAAATTACGATTTATGTAGATTGCACAAACTGCTACTGTTCTCAGAGTGTGGGCACATAGATTTTGTGTTTGACTTTTTCCAGCCTGCAAATCATTCTAGTTTGATTGAATTTGGCTGCCGATTATGTATTGAATCCCACAAAATGAGGCCCTGGGCCCCGACAAAGAGCCCATAAATCCAGTGTGATTTCCCATGTCAGTAAATTTTCCCAAACTAGAACTACCGGTTTTGGAAGATTTGAGAAAAATCTCAATCGTGTCTTTCGCTATTATAGACATATAAACGACCATTTTACGGCCTAGTTCTGTAGCGCCAGGATATTTAGCGGAATAAAGCGGTTTCTTATGACGACGTCGTGTGTGACGGGGACATTTGGCTAGGAATTAGATGGATTTAGCAGATGCTTCCTATAATTCAGAAAGGCCTTCTGGTGGCTACCTGACAATTATACCAGCACTTCTCTCCTAGTTTATGAAGTTGTTGATTATTTTCTCAAGAAATTAATGCTAACCTTGCCTGTGGATATAATGTTGCGCAATTCTGAGGAGTTTGAATTATTTTTAAGTGCCTGTGTTGAAATTAGCCTGTATTTGTAGTAGTTTTAAACCCGCACACTAAATATGTTATATTGAAGTTGCCGCCCATTGTATTACTATAGTTTCATATATACATTCCTCAGTAATTAATTCCAGGCGAATGTCCGCATTCAAAGATCTAAATGCTATGGTAAAACATGCCATTGTCTTATAAACAATAGACGTCTCTAACTCACGGCCGAGCCGTGGCATATAATTGAATGTATGGATTAGCGCGCTCGCTTCTCACCAATGCGACCCGGGTTCGATCCTCGGACAGGGAAGTATGTGAGATGGTACGATGGTCGCCAGATCGGACAGGTGGGTTTTCTCCGGGTTCCGGTTTCCTCCCACACGAATATACGCTTTCATCCGAGCCAACGAGAGTGATTAATATAAGTTGTTAAAACTTGCTTCGCAATCGTTGTAAAATAAATAAAGAATAAAAAAGAAGAATGTATGGATGTGCATATATCTAATAGTACGATTTATAGAACAGAACAGAACTTTATTTCATTTTGGACTAGAACATTACGTTCATCGTCATCTATGCTATATACCTACTATGCTAATAAAAGTAACAATATGTGTAAAACTGGCAGTAACAATTTACGAACCATATAGCAAGTATTAATGTAATACATTTATCAGAAGCGTGTACACACTTCTCGTCTGAACAAGTCTGTGATCATGTTTTACAACAGTCTATGGAATATTTGTATTGATATATGGTGAATCGATGTGAGTGATATTGGTCCACCTGGAAGAGGTCGTAACATAGTATATACAAATTTATTTTAGCTCGATTGCGAAACAAGTTCTTATAACTTATATTAAACACTCTCGAGACCTCATTCCTGATGGAATCCATCGTCACGGGGGGATAGAGAAGAATTTAAATGCCTTGCCTAAGGACACAATCGTAACGGCTCCAGAGGTCGTAATAAACTTCATACCTACAGATTGTTTAAATATGACTATCATATTGAATCTTATGTTGAAATACCTTTACCTATGAAACCCACATCTGGCTTTGCTAAATTTACATGTGGAGTTGTTCAACTGAGATTAGAGACCGGAACTTCCGGTCCGGAAGGTATGAGAACCTTCATGTGAACCAAACGTGTATACAAATTATTTTCGCTCGATTGCGAAACAAGTTCTTACAACTTATATTAATCACTCTCGATACCTCATTCCTGATGGAATATATCGTCACGCGGGGGGGTGGGGGATAGAGAAGAAGCATGTGTAATTTAAATTCCTTGCCTAAGGGCACAATCGTAACGACTCCAACGGGGCTCAAACTGCAGACCGTTCGCACCTGAAGCGAACGAGCTACCACTAACCAAACGTCTGTAGTATGTCAGTTGACAATGAAATGTATGTAGTGTTTGAATTATAGGCATAGGCTCAGAAATAAAAAAAATTTAAAACGAAAAAGCAATTGAGATAAATAATACCTATGTTGACTTTGATGTGTTGGAGGAATTAAAATGTGTGCTCTCCAACAAGGAAATAGCAAGCAGTTCTGCCAACATATGGTGTATTGTCGTAAAGTCTAGAAACAAATTGTTGTATAGATAATAGTTATGTAATACACAATGAACTGATATCATTGAAAGCAGTCTCATATATATGTAGTGGCCATGTTATATTTGGTCGTAATATCTGTTTATCTGTTAACGTCTAATGTCTAATGTCACTGTTTGATGATGCTTATAATAAACATAGCATCGTACAGTCATTTAAAGCGACATTACATCGCAAAAAGCCAATAAATACATTGTTACGTATAAATAGTAGGCTACTACAAATTCTTCGATATATATGATAATAAATTTCGACCACTAACTTTTAATCAATAAACAATGAGGTTGAGGTCTACACATTCTCTAAAGTGAAAGCATGATTTCATATAGCAGCTTTTACGTTTGTTTATTATTGGAGTCTATAATACACGTATAATAGTGTCGTTCAGAGAGAATTTAATCAGATTAGTCGAAAAATAATTATGCATATATAGTGGTACATCTGTACCGTACCATAACTATTGTTACCCGGGATACACGCGTTGTATTACGCATGGATGTTGACCTTATTTACATTATATTGCTATGTCAACAAACGTCGTATACGACGCTTGTTTATTAATTGAAATACTCGGATTCTGCGTCAAATATTTGGAACAAAATTATACCATAACTTATGATAGGAAATTACTTTATGTCGAATGTCGCTTTAAATATTAGAACTAATATTCAACAATTGTGTAGATAATGCAAGCTCATTTTATGCTAAATTAATGTTAAGCACTATTGAACGTATAAGTTCTGTATGAAAAGAGTGCTATACAAATCTAGTATTATAATAATAACAATAATAATAATAACAATAATAATAATAATAATAATATAATAATAATAATAAGTTTAGGTATTATTTAACAATATATGATCTGCTCTTTATTCTACACCTATTTATTAATTTCTGCAATAGCACCGTGTGTGTTTTACGTTTATTTATCGTCGCTACCGGTTGCCCATATGAGCGACTCCTCCCGAAGAGAGTCATTTTTAGATTAAGTCAATATGTATGTAGTTATCAACGTCATAACTACGTCACAAATATTCAAAACTACTCACAAATATTCAAAATACCAACTATTTGAACAATATCAACATTTCAATATGCTTTGTAAATTCCAGACGCGTACTATTCGTAAACACACGTACTTATCATCCCTTAAATACAAGAAAACTACTGTTAGGCTTCGAAAACTTAGCGGACAATGAAAATGAATATATTTTCACACAAGTTCAAACATATATTAAAACGACTAAACGCTTCGAGCAAATAACCACATGATCTGTATATATATATATATATATAGGCTGTTCTCTTGTGACGATCTATGTTAGGGTGTGGTGACGGGTGTGGCTGGCTGGGTAACGTTGTATGGTGGGACACTTGATTGGAGTAGCTATTACAGTTACATTTCCTAAACTTTTTTTGGGGTTTGTTTATTGTTGTTTTTTGTTTCTAAATTCTTATTATCTAAAATGTTGCTTATTCTCTTAATCATTTTACCCTTTTTCTATTAGTATCATTAAATTTAATAAGTACTAGCACAACTCTTGTATTCAGTCTCTTTGTTAATTACAATCTAGTCTTATGGGGAGGGCCGTAACTAATGTTGTTAAAACTTGTGGCCCAACCCATTTGCTTCAACATATAATGACAATTCTTGAGCAAACAATGCCACGAATCATGCATTATGGATAGTTATACAAGTTTGTTCATTTGTTTTGTATTGTACATTGTATATATAGAATGCAGTAAAATATGATTAAACTAAACTCAATATGCTTAAATCGTTTTGTATTTCGATAACACTACCTGATTTGCTTAAGTTACATTGTACAACATTATACATGTATATTGCATGGCGTAACTGTGTACTTTGGTTATAATTATTGTGTATGTGCATTAATGCTATAGTGTTATACATGTATATTGCATGGCGTAACTGTGTACGTTAGCTATAATTATTGTGTATGTGCATTAATGGTATAGTGTTACGACATTTAAGAGGGCCCTAAGGAGGATTAGTTCAGAACTAATTACGTCACCCTCTATAAATAGAGAAATCTATCTATCAAGTTCTAATTCCCATACTTGCTTTAGTTGATGTGCAAGTTTAATGCCGGATCATTTCAGTTTAATGCTCACAGTCAATATAGTTGTGGAAGTCGTGATAGCGCAGTGAATGCGCGTTCGCTTCAAGTGCGAAAGGTCCGGAGTTCGAGCCCCACTGGAGCCGTTACGATTGTGCCCTTAGGCAAGGCATTTAAATTCCACGTTGCCTCTTCTCTCTCCCTCGTGGCGATGGATTCCATCAGGAATGAGGTCTCGAGAGTGATTTATATAAGTTGAAATAACTTGTTTCGCAATCGAGCTAAAATAAATTTGTATAATATAATAATAATAATAATAATATATAGTTCTCTAAGTCTCGAATAGCCGCGTGCTGTCTTTGTTCCGGAGAACAACAGTCATTAATATACCCAATATTTCCAACAATGTGATACCAAATTTGTCCGCCTCTGTGGTCGAGTGGTTAAGGTCGCTGACTTGTATACCACTGTAACCTATCATCACTGATGGTCACGGGTTCGAGCCCCGCTCAGACCGTGTCTCATTTATATGAAAAAGTTGGCAGTTTCTTACAGAGGTTGGTGCACCCAAGTACGGGTTAACCGCTGGAGCCTGCCCAGGAATGGTGTTGTTAGGTAAACTGCCCGCCGGCGATATAGCCCGAAATGGTGCTGATGCAGGCGTAAAACCCGAAATATAACATATAACATACCACCAATTTGCCTATATTTTTATCTAAAAGGATATAAATTTTACCTGTAAGGCAAGTGCACAGTTTCTTTTTGGTGTCGGGCTACAATATTTTTAATTGCTCCACTGCGTTTTATTTTAATTGTGGGGTAGAACGATTGCATCACCTAAAACAAATTTGTGTGTTCAGTTCTTTTTGCTCATTTTGTTCTTCAGAAGTAGGATGCATTATGGGTATATCGCGGTATTAGCTATTAAAAACCAAACTACAGATATACTATTATGTACCTGAATTTATAACTCATTTTGCTTCATTCTATGATTTCTCCACTTCAACATTACAAATACACAAAGAAGAAATACTATTGGGAATCACTTGTGTTTATTATGTTTTTGGCGCCATCGTGTCAGCAGTTACGTAGTCACTAGTTCCGAGTATACCGCGGCAAATGGCCGAGGCCCTGATTTGGGTGTTTACACAAAGGTAGTCATAATAAAAGTATGTGAGTATTTGATATAGACCTTAATCTGTAGTATATGTAAGTCTAGCAGTAAATTTATCATTTTAACATAAAACATGAATATCTTTTTAATCTCCCACCAGAAAACAACAAATAGGGTTAGGCCGACGATGGGCCTACTTTTTATGAATAATAAAATGCGGGAATCTGGCTATATCACCATATGTCAATAGATGTACATCACGGGAGACAGTTCCATAGATATGAACATCAACTTGTTTTTAATAAAAAATACTAAATTTGGTGGGAAAACTGTTTTGAAAAATAATCATTCAGTAGAAAAAGCGCGTCTCGGACATTAAAATTATGTCCATATTTGGTAATACGGGAATTACCTAGTAACCTAAACACGTGATCAAAACAGCTTCATTCATAAATACCAGGTAGCAGACCGCCATTTTGCAAAGTTGGAATGAACATAAATATATATATTATGGACATTTGGAGCATTTTATCAGATAAAGGGGTGGGGTAATTTTGCATAAATCTTGATATTCACTAAGCATCTTGCATCAGTAAATTACTCGCCACTTACGTTGACAGTTTATGATTTCTTATTTATCAACACATGTTTTACCTTTCTGGGTCAACACTGATCCAATGGAAAGAATGATAGGTGGCGTTATTTTACCTCGTTCTGAAAAATTGTGGATGCCTCGGTATGTCAAGACCAGCGGTATGTTAAGAAACGACTATATATCCCGCCATTTTCTGATTCAAACTAAGCATTTAATATGGTAAGCTTGTGTGTGTGTTTTACGTTTATTTATCGTCGCTACCGGTTACCCATATGAGCGACGTCTCCTGAAGAGATTAGTCATTTTAGATTTTTGGAGGATAGTGCAGCACCGACACGAGATCTCGATTTAAAGTCCCATTTATTTTATTAGGGTCAGACGGGGGATCGAACCTGCGATCCCTGGATTACCAGTCCAGCGTGCTACCACTGGACTACATATCCGTCTTAGTTACTATAGTATATATACATCGGAACCAAATTTGATTATAAAATTGAACATTTGGAAAGGGCTGTTGGTTTAAGGGCTGATGATAATGTTGTCAAACCGCGTATCCCGGTCATGGTGTACTTTTGAAAATGATAATATCTATATATGTAAATTAAATTTGTCATGATTTATGTGTGTGTAGCATGTTATTGTAATGGTATGTTTGTGTCTTGCAATATTTAAATTGTGTTGTACTTTTTGTGTGAAAAAATTGCAATAAAATAATATTAACTTAAAATGTCCCTGTGCATTATATCACTTTTAAAGATATTTCGAAATTACTGTCTGAAGTTTTGGTTCGGTATTTAATTTAGACACGCGACTAACACGCGCCAAGAAAATGCAGGTATTCATTGGTGGTTGTCATACACCCGTATGAACATTTCACACTGCGTGACTACAGCTAATTTAAATATGAAAGCAGCAGGTGCGACTGCGGTAGCAGGTTCTGTGTGGTGGTATTTAAATACAATATAAACGATATCGATTTTCAAATTGATCTTTGAACAACACTTGTTGAACCCATTTTTAGAATTTAGATGACAAGGTTTAATTAATGTTCGGCGCTTTTTTTAACTTCAGAGTATAGCGCAAACTAATATTAAAGCCCCAGAATTGGTTTGCTTAGAATGTGTGCTACACACCCAGATATTGTAAGGAGCGGGTGATTAGATATTGTGATTATCGTCTCATATTTCCATTTTTCAATAATATATTATTACGGTAAAAAGGTAAAATTTGGAAAATATGTCCACAAACGAACATGCTTTTGTGAAATTACCATCTGTAAATTAAATTACCTCCCTTTCTGGATAGTTTAACACAATCACCATTAACTCTGTAATGTTTGCTCCACGATAAATTTGCATATGAATTATAGTATTAGTTTTGCAACTGAAGAAAACAAACAGCACACAGACAGAAGTTGTGCTCTAACAACGTCATAATATAGTATACAGGAAGGTTGTACACGCCTCGTGCAATCTCACTATCACACAGGAAGGTTGTACACGCCTCGTGCAATCTCACTATCATACAGGAAGTGTGTACACGCCTCGTGCAATCTCACTATCATACAGGAAGGTTGTACACGCCTCGTGTAATTCCAGTATCATACAGGAAGTGTGTACACGCCTCGTACAATCTCAGTATCATACAGGAAGTGTGTACACGCCTCGTGTAATTCCAGTATCATACAGGAAGGTTGTACACGCCTCGTGCAATCTCAGTATCATACAGGAATTGTGTACACGCCTCGTGCAATCTCAGTATCATACAGGAAGGTTGTACACGCCTCGTGCAATCTCAGTATCATACAGGAAGTTTGTACACGCCTCGTGCAATCTCAGTATCATACAGGAAGTTTGTACACGCCTCGTGCAATCTCAGTATCATACAGGAAGGTTGTACACGCCTCGTGCAATCTCAGTATCATACAGGAAGGTTGTACACGCCTCGTGCAATCTCAGTATCATACAGGAAGGTTGTACACGCCTCGTGCAATCTCAGTATCATACAGGAAGTTTGTACACGCCTCGTGCAATCTCAGTATCATACAGGAAGGTTGTACACGCCTCGTGCAATCTCAGTATCATACAGGAGTTTGTACACGCCTCGTGCAATTCAGAATCATACAGGAAGGTTGTACACGCCTCGTGCAATCTCAGTATCATACAGGAAGTTTGTACACGCCTCGTGCAATCTCAGTATCATACAGGAAGGTTGTACACGCCTCGTGCAATCTCAGTATCATACAGGAAGGTTGTACACGCCTCGTGCAATCTCAGTATCATACAGGAAGGTTGTACACGCCTCGTGCAATCTCAGTATCATACAGGAAGTTTGTACACGCCTCGTGCAATCTCAGTATCATACAGGAAGTTTGTACACGCCTCGTGCAATCTCAGTATCATACAGGAAGTTTGTACACGCCTCGTGCAATCTCAGTATCATACAGGAAGGTTGTACACGCCTCGTTCAATCTCAGTATCATACATGAAGTGTGTACACGCCTCGTGCAATTCCAGAATCATACAGGAAGTTTGTACACGCCTCGTGCAATATCAGAATCATACAGGAAGGTTGTACACGCCTCGTGCAATCTCAGTATCATACAGGAAGTTTGTACACGCCTCGTGCAATCTCAGTATCATACAGGAGGTTTGTACACGCCTCGTGCAATCTCAGTATCATACAGGAGGTTTGTACACGCCTCGTGCAATCTCAGTATCATACAGGACGGTTGTACACGCCTCGTGCAATCTCAGTATCATACAGGAAGGTTGTACACGCCTCGTGCAATCTCAGTATCATACAGGAAGTTTGTACACGCCTCGTGTAATCTCAGTATCATACAGGAAGGTTGTACACTCCTCGTGCGATCTCAGTATCATACAGGAAGTTTGTACACGCCTCGTGCAATCTCAGTATCATACAGGAAGTTTGTACACGCCTCGTGCAATCTCAGTATCATACAGGAAGTTTGTACACGCCTCGTGCAATCTCAGTATCATACAGGAAGTTTGTACACGCCTCGTGCAATCTCAGTATCATACAGGAAGTTTGTACACGCCTCGTGCAATCTCAGTATCATACAGGAAGTTTGTACACGCCTCGTGCAATCTCAGTATCATACAGGAAGTTTGTACACGCCTCGTGCAATCTCAGTATCATACATGAAGTGTGTACACGCCTCGTGCAATTCCAGAATCATACAGGAAGGTTGTACACGCCTCGTTCAATCTCAGTATCATACAGGAAGTTTGTACACGCCTCGTGTAATCTCAGTATCATACAGGAAGGTTGTACACGCCTCGTGCAATCTCAGTATCATACAGGAAGGTTGTACACGCCTCGTGCAATCTCAGTATCATACAGGAAGGTTGTACACGCCTCGTGCAATCTCAGTATCATACAGGAAGTTTGTACACGCCTCGTGCAATCTCAGTATCATACAGGAAGTTTGTACACGCCTCGTGCAATCTCAGTATCATACAGGAAGTTTGTACACGCCTCGTGCAATCTCAGTATCATACAGGAAGGTTGTACACGCCTCGTGCAATCTCAGTATCATACAGGAAGTTTGTACACGCCTCGTGCAATCTCAGTATCATACAGGAAGGTTGTACACGCCTCGTGCAATCTCAGTATCATACAGGAAGTTTGTACACGCCTCGTGCAATCTCAGTATCATACAGGAAGTTTGTACACGCCTCGTGCAATCTCAGTATCATACAGGAAGTTTGTACACGCCTCGTGCAATCTCAGTATCATACAGGAAGGTTGTACACGCCTCGTGCAATCTCAGTATCATACAGGAAGGTTGTACACGCCTCGTGCAATCTCAGTATCATACAGGAAGTTTGTACACGCCTCGTGCAATCTCAGTATCATACAGGAAGTTTGTACACGCCTCGTGCAATCTCAGTATCATACAGGAAGTTTGTACACGCCTCGTGCAATCTCAGTATCATACAGGAAGTTTGTACACGCCTCGTGCAATCTCAGTATCATACAGGAAGTTTGTACACGCCTCGTGCAATCTCAGTATCATACAGGAAGTTTGTACACGCCTCGTGCAATCTCAGTATCATACAGGAAGGTTGTACACGCCTCGTGCAATCTCAGTATCATACAGGAAGTTTGTACACGCCTCGTGCAATCTCAGTATCATACAGGAAGTTTGTACACGCCTCGTGCAATCTCAGTATCATACAGGAAGGTTGTACACGCCTCGTGCAATCTCAGTATCATACAGGAAGTTTGTACACGCCTCGTGCAATCTCAGAATCATACAGGAAGTTTGTACACGCCTCGTGCAATCTCAGTATCATACAGGAAGTTTGTACACGCCTCGTGCAATTCCAGAATCATACAGGAAGGTTGTACACGCCTCGTTCAATCTCAGTATCATAAAGGAAGTTTGTACACGCCTCGTGTAATTTCAGTATCATACAGGAAGTTTGTACACGCCTCGTGCAATCTCAGTATCATACATGAAGTGTGTACACGCTTCGTGCAATTCCAGAATCATACAGGAAGGTTGTACACGCCTCGTTCAATCTCAGTATCATACAGGAAGTTTGTACACGCCTCGTGTAATCTCAGTATCATACGGGAAGGTTGTACACGCCTCGTGCAATATCAGTATCATAAAGGAAGGTTGTACACTCCTCGTGCAATCTCAGTATCATACAGGAAGGTTGTACACGCCTCGTGCAATCTCAGTATCATACAGGAAGTTTTAACGCCTCTGCAATCTCAGTATCATACAGGAAGTTTGTACACGCCTCGTGCAATCTCAGTATCATACAGGAGGTTGTACACGCCTCGTGAATTCAGTATCATACAGGAAGTTGTACACGCCTCGTGCAATCTCAGTATCATACAGGAAGTTTGTACACGCCTCGTGCAATCTCAGTATCATACAGGAGGTTTGTACACGCCTCGTGCAATCTCAGTATCATACAGGAGGTTTGTACACGCCTCGTGCAATCTCAGTATCATACAGGAAGTTTGTACACTCCTCGTGCAATCTCAGTATCATACAGTAAGTTTGTACACGCCTCGTGCAATCTCAGTAGCATACAGGAAGTTTGTACACGCTTCGTGCAATCTCAGTATCATACAGGAAGATTGTACACGCCTCGTGCAATCTCAGCATCATACAGGAAGGTTGTACACGCCTCGTGCAATCTCAGTATCATACAGGAAGTTTGTACACGCCTCGTGAAATCTCAGTATCATACAGGAGGTTTGTACACGCCTCGTGCAATCTCAGTATCATACAGGAGGTTTGTACACGCCACGTGCAATCTCAGTATCATACAGGAGGTTTATACACGCCTCGTGCAATCTCAGTATCATACAGGAAGGTTGTACACGCCTCGTGCAATCTCAGTATCATACAGGAAGGTTGTACACTCCTCGTGCAATCTCACTATCACACAGGAAGGTTGTACACGCCTCGTGCAATCTCACTATCATACAGGAAGTGTGTACACGCCTCGTGCAATTCCAGAATCATACAGGAAGTTTGTACACGCCTCGTGCAAAATCAGAATCATACAGGACGGTTGTACACGCCTCGTGCAATCGCAGTATCATACAGGAAGTTTGTACACGCCTCGTGCAATCTCAGTATCATACAGGAGGTTTGTACACGCCTCGTGCAATCTCAGTATCATACAGGAGGTTTGTACACGCCTCGTGCAATCTCAGTATCATACAGGAAGGTTGTACACGCCTCGTGCAATCTCAGTATCATACAGGAAGGTTGTACACTCCTCGTGCAATCTCAGTATCATACAGGAAGGTTGTACACGCCTCGTGCAATCTCAGTATCATACAGGAAGGTTGTACACGCCTCGTGCAATCTCAGAATCATACAGGAAGTTTGTACACGCCTCGTGCAATCTCAGTATCATACATGAAGTGTGTACACGCCTCGTGCAATTCCAGAATCATACAGGAAGGTTGTACACGCCTCGTGCAATCTCAGTATCATACAGGAAGTTTGTACACGCCTCGTGTAATCTCAGTATCATACAGGAAGGTTGTACACGCCTCGTGCAATCTCAGTATCATAAAGGAAGTTTGTACACGCCTCGTGCAATCTCAGTATCATACAGGAAGGTTGTACACGCCTCGTGCAATCTCAGTATCATACAGGAAGTTTGTACACGCCTCGTGCAATCTCAGTATCATACAGGAAGTTTGTACACGCCTCGTGCAATCTCAGTATCATACAGGAAGTTTGTACACGCCTCGTGCAATCTCACTATCATACAGGAAGGTTGTACACGCCTCGTTCAATCTCAGTATCATACATGAAGTGTGTACACGCCTCGTGCAATTCAGAATCATACAGGAAGTTTGTACACGCCTCGTGCAATATCAGAATCATACAGGACGGTTGTACACGCCTCGTGCAATCGCAGTATCATACAGGAAGTTGTACACGCCTCGTGCAATCTCAGTATCATACAGGAAGGTTGTACACGCCTCGTGCAATCTCAGTATCATACAGGAGGTTTGTACACGCCTCGTGCAATCTCAGTATCATACAGGACGGTTGTACACGCCTCGTGCACTATCAGTATCATACAGGAAGGTTGTACACGCCTCGTGCAATCTCAGTATCATACAGGAAGTTTGTACACGCCTCGTGTAATCTCAGAATCATACGGGAAGATTGTACAAGCCTCGTGCAATCTCAGTATCATACAGGAAGGTTTTACACGCCTAGTGCAATCTCAGACTCATACAGGAAGTTTGTACACGCCTCGTGCAATCTCACTATCATACAGGAAGGTTGTACAGGCCTCATGCAATCTCAGAATCATAAGGAAGGTTGTACACGCCTCGTGTAATCGCAGTATCATACAGGAAGTTTGTACACGTCTCGTGCAATCTCAATATCATACAGGAGGTTTGTACATGTCTCGTGCAATCTCAGTATCATACAGGAAGTGTGTACACGTCTCGTGCAATCTCAGAATCATACAGGAAGGTTGTACACGCCTCGTTCAATCTCAGTATCATACATGAAGTGTGTACACGCCTCGTGCAATTCCAGAATCATACAGGAAGGTTGTACACGCCTCGTGCAATATCAGTATCATACCGGAAGTTTGTACACGCCTCGTGCAATATCAGTATCATACAGGAAGGTTGTACACGCCTCGTGCAATCTCAGTATCATGCAGGAAGTTTGTACACGCCTCGTGCAATCTCAGTATCATACAGGAGATTTGTACACGCCTCGTGCAATCTCAGTATCATACAGGAAGTTTGTACACGCCTCGTGCAATCTCAGAATCATACAGGAAGGTTGTACACGCCTCGTGCAATCTCAGTATCATACAGGAAGTTTGTACACGCCTCGTGCAATATCAGTATCATACAGGAAGTGTACACGCCTCGTGCAATTTCAGAATCATACAGGAAGGTTGTACACGCCTCGTGCAATCTCAGTATCATACAGGAAGTGTACACGCCTCGTGCAATCTCAGTATCATACAGGAAGTTGTACACGCCTCGTGCAATCTCAGTATCATACAGGAAGTTTGTACACGCCTCGTGCAATCTCAGTATCATACAGGAAGTTTGTACACGCCTCGTGCAATCTCAGTATCATACAGGAAGTTTGTACACGCCTCGTGCAATCTCAGTATCATACATGAAGTGTGTACACGCCTCGTGCAATTCCAGAATCATACAGGAAGGTTGTACACGCCTCGTTCAATCTCAGTATCATAAGGAAGTTGTACACGCCTCGTGTGTTCAGGAAGGTTGTACACACCTCGTGCAATCTCAGAATCATACAGGACGGTTGTACACGCCTCGTGCAATCGCAGTATCATACAGGAAGTTTGTACACGCCTCGTGCAATCTCAGTATCATACAGGAAGTTTGTACACGCCTCGTGCAATCTCAGTATCATACAGGAAGTTTGTACACGCCTCGTGCAATCTCAGTATCATACAGGAAGTTTGTACACGCCTCGTGCAATCTCAGTATCATACAGGAAGTTTGTACACGCCTCGTGTAATCTCAGAATCATACAGGAAGTTTGTACACGCCTCGTGCAATCTCAGTATCATACAGGAAGTTTGTACACGCCTCGTGCAATCTCAGTATCATACAGGAGGTTTGTACACGCCTCGTGCAATCTCAGTATCATACAGGAAGTGTACAGCCTCGTGTTGTACACTCCTCGTGTAATCTCAGTATCATACAGGAAGTTTGTACACGCCTCGTGCAATCTCAGTATCATACAGGAAGGTTGTACACGCCTCGTGCAATCTCAGTATCATACAGGAAGGTTGTACACGCCTCGTGCAATCTCAGTATCATACAGGAAGGTTGTACACGCCTCGTGCAATCTCAGTATCATACAGGAAGTTTGTACACGCCTCGTGCAATCTCAGTATCATACAGGAAGGTTGTACACGCCTCGTGCAATCTCAGTATCATACAGGAAGGTTGTACACGCCTCGTGCAATCTCAGTATCATACAGGAAGGTTGTACACGCCTCGTGCAATCTCAGTATCATACAGGAAGTTTGTACACGCCTCGTGCAATCTCAGAATCATACAGGAAGTTTGTACACGCCTCGTGCAATATCAGTACCATACAGGAAGGTTGTACACGCCTCGTGCAATCTCAGTATCATACAGGAAGTTTGTACACGCCTCGTGCAATCTCAGAATCATACATGAAGTTTGTACACGCCTCGTGCAATATCGTTACAGGAAGGTTGTCACTTGTGTCTCAGAATCATACAGGAAGTTTGTACACGCCTCGTGTAATCTCAGAATCATACAGGAAGTTGTACATGCCTCGTGCAATCTCAATATCATACAGGAGGTTTGTACACGCCTCGTGAAATCTCAGTATCATACAGGAAGGTTGTACACTCCTCGTGTAATCTCAGTATCATACAGGAAGTTTGTACACGCCTCGTGCAATCTCAGTATCATACAGGAAGTTTGTACACGCCTCGTGCAATCTCAGTATCATACAGGAAGTTTGTACACGCCTCGTGCAATCTCAGTATCATACAGGAAGGTTGTACACGCCTCGTGCAATCTCAGTATCATACAGGAAGGTTGTACACGCCTCGTGCAATCTCAGTATCATACAGGAAGTTTGTACACGCCTCGTGCAATCTCAGTATCATACAGGAAGGTTGTACACGCCTCGTGCAATCTCAGTATCATACAGGAAGGTTGTACACGCCTCGTGCAATCTCAGTATCATAAGGAAGTTTGTACACGCCTCGTGCAATTTCAGAATCATACAGGAAGTTGTACACGCCTCGTGCAATCTCAGAATCATACAGGAAGGTTGTACACGCCTCGTGCAATCTCAGAATCATACAGGAAGGTTGTACACGCCTCGTGCAATCTCAGAATCATACAGGAAGGTTGTACACGCCTCGTGCAATCTCAGAATCATACAGGAAGGTTGTACACTCCTCGTGTAATCTCAGTACCATACAGGAAGTTGTACACCCTCTGAATCTCAGTATCATACAGGAAGTTGTGTGTCAGGAGTTGTACACCTCTGAATCTCAGACTACGGAGTTGTACACGCCTCGTGCAATCTCAGTATCATACAGGAAGGTTGTACACGCCTCGTGCAATCTCAGAATCATACAGGAAGGTTGTACACGCCTCGTTCAATCTCAGTATCATACAGGAAGGTTGTACACGCCTCGTGCAATCTCAGAATCATACAGGAAGGTTGTACACGCCTCGTGCAATCTCAGTATCATACAGGAAGGTTGTACACGCCTCGTGCAATCTCAGTATCATACAGGAAGGTACACGCCTCGTGCAATCTCAGAATCATACAGGAAGTTTGTACACGCCTCGTGCAATCTCAGTATCATACAGGAAGGTGTACACGCCTCGTGCAATCTCAATCATACGGAGTTGTACACGCCTCGTGCAATCTCAGTATCATACAGAAGTTTGTACACGCCTCGTGCAATCTCAGAATCATACATGAAGTTTGTACACGCCTCGTGCAATATCTGTACCATACAGGAAGGTTGTACACTCCTCGTGTAATCTCAGAATCATACAGGAAGTTTGTACACGCCTCGTGTAATCTCAGAATCATACAGGAAGATTGTACATGCCTCGTGCAATCTCAATATCATACAGGAGGTTTGTACACGCCTCGTGAAATCTCAGTATCATACAGGAAGGTTGTACACTCCTCGTGTAATCTCAGTATCATACAGGAAGTTTGTACACGCCTCGTGCAATCTCAGAATCATACAGGAAGGTTGTACACGCCTCGTGCAATCTCAGTATCATACAGGAAGGTTGTACACGCCTCGTGCAATCTCAGTATCATACAGGAAGGTTGTACACGCCTCGTGCAATCTCAGTATCATACAGGAAGTTTGTACACGCCTCGTGCAATATCAGTATCATACAGGAAGGTTGTACACGCCTCGTGCAATCTCAGTATCATACAGGAAGGTTGTACACGCCTCGTGCAATCTCAGTATCATACAGGAAGGTTGTACACGCCTCGTACAATCTCAGAATCATACAGGAAGTTTGTACACGCCTCGTGCAATCTCAGTATCATACAGGAAGTTTGTACACGCCTCGTGCAATCTCAAACTCATACAGGAATTGTGTACACGCCTCGTGCAATCTCAGAATCATACAGGAAGGTTGTACACCCCTCGTGCAATCTCAGTAGCATACAGGAAGGTTGTACACGCCTCGTGCAATCTCAGAATCATACAGGAAATGTGTACACGCCTCGTGCAATCTCAGAATCATACAGGAAGTGTGTACACGCCTCGTGCAATCTCAGTATCATACAGGAAGGTTGTACACGCCTCGTGCAATCTCAGAATCATACAGGAAATGTGTACACGCCTCGTGTAATCTCAGAATCATACAGGAAGTATGTACACGCCTCGTGCAATCTCAGTATCATACAGGAAGGTTGTACACACATCGTGAAATCTCAGAATCATACGGGAAGTTTGTACACGCCTCGTGCAATCTCAGTATCATACAGGAAGGTTGTACACGCCTCGTGCAATCTCAGTATCATAAGGAAGGTTGTACACGCCTCGTGCAATCTCAGTATCATACAGGAAGTTTGTACACGCCTCGTGCAATCTCAGTATCATACAGGAAGGTTGTACACGCCTCGTGCAATCTCAGTATCATACAGGAAGGTTGTACACGCCTCGTGCAATCTCAGTATCATACAGGAAGGTTGTACACGCCTCGTGCAATCTCCGTATCATACAGGATGTTTGTACACGCCTCGTGTAATTCCAGAATCATACAGGAAGGTTGTACACGCCTCGTGTAATTCCAGAATCATACAGGAAGGTTGTACACGCCTCGTGCGATATCAGTATCATACAGGAAGGTTGTACACGCCTCGTGCGATATCAGTATCATACAGGAAGGTTGTACACGCCTCGTGCAATATCAGTATCATACAGGAAGTTTGTACACGCCTCGTGCGATATCAGTATCATACAGGAAGATTGTACACGCCTCGTGCAATATCAGTAGCATACAGGAAGTTTGTACACGCCTCGTGCGATATCAGTATCATACAGGAAGGTTGTACACGCCTCGTGCAATATCAGTATCATACAGGAAGGTTGTACACGCCTCGTGCAATCTCAGTATCATACAGGAAGGTTGTACACGCCTCGTGCAATCTCAGTATCATACAGGAAGGTTGTACACGCCTCGTGCAATCTCAGTATCATACAGGAAGGTTGTACACGCCTCGTGCAATCTCAGTATCATACAGGAAGGTTGTACACGCCTCGTGCAATCTCAGTATCATACAGGAAGGTTGTACACGCCTCGTGCAATCTCAGTAGCATACAGGAAGTTTGTACACGCCTCGTGCAATCTCAGTATCATACAGGAAGTTTGTACACGCCTCGTGCGATATCAGTATCATACAGGAAGGTTGTACACGCCTCGTGCAATATCAGTATCATACAGGAAGGTTGTACACGCCTCGTGTAATCTCAGTATCATACAGGAAGGTTGTACACGCCTCGTGCAATCTCAGTATCATACAGGAAGGTTGTACACGCCTCGTGCAATCTCAGTATCATACAGGAAGTTTGTACACGCCTCGTGCGATATCAGTATCATACAGGAAGGTTGTACACGCCTCGTGCAATATCAGTATCATACAGGAAGGTTGTACACGCCTCGTGCAATATCAGTATCATACAGGAAGGTTGTACACGCCTCGTGCAATCTCAGTATCATACAGGAAGGTTGTACACGCCTCGTGCAATCTCAGTATCATACAGGAAGGTTGTACACGCCTCGTGCAATCTCAGTATCATACAGGAAGTTTGTACACGCCTCGTGCAATCTCAGTACCATACAGGAAGGTTATACACGCCTCGTGCGATATCAGTATCATACATGAAGTGTGTGCACAAGACGCCTGTGCAATCTCAGAATCATACAGGAAGTTTGTGCACAAGACGCCTCGTGCAATCTCAGAATCATACAGGAAGTGTGTGCACAAGACGCCTCGTGCAATCTCATCATATTTATACATTCTACAATATGTATTTTTATCTACAGCTCCATAAATTGTGTGCCTCTTTCCAAGTGGCTACTTCCTATGAAGTTGATTTTAAATAAAGCACATTTCTCGTCTGCTCAATAAAACATTGGAACAAACCGTAAGCTTGCACAAAACTATCGTAATCTTCAATATGCTATAAATAGAACATGTGAAAGCCAAGTCCTCTGCATGAATAAGCGGCTACCCGAAAATGGGTCTGAATAAAGGGAACGAACACACACATGTGTGTGTGTTTTGCGCTTATTTATCGTCGCTACCGGTTGCCCATATGAGCGACGCCTCCTGAAGAGATTAGTCATTTTAGAGTGCAATGATACAGATCCATTCCAGAGTCTCCTCTGGTTCTTTTACGTGCACGATGTAAAGCACCGAAACAAGACCTCGGTTTAACGTCCCATCTGAAAGACTGTTAATTTTATTATGGTCAGACGGGGGATCGAACCTGCGATCCCTGTATTACCAGTCCAGCATGTTACCACTGGACTACATATCCGTCTGTGAACACACACATTATATATACTAGTATATATATACAACATTTATGTGAGTGACCTCTTGGGGGCGTATACTCTGTTAGATTGACGTTCTTGTTAGAACAAGGGGTGTGTTTATGAGAAAGGATTGTTTATGTATGGACTACAGGGACGGAGAGATGTGTTTACAACCACTAGTAATGTATGAGCGCCTGTAACGATCAGTCAACAGATGATGATAACATTGCTGTCTTTTATTCGTCATTGTAGGGACATATTTAACAGGCTGCCGTGACTTGAGTACATTACGACAGCCTCGTTTACATAAACTCGTGGCGTATGCATCAATTTCTCATATATTTATACCTACTCGTCCGGGTACCCTTTAATTATGTTCAATCAAGTCAGATGAGGACGGTCTCAAGTACTTGCAATATATTGCGTCAATTTACGCCAGCTATCCGTATTTCTCGATGATTACGTAAATTACGCACATGTGTTATTTTTCATTCGATTATTTAGTGCTAGAAGATTGGTGAGGAACTATTATAGAGATCCTAAATCTTCTTCCGAGGCATTTATCATAGTGCCAATAGGATAATCTGCGCTCTCCATTTATTCCTGAATCATCGCCAAAATCAATGCATTGTTGAACAGCAGGAATACGTAGTTCTCTTCCATTGTTTCCTCGCCGTGATTACATAAGGATGGAACGCAAATAGAAAATATGTATACCATAATAATAATAATAATTATGTTTCATTATGCTAGTTCATGTTTTAATGGCCTCATGGTAGATTGACTTAATTGTTCAAATGAGTTCTCTCGATAAATAACGTCTTTATAATAATAATAATAATAATAATTAGTTAAATAAAGTCTTTATAATAATACATGTAATAATAATAATAATAATAATAATTAATAAGTATTTATTATTATTATTATTATATTATTATTATTATTATTATAAAGACTTTATTTAACGAGAGAACTCATTTGAACAATTAAGTCAATCTACCATGAGGCCATTAAAACATGAACTAGCATATTGACACATGTAAACAGTAACCAGTAAAACTTTCATATTAGGAAATAAGATATAAGCTGCAGGAACTAACACTTGTATTCATGTATAGTTGTATATTATCAGTTTATGAGGTTATTGGTCTGTTCTTTGCACCACCTGATATATAAAGCTTTGAAGTGTGGAACAGAATGTGCTGTTTTGATGTGATACGGGAGCGAATTCCACAAGTGTGACCCTGCATTTAAGAAAGATTTCCTAAAAACTTCAGTAGTTGGCTTAGGAGGGTAAAGTTGTAGATTGGCAGATGATCGCAGGTTTTGAGTTCGAACATCGGAAGTAAATCTGAATAACTCTTGCCGATAGACAGGTGCTAGGGCATTGAGTGTTTTAAACATTAAGACTGCTTTTTGAAAGCTAACGCTTTCTGGGAAAGTCATAATTTAAATGGTTTTATTATTTAATAAGAACAATGAGTCGGCTGCAGCCTAGCTAGTCGATGTCTTGAGAGACAAACAAATGATCACAGATGATTTTGGTAGTTCATAACACGAAATAGATCCGATGTAAATATAAACTGGTTAACACTTTCCCTCATAGAAGCAGCTCTTGACGACATTGCCAATACGACATATATTGACAATGTAGTAGCCAAACCAATGTTCATACTAAAGGCCAGAATCTCATATAGTCCCGGTACTATCTATGGGGGTGGGATAGATATGGCGACTACTTATCCTCTGCATGATAGCTAAATGGCTGTCGTTTGTATGGATATATAATAGTATATTAACCTAAATCTCTATGAAGGAAAGGGTTAATAATAAAATTAACAAACGTATTGGCTTACTTTATTTAGTTTAAACTTTATTTATTTTACAACGATTGCTATGCAAGTTTCAACAACTTATATTACTCACTCTCGTTGGCGCGGATGACAGCGTATGTGTGGTCATTCGTGTGGAAAGAAACCGGAGTACCCGGAGAAAATCCACCTGTCCGATATGGCGACTACCGTACCATCTCACAAACTTCCCGGTCCGAGGATCGAACCCGGGTTGCATTGTGAGAAACGAGGGCGCTAACCACTGCGCTAATCGGACTTATTTTATTATGCCGATGTGTGTTGAGAATACTATGATACAACTTACATATTACACTATACAGTTAATAAAGCAGTGCTACGGTGGCAGGTTATACTATAGGCCATAGATATACATAATATTAGAATAAGCGATTACATTTTTATGAGAAAAAAATACCAAGAATAAAATGTACCTTAGACGTGGAGACAATGTGCATCTTGGATGGAGGTTATAAAACTTTCCCCCAATCTCAAATTAAGTCTCAAGCTTTGGATTGGTTCAGCTGAGTGTGAACCCAGTTCGAGTTTGGGATCTGAGAAGAGTTCTATAACCTCGGTGTCATGGTTACCACCTCAGGCTATTTGGAACCTCATCGTGAAATGGATACGGTGGTCGCCTCGTGATAGTGAGGTTGTGTGTCCGAACCCCGTCAGCGGTGCTGTCCTTACTAGTTAGGCAAATACTCTTAAATCCACATTGCCCATTCTCTCTCCATCGGGCAATGGATTTCATCAGGACGAACTCTCTTACGCTGGAATTTGCTTCGCAATCGAGCTGACATTAAAGTTGTATAAACTGACATTATTCGGCTTGGACCTTCATGGGGACTTTCACGTTCTGTACGTTACGTTAGTATAGCTCAGAACGTATGTCTTAACTCTTTCAACACCAAGTAACTGACATGGACTGGTCCATGATATTCTTAGATCAATAAATGAATAAGAAAATTACATTCGGAACAGTTCATTTATCAAGATGGGTAATTTTGTCTAAAATTAGTAATACTACTTGCAAAAAGTGCAGATCCTATAAGCCTATATAGAGGTCTGTGGTGTTGAAAGGGTTAACAATACTTGGCACACAATTGTGTGTGCGAATTATTGGTGCATATAAAGATGATCACATGACTGTGAGTGCGTGCTTGGTAATGTGATATGGTTCGATTGATCGTCAGTTCTACGCTTGGCTTCAAATTCGAATTGTTTCGGGAATGGGATCTATGAACGGGTTTCTATATTAATTGAAATGTTAAAATCGAATTGAATTCAGATTCGTTATCGTTATGAGTACCATGCAGTATATCATAAAACCAAGTACGAATATGTTATCGTTTGAAAAATATTATTTGAATCTACAAACAATCAAAGATATGTTGTTAGTAAAATGTATGAAATTTCCCTGAGGTACATTGGATACAGTTTTCCAGTTTTATTTACATTATCATTAATTATTTTGTACCTCTGGTTTTTACCCTGGTCCCGTGTATCTCGGTCTGCGCCGAGGCTATGTTTCATGTATTTGTACGTAGCACAGTCCCGTGTATCTCGGTCTGCGCCGAGGCTATGTTTCATGTATTTGTACGTAGCACAGTCCCGTGTATCTCGGTCTGCGCCGAGGCTATGTTTCATGTATTTGTACGTAGCACAGTCCCGTGTATCTCGGTCTGCGCCGAGGCTATGTTTCATGTATTTGTACGTAGACAGTCCCGTGTATCTCGGTCTGCGCCGAGGCTATGTGTCATGTATTTGTACGTAGGTCCCGTGTATCTCGGTCTGCGCCGAGGCTATGTGTCATGTTTATTTGGTAGCACAGTCCCGTGTATCTCGGTCTGCGCCGAGGCTATGTTCATGTATTTACCTTGGTCCCGTGTATCTCGGTCTGCGCCGAGGCTATGTTCATGTAGTCGACTATGTGTACGTAGTACAGTCCCGTGTATCTCGGTCTGCGCCGAGGCTATGTGTCATGTATTTTACCTTGGTCCCGTGTATCTCGGTCTGCGCCGAGGCTATTTCATGTATTTGTTACTAGCACAGTCCCGTGTATCTCGGTCTGCGCCGAGGCTATGTGTCATGTAGTCGACTATATGTACGTAGTACAGTCCGTGTATCTCGGTCTGCGCCGAGGCTATGTGTCGGTTTGTACCTAGGTCCCGTGTATCTCGGTCTGCGCCGAGGCTATGTTTCATGTATTTGTACGTAGCACGTCCCGTGTATCTCGGTCTGCGCCGAGGCTATGTTTCATGTATTTGTACGTAGCACAGTCCCGTGTATCTCGGTCTGCGCCGAGGCTATGTTTCATGTAGTCGACTATATGTACGTAGTACAGTCCCGTGTATCTCGGTCTGCGCCGAGGCTATGTTTCATGTATTTGTACGTAGCACAGTCCCGTGTATCTCGGTCTGCGCCGAGGCTATGTTTCATGTAGTCGACTATATGTACGTAGTACAGTCCCGTGTATCTCGGTCTGCGCCGAGGCTATGTTTCATGTATTTGTACGTAGCACAGTCCCGTGTATCTCGGTCTGCGCCGAGGCTATGTTTCATGTAGTCGACTATATGTACGTAGTACAGTCCCGTGTATCTCGGTCTGCGCCGAGGCTATGTTTCATGTATTTGTACGTAGCACAGTCCCGTGTATCTCGGTCTGCGCCGAGGCTATGTTTCATGTAGTCGACTATATGTACGTAGTACAGTCCCGTGTATCTCGGTCTGCGCCGAGGCTATGTTTCATGTATTTGTACGTAGCACAGTCCCGTGTATCTCGGTCTGCGCCGAGGCTATGTTTCATGTAGTCGACTATATGTACGTAGTACAGTCAAAGAGATTTGAAAACATTTGTTTTGTACTTGTAATTAACCTCGGCATTACAATGAATAGACGGTCGCAAGTATGTGCCCATTGCAAACAGAGTTTGGGTGTTGTATGTGGTTTAGTTAAGACTATACGGTTACCGGTGTGATATTACAGTTTCCATCTCCACATATACTTAACAGAAAGGCCACCTTCAGCCTTCACGGTGTAAGTGATAGAGACTCTTTATGTAACAAGAATTTTAAGTCTTTTTGTGTGTTATACGTTTATTTATCGTCGCTACCGGTTGCCCATATGAGCAACGCCTGCTGAAGAGATTAGTCATTTTATATGTTGGAGGATAGTGCAAGTATACAAAAAGAGACACATTCCAGAGTCTCCTCTGGTTCTTTTACGTGCACGGTGTACAGCACCGACACGAGACCTCGGTTTAAAGTCCCATCTGAAAAACTGTTCAATAAGTCTTGGGACAACAATAGCTATATATGTGTGGGCGCGTACGTGCGTGCGGTGGTGTGTGCGTGCGTGCGTGCAATGTTTTCTTGAGGTTTTTTTGCGTGAGAATCTGCGTTAACGACTCCATAAACTATCACATACTTTTTGTAATGACGTATTTATCATTGTTTATATTTTGATCATGAAATAACTACGTCTAATAACAGTCATTTGTTTCCATTTACCCATTAAAATTTCACTTTTCTCCGTAAATTCGCAGCCTTTCCGTGCTCCGTAAATTGCACGCCAGTTAAGGTGATGAATGCCTCAACAGGCGGCACTGTCCAAGAAGAGGAATATTTCACCGCCTTTGCTTCTGAGAAACAGTTTCTTTATAAGCTTGCTTGATCAAAATTTATCGTAGATTTCGCAAAAGTATTTTATGAAATATATTAGACAATGACAGGAAATCGTACGTTTGTATTACCGCGTGTGGATTCTGTGCATAACCGATTAGTTCTTGCGTTACTCTGGTAATTATTTTTCATTATAAATGCGAAAGATTATTGTTCCAAAATACGGCTATAAGGAGAAATTGTTGCTCTCCGCGGGAAACCGGGGGAAATTAACACTGTAGTTTGATCTACGAGCGGTGAAAACGTTTTCTTGTAATCTTAGACGTCGTAAACATAACCAAAAAAACACCAGGATTCCGCGTAAATTGAACTTCGAAATTGTCTTAGCATTTTAAGTTTTATATATATGTGCATTAAATTGTTAGTTTGTTGCCATGTTTACGAGACAGTTGATACATATACTGGCAATATGTCTGCACATTTCGTTTGAAATAGTAACACATACATAAAACGATATATAAAGTTATTACCCATACTCTCTGGGGTTCAAGTTTCGCCAAAATGAAAGGTGAGCTGATAAATTATGTGGTATTATAGACTGCGAACTATATATTCAGCTTTATAATGATAATAAAGTATGTATCTAACGAATAAGCTTTTAGTGACTACACGATGATGTGTATGCACCGTTGTATTCTCGCCGCCGACGAACGATATGGGCGAGCGTTCTAAATATATTAATAATAATAATAATAAAGACTTTATTGTACGAGGGAGCTTACATAACATAATTGCTAATACAAATAAGGGCATCCACATGCATACACTGACATAGAAAATGTTATTTAAATAAACACTACATGTTAAGTATACATGTACAGTCAAACCTGTGTTAGTGGTCACCTCTATTAAGCAGCCAACCTGTATTAAGCAGCCAGTTGCCAGATTCCCAATATGTTGTTTTGTTATATAGTTGACCTCTATTAAGCAGCCACCTGTGTTAAGCAGCCACTTTCTATGATTCCCTTGGCTGGCTGCTTAAGACAGGTTTGACTGTATATAATTGCTGTATTGAAAGATAAAATATTTATCCTTTATTAACCTTGAAATGTATAAGAAACTCAAGTATGTTGAGTTGTTGTGGGTGCGTAGACAGGTGCGTAGACAATACTTTTCGACGACATCGAAAGGGGTCGGCCACGTTTAATCTACCATAAGGCGTTCAACATATATATAGAGAATATTAGGTTACTGTCTTATTAATTGTAATGTTTTTATTATGTATTCCCATATGAGCGACGCATCCTGAAGAGATCAGTCATTTTAGATTTGTGGAGGATAGTGCAATGATACAGATAGAGATCCATTCCAGAATCTACTCTGGTTCTTTTACGTGCACGGTGTAAAGCACCGACACGAGACCTCGGTTTGAAGTTCATCTGAAAGAATGTTAATTTTATTAGGGTCAGACGGGGGATCGAACCTGCGATCCCTGGATTCCCAGTCCAGCGTGTTATCTACGTATCCGTCTGTTTTTAATTTAATAGGCGAGTTGGAGACCATATACGCGCTGTGTAATGACGTCACTGAAAGTTTATTAGGCACTAAAAAATAAAGCAAAGTTTATTAGGCAGGCAGTTTTTGACCATCAAGCAGGCAGTTTTTGACCATTAGGCAGGCAGTTTTTGACCATTAGGCAGGCAATTTTTGACCATTAGGCAGGCAGTTTTTGACCATCAAGCAGGCAGGTTTTGACCATTAGGCAGGCAGTGTTTGACCATTAGGCAGACAGTTTTTGACCATTAGGTAGGCAGTGACTATTAGGCAGGCAGTTTTTGACCATTAGGCAGGCAGTTTTTGACCATCAAGCAGGCAGGTTTTGACCATTAGGCAGACAGTTTTTGACCATTAGGCAGACTGTTTTTGACCATTAGGCAGGCAGGTTTTGACCATTAGGCAGGCAGTTTTTGACCATTAGGCAGGCAGGTTTTTACAATTAGGCAGACAATTTTTGACCATTAGGCAGGCAGTGTTTGACCATTAGGCAGGCCGTGTTTGACCATTAGGCAGGCCGTATAAAGGTAGGATAAATACTACAACAGTAGCAATTGGACATACACATATGAATATTTTCAGTGACTATATAATGAGATTAATTCGTGTCGTGAACTGGCGACTACGTACCAGCAATGTACTGTGAACTGGCGGCTACGTACCAGCAATGTACTGTGAACTGGCGGCTACGTACCAGCAATGTACTGTGAACTGGCGGCTACGTACCAGCAATGTACTGTGAACTGGCGGCTACGTACCAGCAATGTACTGTGAACTGGCGGCTACGTACCACCAATGTATTGTGAACTGGCGGCTACGTACCAGCAATGTACTGTGAACTGGCGGCTACGTACCAGCAATGTACTGTGAACTGGCGGCTACGTACCAGCAATGTACTGTGAACTGGCGGCTACGTACCAGCAATGTACTGTCAACTGGCGGCTACGTACCAGCAATGTACTGTGAACTGGCGGCTACGTACCAGCAATGCACTGTGAACTGGCAGTTACGTACCAGCAATGTACTGTCAACTGGCGGCTACGAACAATGTACTGTGAACTGGCAGCTACGTACCAGCAATGTACTGTGAACTGGCGGCTACGTACCAGCAATGTACTGTGAACTGGCGGCTACGTACCAGCAATGTACTGTGAACTGGCGGCTACGTACCAGCAATGCACTGTGAACTGGCAGTTACGTACCAGCAATGTACTGTGAACTGGCGGCTACGAACAATGTACTGTGAACTGGCAGCTACGTACCAGCAATGTACTGTGAACTGGCGGCTACGTACCAGCAATGTACTGTGAACTGGCGGCTACGAACAATGTACTGTGAACTGGCGGCTACGTACCAGTAATGTACTGTGAACTGGCGGCTACGAACAATGTACTGTGAACTTTTATTTATTGTCTCTATACCAGTTGCCCACGCGAACCACGCTCTCTAAAGAGAGGAGTCTCGCGAACGACGCTCTCTACAGAGAGAAGTCTCGCGAACCACGCTCTCTAAAGAGAGAAATCTCGCGAACCACGCTCTCTAAAGAGAGAAATCTTGTTATTATTTGGATAATGGAGACAGAGCAACATTCCAGAGACTCATTTTGTCCCATTGTGTGGTTTGTCCGATTAGCGCAGTTAGCATGCTTGCTTCTCATCAATGCAACACGGGTTCGATCATTACACCGGCAATTATGTGAGATGTTTGTATTCATATTTTGCTTGCTCGTATATTATTTTTCATGCCGGACGGGATCGAACTTACGATAAACGTTTTCCTGACCGAGGGTGTTCGCGACCGGCTTCACATCGTGTTTAATGGGTCATCGGGTATATAACTATATATACTACAACTACAACTGGACGCGAATAGGATCATCGTAGAATTACGGTGTGTGAATACACTAGTAATTGTTGTACAACACACAAATATTTTTTGCATTATGACTGAGATAGTGTTACTAGCTTTATGTATAGTCAACGTATATAAAAATAAAAAAAACAACAACAAAAAAAAAATTATATTAAATCATACGAAATTAACAATTAAATGTACGAAATTAACAATTTTAATTAGTAGGACCTTGTTATATAAATGTGTGTTTTAAGTAAGATATACGCTGCAAATTGATCCAATATGTAAACTATTGGTCCTGTCGCTCGGCGCAACGCGCATCACACAGTCCAATATTTTACATATTGGATCGTTTTCGGCTTATATCCTATACATACATCGGTACTTGCCGACACATGGTACATGTATTATGATAACTGTTATATGACTTACTTTAATGTCGGCGGGATTTAAACAAAACAAATTGATTTATAAATATTACAACACGTAACATTTAATTTAAGCGGAATATTACGTTCTTTCTGGCTATTTTTCTACAGCGCTATTTCCACAACGAGTGAGGTTTCTTAGCTACTGCAATGGTTGTGTTTATCACATTTTCCGATTAACCTCCATACATACTCTCTAATCAACGACCTTTCTTCTTCCAATATCTCACTCACCAACTCACCAAAATTTACTCACTCACCAACATTTACTCACTCACCAACTCATCAACATTTACTCACTCACCAACTCACCAACATTTACTCACTCACCAACTCATCAACATTTACTCACTCACCAACTCACCAACATGTACTCACTCACCAACTCACCAACTCACCAACTCACCAACATTTACTCACTCACCAACTCACCAACATTTACTCACTCACCAACATTTACTCACTCACCAACTCACCAAAATTTACTCACTCACCAACTCACCAACATGTACTCACTCACCAACTCACCAACATTTACTCACTCACCAACTCACCAACATTTACTCACTCACCAACTCACCAACATTTACTCACGCACCAACTCACCAACATTTACTCACTCACCAACTCACCAACATGTACTCACTCACCAACTCATCAACATTTACTCACTCACCAACATTTACTCACTCACCAACTCACCAACATGTACTCACTCACCAACATGTACTCACTCACCAACTCACCAACTCATCAACATTTACTCACTCACCAACTCACCAACATTTACTCACTCACCAACTCACCAACATTACTCACTCACCAACTCACCAACATTTACTCACTCACCAACTCACCAACATTTACTCACTCACCAACATTTACTCACTCACCAACTCACCAACATTTACTCACTCACCAACTCACCAACATTTACTCACTCACCAACTCACCAACATTTACTCACTCACCAACATTTACTCACTCACCAACATTTACTCACGCACCAACTCACCAACATTTACTCACTCACCAACTCACCAACATTTACTCACTCACCAACTCACCAACATTTACTCACTCACCAACTCACCAACATTTACTCACTCACCAACTCACCAACATTTACTCACGCACCAACTCACCAACATTTACTCACTCACCAACTCACCAACATTTACTCACGCACCAACTCACCAACATTTACTCACTCACCAACTCACCAACATTTACTCACCCACAAACTCACCAACATTTACTCACGCACCAACTCACCAACATTTACTCACTCACCAACTCACCAACATTTACTCACGCACCAACTCACCAACATTTACTCACTCACCAACTCACCAACATTTACTCACGCACCAACTCACCAACATTTACTCACTCACCAATTCACCAACATTTACTCACTCACCAACTCACCAACATTTACTCACTCACCAA